>CANXME010000986.1:600000-1140481 GCA_948144175.1 Closterium sp. NIES-65
GGGGTCCTGGGTAAAGGCATGGAGACAAGAGAATGATGCAAATGCAAAACTCGGTGTATTTGAATGAGTGGAATCTTTCTCATGTGAAGCGGATGGCGTCTGCGAAGTGGTGGCTTGAGGAGGCGCCTCGGGAGTGAAAGAGAGTTGTGGCATAGAGGAAACAGAGACTTGGTTTTGAGATGAGACTTGGGAAGCATTCTGAAAACATGGTCCATGATGCGCGATTACCATCAGATAAACTCCTGCTAAACTCACCCTACCGTGTGGTACACACCTCCCGCAGCCATGTCGGATCTATACTTCTGGGTGCAGGTAGCTGAGTTGTGGTTAGGCCCCAAGCAGGTCCTGCAGCGATAGTTCGCCGGCGGAGCATCCCTGCGCCTGTAGGATGGGGGACGGCCAAGACCCCTAAGCGTGAACGTATGTGCGTCACACACGCCCTGGGGCACAAGTGTTGCCTGTGCCATCAGGGTGTCGATGCAGGTCCCAGGAATGGTGTGGGAGTATGTGCGGCGGAGGTTGACTGTCGTGTAGTAGTCGCTAACATACTCCCACCCGTTCTTGTTTGCCCAGGGGAAAAACGCCATGGCATGTGCGCACGGAAAAGCATACTCTTTCCAATTGCCGCACTCACAGCTACCCTCGCCACGGATGTCGACGATGTAGCTGCGTGGGGTTGGGTCCGTCGCGTTGCCGTTGTTTATCACCTCCGCAAAGAACTCGATGTTGGAGATTTTCACCTCGTAGTTCTTTGCCCGCTCGCACTTCTCCTCATACCGTTTTCTCCCCCACTCCGTAAAGTAGTCATCCCGGGCTCTAGCCTCCTCACGCCGCTCATGAAACTTCTTGACGTTGTAGTCCCACATTGATGCTAACAAATACGCGGGGGGCAGACGCCGGATGGATTTCACGGCCCCGTTGGTCGACTCCGCCATGTTGCTCGTGTAGATGCCGACTCTTCTCGTTGGTGCCGCACATCGAGCCCACTGCTTCTCGTAAACCCAGATTCTATTCCTGCGTGCAGTGTAATCACCACAAAAGCCTGTTCGGACCCGCACACCATCCTCACCGTCCTCCAAGGAGTCCTCTTCCACGACGGTCGCCTCGTCCTCTACAACGCTGGGCATCTCCTTGTTGGTGTTCCCAAGCGCCGTTCCCGGGTCCACGGTGGGAGGAGGGTCACGGGTTGCTGCCGCAGTCGGTGGTGGCTGGCGGGTGGGTGCCGCGGTCGGTGGTGGCTGGCGGGTGGGTGCCGCGGTCGGTGGTGGCTCTCGGGTTGGTGCCTCAGTTGGTGGGGTGACTCCCGGGACCGCGGCTCTCAGAACAATGTTGCCCAAGCTAAAGCACGCAGCTGTTCCTCGCCATCCGCTTGGCACGACGATCGGTGAAGATCGTCGTAGTGGTAGTGGCTCCGGCTGGAAAATAGTGGGTGCCGTTGTTTCTGCATGATGGGCAGCAATAGGGACACGGAGACGGACATTATGGTCGTGTGTTTTGCAGTACCAAATGAGCAGTAACCCATCAATGTAAGACGGCCTCTCATTTACTAGATATTTACACCTCGATGTGAAGATTACATCGTGCATCTAGTTGTATCTACCACACATATAATGTAACTAAAGAACGGAGGGGCGCATTGACAAACCGTTGTTCAAACGAACCTGTTGCTGCAGATGGGTCGTACGGAGTGGATGGTGACGGCGTTGCGGATGGTCCATCATGAGTGGCCGGGCGAGGGGTTGCAGAGGGCCTCCGCACCACGGGTGGGCTTGGCGCAGCGGACAATGCTGGTGCAGCGGAAGGGTGGGTCGCAGAAGCGCATGACGGTGTTGCGGATGGGCGTGGCGCTGCGGACGGCCCTAGCGCTGTATGTGGGCTCGGCGCTGCGGACGCTGCATGTGCAGCAAATGGGCGGGCCGCAGCAGCGGGCGACGGTGCTGTGGACGGGCGGGGCGCTGCGGACGGCCCCGGCGCTGCAGATGGGCTCGGCGCTGCGGATGATGCAGGTGCCGCGGACGGGCGGGGCGCAGCAGCCGGTGACGGTGCTGTGGACGGGCGGGGCGCTACGGACGGCCCTGGCGCTGCAGATGGGCTCGGCGCTGCAGATGATGCAGGTGCCGCGGACGGGCGGGGCGCAGCAGCGGGTGACGGTGCTGTGGACGGGCGGGGCGCGGCGGACGGCCCTGGCGCTACAGATGGGCCGGTCGCTGCGGATGATGCAGGTGCCACGGACGGGCGGGCCGCAACAGCGGGTAACGGTGCCGCGGAGTGGCGGGGGGCTGCTGAATGCCCAGCCGCCGCGGCATTCGGTGGTGGGCGTCTTGCGCCGCCCTGTCTCTGTCGGCGGCCGCTTCGCTGCGCCTGTGCCTGGCGTGCACGCCGCCGTGCTTCGGCCGCAATGTTGTTGGCGGTCGCACGCGTCCGGCGTGTTTGCTGAACGTTGCGGCGGCGAATACGAAGGCCAGCTGGTGGACGGGGGTTTGGCACCGGCATATCGACCACAGGCGCCGTACCGTAAAGGTAAGTCGTGAGCAAGGGATGTGATTCCCGTGCACCGACCTTGAGCTCGTTGTACTTGTCCAAAGACCGGGCTGTCAAAAGCCGCCATAACATGTCCGCGGAAGTCTTCCCGAACGGCTTCACGTTTGCTGCATGTGCCACCCACAGAAGTAATGCGCCACCTTCTCAGGGAACACTTCCTTCACCGCCGGGATGAGACCTTTGTCCCGGTCGCTGATGATGGCCGCGTCGTCCCGTCCCTGCCAGTCGGAGCAGTGCTTATCAAAGAGTCGGCAAAACCAAGTCCATGTGTCCTTGGTTTCGCTCTCTACGAGCGCCTACGCGATGGGGATGATCTGCTGATTGCCGTCCATCGCGTTGGCGTACAGCAGAGTAGCCTTCTGTGCACGGATCGGAAAAGTCCCGTCCATTGCGATGACAAGCCTGCACGTCTTCAGTGATTCACGTGTTGCACTCGGCGCCATGAAGAAGCGGAGAAATTCGTGGTTGTAAGTCAAAAGCTCCACGGTTGCTCCGCTGTCGATCTGCCGAATGCGCTCTTGCACCGCCGGAATGTAGCGGAATGACTCGCAACAGTCCCCGAATCGCTGCGCCGTGATGCCTACCTTCAGCCTGCGTGGGTGGAATGTATGGGTGGTATCGGGACATGAGTAAAGTGGAGGCAACACAGCCGCTAAAAGAAAAACTCCCTTGATGTTCGGACTATGACGGGTGGACGCTCACCGGTAGGCGTTGTTGTAAGTTAACCTTGGACCGGAGCAGGCCTGAATCTGCCTGGCGTAGTCCCAAGGGGCGTTGAACGGCGCTGCACGGACGAAGTTGCCGGATTTCCGCCAAAGGTACTTCCTCTTACGTCCCATACCCGGCCACCACCGGTTCCGGTATACACGGTCGCATGTGTGCTCTGCGGGATCAGACAGCTCAACGATTCGCCACGGTCCGTTCCGCTCGAGACGAGCGTAGCTGCACCGCCATGGGCAAGGGGGGTCCAACCCAAGCTTCTGACTCTTGCACAACGCTAGCGCTGATGCCATTCTGGATGACTTCATGTAGAAACCGTATTTATGCACGACCGCATCATCAAGCAAGGCAAAGAGGCAATGATCCCGCGAGGAGTACCAGTTTGTCAGAATCCCAACCACTAGACCATTGGGATAAAAGGGCTTGTTTCAGTAGCGGGTCAGTGCGCCCATAACCCCCCAGGCGAACGCGCCTGTAACCCTCTCCAGGATCAATCGGGCATCCACAGTGCATATCTACTGACACCCCCCCACACTGGGAGGCCCAGGACTAAGCACAGTGGCAACGGCCTACTTGTGCATACACCGGGAATCGAACCGGAGACCGCTCTGATACCATGTCAGAATCCCAACCACTAGACCATTGGGATAAAAGGGCTTGTTTCAGTAGCGGGTCAGTGCGCCCATAACCCCCTAGGCGAACGCGCCTGTAACCCTCTCCAGGATCAATCGGGCATCCACAGTGCAGATCTACTGACACAGTTACCCTCCTGAATGGCAGCGTTATCGTTGATCGTAGGCCCCTCCTCGGGTTCAAACTCTATGTCGAACTGCTCCAGTATAATGTTGTACATGTCACGGCCATTAGCTGGAGGTTCCTCCATTGTGACACGGATACAACACCTCGGTAATCCACTCGCAATATATAGATTGTCATCTACTGCCTGGGTTTTTTAACGGCGAGACGCGAGCACATGTTTACGACATGTTTAACTGCATCTGGTGTTGGAGAATGATGGACTCGGAATTCCTGACACTTCAGACAAGAGCTAGGAACAATAACAATTCATTTGTCAGTCCCCGGTGGCATAATCCTGGTAGTGGTTGCCACCAGTGCGTCTCGTCAGAAATCGCGGCGACTGAATTGTGTTATGATCGCTGGCGTGTTTATTACCAGATTTTGAACACATTATACCCAATCAAGCCCAGACGAGTGGCATGTATATGAAAAAGTGGTACGATAATTGCAAATATGAACGGACCGTTCAGGAACTCGCGTAGCCGCTGCCAACACACCGATACGCATGCTTTCTTCCACGACGTGTCGGTCGCAAGTACTTGCACGTGGAAGCTAGTTCAGAATGAGCGAATTCAGCCGAGTCGCCCGACACATGACGTATCTGTAGATGCGCCTGGCACGCCCGAAAGAATGGTTAAATAACACTGGCCAGTCCTGTGACGCCACGTTCAACCCCACAAGCCACCATTCCCCCACTGTTGTGAACCGAAACAGATTGCCGAACCTCGATGCGCCACAACCTAACCGAACCGACCTCCACACTGTCAGGAGAGAAATGCCCAATAGGATGACACTGCGTGGCAGGGAAGTTCGATGTCAACCAGCAAACTGCCCACCGACAATTTGGGACCCACCTAAAAAAACCATCATGTTGTTTAAATGAAGCTAAATCTGGAGAGCGCGTACCGCTCGCGATAGAAGGTGGATGGTGTGTCTTTCGGGTTGTGGAAAAAATTGAGCGCGATGAAAAAAATTCACGAGGGCAAAGCCCGCGCCGCGGCAATTCTCTCCAGGATAAAGCATGACAGTCGGCCTAACTTCCCTAACCTATCATTTTACAACATCCCGCCACCGCTATTTCCTCACTACCAGACACCATGGAGTCTCTTACACCCATTCATGACCTTCCTGACAACATTCTCACAAGGATCTTATGGCACTCCGAGCAGGCCGTGTCTACAAAGTCGGACACCGAAGCCTTATGGGACTTCGTTTCCATGAGTCCGACCCCAAAGTATTTTTTTGCGAACCGTCCCGTTGAGCCCATTCGTAAAAGACGACTTACCCCACTACCGACTCCTCTTCCGTCTGCAAATGCTCACCGCATTCTCCTAATCTCGTCCGTCTGTCGTCGCTGGCGAGATCTTTCCCAGCGATACGTCTCCACACTCCTTGTTGCCGAAAATCTTGCCGTTTCTCGCCAAGATCTCGCGAATGCTGTCGTTTTTTTTTCAAACCTGACCCACCTGCATTTGTGCGACGGCAGCGTGGAAACCTTAGACGATGCGTTCCTGGCTCACCTCGCCTCGTCATGCCCTACGCTGGCGGTGTTCCACGTGGGAAGCAAAATCGTGCCGGAGGTCAAACATAGTTCGTCGCGCGACTCCAGGAAGCACGAGCACCCAATCACAGATGCGGGTTTGGAAAATTTCTTCCGGCAGTGTTCTCGCCTGGAGCAACTTTCGCTGTACTGCCTCCATCCAGATGCTGAATTACCCGCTTCCTTCTTTCAACTGACTCGTCTGCATACTCTCGCGCTCTCAGTCTCCTCCTTTCTCGTGTCACCCGATCTTCCGAACCTGATATCTCTTAACAACCTCGATATTTTCTCGTGGAGTGTGACTTATGAGCAGATTCTCAACCTTTCCTCTCTCCCGAGCATCACCTCCCTTTCAATTTCTGACAATCAGGGTGTTCGCAGGCAAGATCCCACCTCTGCTAAATTCGACCTCTCGCAGCTGCTTCTGCTCAAGTCGTTAAGAGTAGGTCTACGCCTGCCTTTAGCATCTCCGTGCTCCAACATTGAAAGGCTGGAAATCCTGAATACGTCGCAAGATAGACTTCCGAGTGAGCTGGAAGAGCTGCTGCCGGGCCTCCGTGAGCTGACCTTTTCTCAATTTTCATTCTTCTCTTCCGAGCCTCAGCATGTCTCTTCTTTCCCTCTAACTTCTCTGAGGCTCCTACAAAGCTTGACGGTTTCTGCTTGTTCCAGGCCTTTCAGCTTGCCCAGAAATTTCGGAGGGCTGCTGGCATTGAAAACATTGGTCCTGCATCGATTGGGTCTCTCTGACCTCCCTGGCTCCCTCTGTCAGCTACCCTTTCTTGAAACATTGTGCCTGATACAATGCACAAGCAACAGGGAGGAAACCCTCCAGCTTCCAGCCCGTTTCTGCCGCCTCTCTGCTCTACACACCCTCTGCATCGCGCATATGCCTCGCTTGAGGATTCCAGAGAATTTTGGAGAGCTGCCCAGACTTCATACCGTTTTTTTCAACAAGTTGTTCCCACATCTGACGTCTTCATTCACGCAGCTCTCATCTCTCACACGGCTCAAACTTTACAGGCTCACAATTCAAGAGCTTCCAGACAACCTTGGGATTTTGACTAATCTGCGGGAATTCCACATCCGTTCGTGTCCCCTACTCCAGAAGCTTCCAGAGTCTTTGACAAGCCTCACGAGCCTGGAAACCCTGCTGGTTGATGACTGTGCTGAGCTCGTGTCTGTGCCAAGAGAATTAGAGAGCCTCAAGAAGCTTAAGTGCCTGGAGCTGACTGGGAGCCTGCATCAGATAGAGCCTCCAATGTTTCTGCCGCTCTCTCTCGAGGTGTTAAGCCTGGGGAATAGTTACCACATTAGTGATCTGCCGTCTCCTTGCTGCCGAGGCTGAGAAGGCTGAGCCTGAAGCTGGTTGGTGCAGAGGAGGGATTGAAGAGGGCGCTGCATGGAATGACATTGGAAAGTGAGCTGCCTGGAGTGACGCTGTCCAGGCAGCAACGTGGATTGATGCTGTTGAGGAATCTGCATGGAATCACACTACCGAGGGATCTTCTTGAAATAGCAATGGCGAGGGAGCTGGTGGGTCCGAGGGAAATGGCTGTCAGCAGCAATTTTCCCCATCTGAAGCACCTGGAGTTGACCCTGAAGGATGATGCTGAGGAGCTCCCAGTCTCCCTATCGCTGCTCCCTCAGCTGCACACGCTGGTGATTTGGCAAGGGGGGAAAATCAAGCAGCTTCCGAGTGACCTGGGATGGGCTCTGCGGCAGCTGAGGAACCTGCGGATACACAATGCGGGGGAATTGAGGCAGCTGCCTAATAGCATCGGCGCCTTGACTCGGTTAGGCCAGCTGAACCTGTTTGACTGTGATGCACTGCAAGAGCTACCTGCTTCTTTCACCCAGCTGTCATGCCTTCACGAGTTGACGGTCGAAGGGAGTGCCATTCGCTCGCTCCCTTCAGGATTTGGCCAGCTGACCAGGTTGAGGAAACTCAGCTTGGCTGGCTGTGAGCAGCTGCAAGCTCTGCCAGAAGACTTCACAGAGCTGAAAATGCTGCAGCATTTGGTCGTCTCGATTTGCAAAGTAATAACACCTGAGATTGAGGGGATGTATGAGCTGAGGATCGGAACAGGATAGGAGTGCTTATACGAGCTGGTTTTGTTCCATGAATGGAAGATGTGTATGATGCTGAATGAATTTACAGTACCGGTACGATATGATGTTTTATACCGTAGTACAGTACTCCTCACGAATGAACCATCAATGAAACGTCAGTCTAGGGCACACATATTGTTAGCATGAAACAGCAGTGAAACTAATTCTGGAATCTTGTTTTTGAGAATAGTTACGAAGAGCTGCCGGATTGGGTAGTCAGGTTGTACAAACACTCACAAAGCTCAACAATGAACCGCCAAGCTCAAAACTTGGAACAGTAATCAGCTGTGTGAATGAAAGGGGAAGCTGCTCCTGCATGCAATTATAGAAAGCCTTATCCAAACGCAGGCTACGCAACTATCGTCAGTGTAGACATTCTCCTATACAGACCTCCGGGTCGCCGTATCTCTTCTCGGTCAGCCAACCGCCTGCACCCTTCAACATTCAGGTACTGCAGCATCTTCAGCTCAGTCACATCTCCAGGAAGAGCCTGCAGGTGGTCACATAACTGCAAACATAGAGTCTTGAGCCTGGTCAACTGTGCAAAATTGGGAGGGAGGGAGCGAATGGCAGCGGCTTTGATCGCCAGGCTGCGAAGGCATGCAAGCTGCGTGAGGGAAGCAGGCAGATGCTCCAAGGCAGGGCAACCAAACAAGCTCAGGCTGCGCAGCCGAGACAACGCACCGATATCGGCTGGAAGAGAGACTAGACTCTCTGCAACTAAAACCTCCAGCTCTGACAGATTCTGAAGCTCTGTGACGGAATCTGGCAGCGCCTTCAGTTCTGGAAAGCAGTGTATCCGCCCGATGGTTTCTGGCAGCCTCTTGACCCTCCCAGCCCTTTGAATCTTCAGGGTGCGAAGCTGAGGGAAGGTGGATAAGGGAAAGGGCAGGTTCTCTGTTTCTCTTGCGAGAAACAGTTTCAGGTGCTTCAAATGCGTCATGCTGCTGCTGATTGTCACTGCGTGCTCCTCTGCATGCGCGAGATTCAGACCCAACTTCGTCAGCTTTGGCAGCTCCGCGATATCAGGCAAAGGGATGCTGTCCTCGCCGTTCCCAAGGCTTACGGCTTCAAGCGAGGGAGGTAGACTTTCAGGAGGCACTTGCAGCTGGTCACACTCTGTAATCTCCAGCCGCTTCAGCTTCACCAGGCTTAACAGGTTTCTCGGCACCGAATAGAGCTCCTCACAATCCTCCACTGTCAGCGCCTCGAGATTGGTGAGCCGTGTGATGGTATCAGGAAGCTTCCTGATGTTGGGGCAGAAGCAGAGATGCAGCTCCGTCAGGTTACGCAGCTCACACACGTTCTTTGTAAGATCGCGGAACATGCACCCATCAAGCTCCAATCTCCTCAGGGAAATCAGCCGGGTGTATGTAGACGGCAGCTGCTTTCCAGTGTCGTCCTTCAGGAGAAGAGTTTGCAGGCTGGTGAGCCTTCCAAGATCCGCTGGAAGCTTGAAACGCGGCATTTCCAAGAGACACAGCGTCTTGAGACCTGGCAGGCTGCAGAAACCTTCTGGAAAACGGTGGATTCTTTGACATTTAATCAGGAAGAGAGACTCTAAGGACGCGGCTTGGCAGAGGGAATCAGGGAGGTATTCGAGAGGCAGTTTATGCAGCACGAGAGTGTTCAGCCGGGGCAGACACCCAAGGTTTTCCGGTAGAATGAAGAGTTGGTTGCACTTGGCTAATGTCAGACTCTCCAGATGTCTCAGCGAGCTAAAGCCGTCTTGCGGTAGCTGGGTGAAGGATTTGCAGTTGCAAATGCTCAGTTTGCGGAGGCAAGGAAGGGAGTTCCCTGTGCCATCTGGAAGGGCCTGCAGCGAATCGTTATCTGCAATTAGCAGCTCTTGGAGGTGTATGCAAGGCGAGCCGGGAGGAAACAGGAGGTGGAATTTAGGGCAAGAGGCATTGACTGTGAGGGACTTCAGGCACGGAAGCTGCGAGATGGAAAAGGCTGAAGATGGCTGATCGTTCTGAAATTCGAGGGTTGTACAGGTTATGGAAAGGCATGTAAGCTTCGGAAGGTGAACGAGGTTTGAAAGATGGTGATCCGTCAGTACTGGGGAAAGGATGTGGAGAGTAGCGAGAGACGCAAGGTTGGCGAAATGGGGGGATTCGAGCGCTGAGGTGTCTTGTAGCAGGACGGTGTGCAGGTTAGTCAGATGAAAGAAGGAAGCGGGTAGTTGAGCGTTCTTGTGGAGGCATAAAAGCGAGAGATGCTCAAGGCGAGTGCACTGCGAAAGGAAATGATCCAAGCCTGCTTCGGTGACCGGATACTCGTCTTTCGCCCCGCCATTGTTCGTCGGTGTGATTCCGCTTCCCACGTGCAGCGCCGTCAGCTTGGGGCATGCAGAGGCGAGGTGAGAGAGGAAGGCATTATCTAGGGTTTCCACGCTACCGTCGCACAGATGAAGGCACGTCAAGTTTGGGAAACTAGCGATAACATTTGCGAGATCTCGACGGGAAACGGTCAAACTTTCGCTAACAAGAAGCGCGAAGGTGTGGTGCTTCGCGAGTCGGCGCCATCGGCGGCATACGGACGCGATGACGAATGTGCGAGCAACATCTACGCATGTTGGCGGATTTAGTAGAGCGGTTTTGATTTCGTAATCGGAAAAAGAGGCTTCTTCTAAATTGTGACGGGAAAGGTACTTAGGCTTCTGTTCAAATTGTTCCCATAAAGAGTCCACTAGCAGATACGCGAAAAAACGGTTCCTTAACGGAATAAGTCAAAATGGCGACGAGAAGGTCGTCAGATAGCTGGTTAATGCCCGTTGACCTAACCGTTTGCGAGCTAATAACAGCGGCTGAGTCCGCCATGGCGAAGTTGACGATTTAGAAGCTGATGAGAGCTTGGTGAAAGCACTGCGGGCAAATGCATACGACTGATCGATCTAGCAAGGTGCTGGGTCAAACCTAGTTGCTGCTTTGCTGGGCGTGAGCGTGCTGCTGGATGGTTCCCCTAGCTGGCAAAGATGAGACTCGCTACTACGAATCCGGCTTAAAAAGATGCGATCCAAAAAATGTACATTATCACTCACACACAAACCTACTTTGTTCCAAAAATATACATGCTTAGGGCGCTTCACCTGAGGGGCGGAAGGCCAAAATCCGAACCGACGTATCAGTTTGACTGTACGAACAGTATCCCAAATGCGTTCGAACACAAATACGTACAATGAGCGAATGTGACACAGGCCATCACAGGTGACGCCATCGCTATTCGCACACGCGGTCTGTTCGAACACAGCGACGTCGCCCACAAAAGAGCGACGTCGCCAAACATTGGGTCCCTCGCTTGTGTGTTTTCTCGAGCGACGTCTGGCCGGGTCGCAAACGTTCATGGGCGACCCGGAAGACTGTGGACCAATCATATCAGTCGTTTGTGCGGAATTGTGTGTCACCTATCCCAACCTGTTCGAACAAACTTGTTCGAACGTGCGGGATGATGAAAATCGTGCTTGAGGTGACAGCTCTGTTCAAATTGGCGAAATTGTGCTTCGCGACGTCACGATCACCACTACGAACATAGGCGAAACGAGTAACGTTTCGCCTGTTCGAACGAGTGTGTTGTTCGAACCGACAGGTGAAGCGCCCTTATGCAAATTGCTGTACAGTCTAGCACAGACCATGCAAAAGATGCATATTTTGTTAGCTGCGAATAGTAGACCCTGTTACTTGCAACCGCAGGATTAAAAACGATTGATTTCATTTTGTATTAGAATGAATAGTCAAGTCCCAATCGGGTACATGATGCATTAAATTTATCAACTTCCACTTTGGTGAGCACTCAGCTCAGCACTAACATACTTGGCGCCACCATGTACAACACCTTGAGGAGTTGAAAAGGCAGCGGGCTGCCACTCCTGAAGACCCTGCAGCAGTCCAAGCAATGCCCAAGTCTACCATACCCACCTCGAGGCCTGTCTGTTGTGTGCCCCACAAACAGCAAGCACTGTGCGTCCACCACCAGGAGAGAATAGCGAGCACCCAATGGCCTGGCCTTGAAGAATTGAGGTGGTGAGACAGAAGCTGGGACCTTTGTGGTGGCACTGGTGGTTGTCGCGATGGAGATGGGAGAGGGAGAGGGGAGCAAGGTAGAACGCAGCCGGCGGACTCTCATGTTGTTTCTTGGGCTTAGGGAGGGTAGCAAGGAGTAGACCTGGCAGGAAAGAGGGTGAGGAAAAAAGAGGTATGGAGGATCAAATATATTGCGAGGGGGAGGGGGGAAAGATGGGATGGAAAACATGCACTTTTATGTTGTCTTTTGGGATGAGAAGAATCAAGGATCAGAGGGAAATTCACTAATGACGGTAGAGAGTCACAGAGAAAGTAGAACAACCACACAGAATTCGTCTTCGTTCTGCGAGGATGATTGAAATGAGGAATAGTAAAACAATGAGCCCGATCATGAAGAGGAGTATGAAGAGGCATGACGAGGCATGATGAGGCATGATGAGACATGATGAGGCATGATGAGGCATGATAAGGCATGATGAGGCATAATGAGGCATGGTGAGGCATGGTGAGGCATGGTGAGGCATGATGAGGCATGATGAGGCATGATGAGGCATGATGAGGCATGATGAGGCATGATGATGGGTGATATCTCGAATGGACATCAACAGAAGTTACCAGGATGATTGAAGTTTAGCTAGGACAGGGGAGAATCGAGTTTTGTGGAGGCTCAAAGAGAAAAGTTCGAGGCGAGTTCAAACAAGGGTGCCAATGCCAGGTCCCAACTGGGCAGATTGGCTGCTCATGCTACTGCATGGAAACCGAAAGTGGGAAAGAGGTGGAGGCAAGGGGCAGAGAATGAGAAAGGGAGTTGCAGCGCTGCACAGGTCCCGATTGCGGCAGGCTGCAGGTCTGGCAAAGCTGGGGAAAAGGCCTCGTGTCACCAGCTCCAAAGAGCTGCTTGAAATCCTAATAGGGAGATACTCGTGGGCATTCAAGCTTCCTTGAACAACCAGTGCAAGGCAGGCCTTGGCCTGCCTCAAAATCAGGTGGCCCACACCCCACACTCCACAGGTCACACTCCACATCCCACACCCCACAGCCCAAACCCCACACCCCACAGCCCAAACCCCACACCCCACAGCCCAAACCCCACACCCCACAGCCCAAACCCCACACCCCACAGCCCAAACCCCACACCCCACATCCCACACCCCACACCCCACAGCTCACAGATTACACCACCTCAGCAGCTCCCTGACGCTGCTTGAAGGCCCCTGAACAAGCTATGTTGGGCAGGTCTTGGGCACTCACCTGCACAGCCCAATCACCCCACTCACCTGCACAGCCCAATCACCCCACTCACCTGCACAGCCCAATCACCCCACTCACCTGCACAGCCCAATCACCCCACTCACCTGCACACCCCTCTCATTCCACTCACCCCACTCACCCCACTCACTACTCACTCACACCCCACTCACCCCACTCACTAGCATACCAGGAAAGGTCATTTGTGCAGGTGGCGTTCAAGAGAGTGACTGAAACGGAAAGAACAGGAATGGGGAGCGGGAGGAGGAATGGGCAAGAGTTGTGCTTCAGGGTTTTGGTCAGTTTGGTGGAGTATGAACAGAAGCCAGCAGGCCCAAATGGGAGGGGTATGGTGGGTTGTCATCAAATTCGTGCCGTTGAAGAGAGTGACTGGAATGGATTCAGAGGGATTTGGAGGGGTACAAAGGGGAGATGATATGGTCTGTTGAGATTGTCTTGCTTGGGCTGATAGAGGCCTAACTGCACTAATTGGTGTGATAGGTCATCAGAGTTTGTATTGTGGATTGACATGAGTGGGCAGGGGGAAGCAGGGGCAGGGATGTGGGAAAGGGGGAAACACAACCCAATCTGGAGTAGACAGGAAGGACAAATGCAGAGTCTCCGTTGCAGCCATTCCTCTCCTCCTGTTCTCAGCAAATTGATGCTCTGCCTCTGCTGTAATTCTTGATTCTCAGCAAGAAAAGAACTGCTCAAGGGATAGCAACGGAACAACACCACCTGAGATCATGTGAAATGTGTTTGCCTCTGATCTGAAACTACTACAATATTTTTATAACAGTTTACAAATTACTCTACATAGGCCCTGTATCATATACAAGAAACAACAAACTACCCAACAGGAAACATGGCTACATCAACCAATGAAACATGATCACGGCGGACACTACATCGATGTCGTGCTAGTATTTAATGAAGGTCAGCCCATGCATGTCCCTGAGGCCACAGCGCAGTGCACGAGTCATTCCATCGATCGCTTGCTTGCACCCTTTGACATTCAAGTGTTGCAGCACCTTCAGCTCCGTCAAATTATCTGGCAAGGCCCTCAATCGCTCACAGCCAAACAGGCTGAGCCACCTCAGCCTAGTCAGCTGCGCAAACCCAGGAGGAAGAGAGCTGATAGAAGTTTTCTCAACTTTAAGCGTGCAGAGGCAGCGAAGTTGTGTGAGCGAAAATGGTAGCTGTTGCAGGGCCTTACATCCTGACAGATCCAGCTCACGCAGCCTGGATAATGCACCGATAACATCGGGGAGTGAGGTAACCTTGGGTGCAACAACCTCTAACGCTGTCAGGTGTTGGAGCTGTGAGAAAGTTTCCGGTAGCTCCCTAAGCTCTTCGAGGTTGTGTAATCGCAAATGGCGCAGCTGCTGCAAAGCCGAACCGATGCTTCGTGGGAGTGTCTGGATCAATTCAGCATCATAGATACTCAAGAGGTGGAGCTGAGAAGCAGATTCCACGAAGATCGGAAACTCATGGGCGTTCTCTGCCAACCCCAGCTCCAACTGCCTCAGAAAAGGCGGCAGAGAAATCTGCGGCAGCGAATCAGCCCGACTGTTTCTGTACCAAGACAGAATCTCAAGGGAGAGTGGCAGCGACAAAGGAAACCCACACAGCTGTCTGCACCTTGTAACCCTCAAACTCTTCAGCTTCGTAAGGCTTTTTAGCCTTCTTGGCAGCACAGTGAGCTGTTGGCAATCCTCAATGACCAAGGTTACAAGGCTAGTGAGCCCTTTAATGGAAAGTGGTATCTTTCTGACAGCATCACAGTCGTGAATGTAGAGATGCTGCAGGTTACTCAAATTGTCCAGACCCTTGGGAAGCACCGTAAATTCGCACTCGCCAAGCTCAAGACTCTTTAGAACTATCAGCTGCACAAATGAAGGAAAGAGCAGCTGCTCCGTGGTATGCAGGTGAAGAGTCTCGAGGTTACTAAGCCATCCAATCCTTTTTGGGAGCACCATCAAACTGTTTCTTGCGTCGAGTGTCTTGAGAGATGTGAGGCTGCAAAAATCTGTTGGAAGATGGTGCATTAAATAGAGATCACGCAGGAGCAGCTTTTCCAACGATGTACCTCGGCAGAGGGAGTCAGGTAGCTTGCGAAGAGGCAGGTCCTCCAGCATCAGTGACTTGAGCGCAGGCAGCTGTCCAAATTCCTCAGGCAGCCTTCTAAGCAAGCACCCGGTGATCGAGAGGCGCTCCAATGCAGTTAGGGCTGTGATATTATCGGGGAGCTGGTCGAGCTGAGAACAATCCCGAATGGTCAGTTGATGGAGGCATGGCAGAAGCTCGCCGATGTCATCAGGAAGGCGCTGGAGGTTGGCGGATTTGGAGATCACCAGCTGTTCTAGGCGAATGCACGGTGATCCTGTGGGAAACATTGAAGTGAAGCTGAGATTGGGAATCTGGAACTCAAATGACTCGAGATGAGGTAGCTGAGCTACTGCAAAGATTGCAGCTGGTGGATCATTCTTGGGGATGCAGAATTCACTGGAAATCGAGAGTCTAGAAAGTCTTGCAATGCAAAAGAGGCTTGACAACTCCTGATGTGTCAATTTGGAGACATTAATATGGAGGGATGTGAGTGAAGAAAGTCTTGTAAATCTGGGGAATGTCAAGGCTGAAACGTTGGTTAGAGAAACTGTGTGGAGCTGCTGCAGCTGAAAGAAGGAATCCGGAATTTCAGTATCTTTATGGAGGCAGTGAAGTGTAATCTCCTCCAGCTGAGTGCACTTCAGGAAGAGAATCTCCAGACCGGCTTCAGTAACTGGGTGCTCATCCTTGTTTCCTCCACATTCCGTCAGTGTGATCCCGCGACCCACGTGAAGAGCCTTCAGCGTAGGCCGTGAGGAAGCAAGGCGAGCGAGGAAAGCGTCGTTAATCATCTCAACACTGCTGTCGCTCAGGTGAAGATTCGTAAGGTTGTCAAAAGCAGCTACGACGTTCGCCAGATCTTGACGAGATACAAAACAGTTCTCCTGGACCAACATGCTGGTGACCAAACACTTAACTAGGTGACGCCACCGACTACATACGGACGCGATGAGCAGATTAGATGCCGCATCTGTTAAGGCTGGAGGAATAAACTTGTTCGACCTAAAATGCCAAAGAGGAAGCGAGTCACATGAGGAATCAGAACCTCTTCGTAAAGGCATCCCATGCTGAAACCATAGAATCCTTGTGAGAGGTCATCTGAAAGTCGATCAATGTGTGAGAGACGCTCCATCTAAACTTCACGGATCGACCGCAAGGACTACTTAGAAGAGTATGAAACGATATCTCCTTTCCCAGATCTAAAATGACAAGAACATTAAGAGAAGTCGCTCATACGCGGATCTCACAATCTCAGCTCCTCGTTCCGTGTCTAACATAGAAATTTGGAAAACACGCAGCACCATTCGCTTGCTGACCTGCGGTTTGGAGGTAGTCAAGTACGCGCCGTGCTTGTGTTGTAGGAAGAGCTGTCGATTTCAGTGGAGACGCTTAGGCCTTGTCGAAGCTGGGCATGGTGGCTGATGTGCTTTCCTACTCTCGAGATCGCCCATGGCCAGACCTGACGAAGCAGCAGGCGAGCGAGAGCTTTCTTGGCTTCATGGGATCACCTACGGAAAGCCCAAGCTGGGCTAAGCTGACTAAATTTCGCGCTGGACTCAACTTCACCTGACTGGGCTTGGGCTATGCTGCAAGGGAATCTCGCTTCGCTCTGGGTATGTGGTCTCACCCTGACGAAATCATGCTGTGCTTGCTCGGCTCGGCTCGGCTCAAATTGATCTGGCTCGGCTAGATTCGGTTTGGCTCGGCCAAAATCTACTTGGCCAGGCCTCCATCTCAATTCGACTTTCCAAGCAAGTCCGACACTCAGCGACAATACTTCGTGTGTGAGGGGGAAAATGGTGTGAAGAGGGTTAGCAAACAGCTGAATTATGTAACATGATTTCCGAAATAGGCTCCCGCCGGAACCACTTGCACCTGTCTTCAGCAACCCTAGCTTCCATTCGTACTTTCCCGTACTCATGTTATTTGCCCTTCGTATATTCACCTATCTCGCAATGGCAGACACAGCGACGATCAATTGCTCGGGAACGAATACGCCAATGGGGATTAGCCATTTGCCTGACGACGCTCTCGTGATTATTCTGGCGCATTCCGTTAAGGAGCACGTTTTCCGCAGATCCACTAGTGACTCTTTATGGCAGCACTTAGAACAGAAGCCGAGGTCCCTTTCCGAGCACTACTTAGAAGAAGCCTCATTCTCATACCAGAAAGTAAAAACCGCTTTACCAATCCCGCCGTCATGCACAGACGCTGCTCGCACACTTGCCATCGCGTCCGTCTGCCGCCGTTGGCGCCGTCTCGCTAAGCACCACACCTCCACGCTTCTTGTCAGGGAAGACCTGAACGTTTCCCGTCGAGATTTCGCAAATGTTATCGTTAGTTTCCCCAACTTGACGTGCCTTCATCTGTGCGACGGTAGCGTGGAAACCCTAGACGACGCCTTCCTCGCACACCTCGCCTCTGCGTGCTCCAAACTGATGGCGCTGCACGTGGGAAGTGGAATCACACCAACGAACAATGGCGGGGCGAAAGACGAGTATCCGATCACCGAAGCAGGCTTGGATCATTTCTTTTCGCAGTGCACTCGCCTTGCGCACCTTTCGCTAAGCTGTCTTCACAAGAATGCTCAACTACCCGCTTCCTTATTTCAATTAACTAACCTGCACTCTCCTACTACAAGACACTTCAGCACTCGAATCTCCCAATCTCACCAACCTTTCTTCTCTCACATCTCTCCACATTCTTTCCCCAGTACTGCCAGATCACCATCTTTCAAACCTCGTTCACCTGTACATCCTGCGAATTCCAAAACCGTCGACCATCTGCAGCCTTTTCCATCTCGCAGCTTCCGTGCCTGCAGTCCCTTACAGTCAATGCCTCTTGCTCGCAGTTCGACCTCCTGTTTCCTCCCGCCTCCCCTTGCACAGACCTCCAAGAGTTACTCATTTCCGATAACGATTCGCTGCAGGCCCTTCCAGAAGGCATAGGGGACTCCCTTCCTCTCCTTGGCAGACTGAGCATCCGCAACTGTAAATCCTTCTCCCAGCTGATGCCTGACGGGTTGACCTCCCTGTGGCATCTGGAGAGCTTGACATTAGCTAAGTGCAAACTCCTTACCACCCTGCCTGAAGAGGTCGGGTTTCTGCCCCAGCTGAAAACACTCGTGCTGCATAAACTGCCTCTCGAAAATCTCCCCGACTCCCTCTGCCGAACCACATCTTTGGAAACACTTTTCCTGGTCAAGTGCCACAGAATCCACCACTTCCCGGAAGGTTTCTGCAGCCTGCCTACTCTCAAGACGCTGTGCCTCGTGCAGGTGCCACGCTTGAAGCTTCCAGCCGATCTTGGAAGTCTCACCAGTCTCGAAACTCTTTTTGTAAAGGACAACTTCGGAAAACAGCTGCCACTGACATTCACCCGGCTGATTTCCCTGAGGAGATTGGAGCTGGATAGCTGCATGTTTCGCGATCTCCCACAGGGCGTGGGTCAGCTGCGTAACCTGACCGAGCTGCATCTTTGCTTCTGCCCCAACATCAGGAAGCTTCCTGAGTCCATCACACGCCTCAGCAACCTTGGGTCTCTCACAGTGGAGGATAGTGAGAAGCACTTTTCGGTGCTGAGAAGCTTGTTAAGCCTGGGGAAGCTGAAGCGATTAAAGTTGGCAGGGTGTGACCAGCTGCGAGCGCCACCTGACGGTCTTCCTCCCTTTCTTGAAGTCATCAGCCTTGGGAACTGCAAGCACATCATCCCGCTGCCTGATATCTCGAATCTGCCAAAGCTGACAAGGTTGGGTCTGAACCTGGTGGGTGCAGGGCACGCGGTAAGAATCAGCACCAGTGTGACGCATTTGAAGCACTTGAATCTGGTTCTGGCTGCAGAAGCAGAGGAGCTGTCCTTTCCATTGTCCGCTTGCCCTCATCCACGCACCCTGGAGATTTCAAGGGCTGGGAGGATCAAGAGGCTGCCTGAAACCATTGGTTCGACTTTGAAGCAGTTACGCTGCTTGAGGATACACTGTTTCCCAAAACTGAAGGTCTTGCCAGATTCTGTCACTGAGCTTCAGAATCTGTCAGATCTGGAGGTTTTTGTTGCATAAAGCCTAGTCACCCTTCCGGTCCGCATCGGTGCGTTGTCTCGACTGCGTAGTCTGAGCTTGTTTGGCTGCCCTGCCTTGCAGCATCTGCCCGCTTCCCTCACACAGCTTGCATGCCTCCACAGCCTGGCGATTAGAGCCTCTGCCATTCGCTTCCTCCCAGCCGATTTTGCACGGTTAGCCAGGCTCAAGAGGCTCAGTTTGCAATTGTGCGAGCAGCTGCTGGCTCTTCCTGGAGATTTGACTGAGCTGAAGATGCTGCAGTATCCGAATGTTGAAGGGTGCAGGCGGTTGGCTGGCAGGGAAGAGTTTTTTCGACCTGGAGGAGTGTATACGAGAATGTCTACACTGACGATTGTTGCTTAGCTTGCCTTCTGATAAGTCATAGGCATTAGTCATATAAGTTTGTATGTGCGGACCGTATCATCCTTGACCAATTCGTATCACTGAACTTATTTCACTTTAGAACAATACAAAGACGAAACCCACAACAAATAATACCAGTAACTCGCACGAATACAGTATACGTTAGGATACAGACACTACAAAGCATTGGTGCTGTGGGAACGCCATCAGCCAAGGAAGGCTTGATGCAGAGTGTTGGGCTAAAAAAAAATGGAAGTGCTGCTACCCAGCCTAAACCATCAGCCCCGTTTGCTGATGCTCCTTCAGTCAAGCCACTGCAGAATTAAAAGGAAGATACAGTAGGAGGAACAGGGTGTAGCCATGCAACATGGAAGAAATGGCTGATTCAACATAATTTATCTCTGAATATGTTCAAATTGGATAGAGGAGAGTGGTTGGCTAGGAATAAAAAAAGTTAGAAAGTTAAATGCGAATGAACACCCGGGGTTGCCTCCCTCAGGATGCACTCACAGACAACAATCAACTCACCACGGCACTCCTTAGCTCTGGCATTGTCGGCTTTAGACCCCCCTGGCACAGACACTTGCGCTCGTCGTCCCTCAAAATGCACTTAGCCACAACCCCACAGGTTTGAGTCGACTCAGAACTCGACTCACGATGCACTCACACTCGCTGATCAGGCGCCACACACTGATCAAGCACCACTCACCATGGCACTCCTTGGTGCTGGCATCGTAGGCTTGAGACTCAGGGCACAGGCACCTGCGCCCGCCGTCCCACTCCCTCAGCAAAGAGCGGGTGGCTTACAGTCCATACTGCAGCCTAGGGGGAAGCACAGCGAGTTTTTTTTTTTTTTTTTTTTTGGCGCCTAAAAAATACAGTCCATACTGCAGGCTAAGGGGAAGCACGGGGAGTTTGTGAAGGCAGAGGGACAGGGAGGAGGGAGGAGGAAAAGTGGGAAGGAGGACGGAGAAGGTGGAAAGAGCACGTTGCGTTTGCCGTCCCTCAGTATGCACTTAGCAACAGCCCCACAGTCCAGATCGCAGCCTTTAGGGAAGGAGGAAGGAGAAGATTGAAACAGCAAGGCTTATGGTACAAATCAGGCAGTTTGGATCAATCAGTGACGATTTTCTTGCAGTTGGTGGTACCAGGGATGGCAGAATTTGCGCGTGTGCATAAGAAGCCGACTAGACTTTTCAGGGTAGTTTTGGGATCACTCACAAGAATACCCATCAAGCAGTTGAAACCAGTTAGTCACGATCCTAGGGCACTTGGACCCAGGGAAGGTGGAATAATGTGCATGTAATAAATCTGCCGACTAGACATATGCAACAACACAGCAAGGGACTCCCTCGAAGTGGTGCCATGCCTGTGCATATGACATGTGCGACGAATTTTTGAGTCGACTCAAAAGTCACCTCGGAGTGGTGCCATGCCTGTGCATATGACATGTGCGACGAATTTTTTAGCGCCTTTTCAGGCGCCTCAGAATTAGTCTTTTGAGGCGTCTGGAAAATGTGAAATGCATCAAAGGCGTTTCATGCATAGAAAACGCATCAAAGGCGTTTCAGGCATATATATAAACGTGCATCAACGAGGCTAGGTACCAGTTGGGCAGAGCATAGATACATCAATTAGTGCACCCACCTGCACAGCCCACCCACCTGCACAGCCCACCCCCCTGCACAGCCCACCCACCCTACTCGCCCTACTTATCCCACTCAACTCAGACACCCCACTCACCCTACTCACCCCACTTATCCCACACACCCCACACACCCCACTCACCCCACTCACTCCACTTATCCCACACACCCCACTCACCCCACTCACCCCACTCACCCCAGTCACTCCACTCACCCCGCTCACTCCACTAACCCCACTCACCCGCACAGCCCAGCTCAGTCACAAAAGGACTTCGGCAGTGCAGAGCTCCCTCCCAGCAGGCCCAAGCAGGAGGGGCATGAGAGGTCATCAGCATTGGTGAGTGCCATTCACCCCAACAGCCCACTCACCCGCACAGCCCAGCTCAGTCACAAAAGGCTATGAGCAGTGCAGAGCTCCCTCCCAGCAGGCCCAAGCAGGAGGGGCATGAGAGGTCATCAGCATTGGTGAGTGCCATTCACCCCAACAGCCCACTCACCCGCACAGCCCAGCTCAGTCACAAAAGGCTATGAGCAGTGCAGAGCTCCCTCCCAGCAGGCCCAAGCAGGAGGGGCATGAGAGGTCGTCAGCATTGGTGAGTGCCATTCACCCCAACAGCCCACTCACCCGCACAGCCCAGCTCAGTCACAAAAGGCTATGAGCAGTGCAGAGCTCCCTCCCAGCAGGCCCAAGCAGGAGGGGCATGAGAGGTCATCAGCATTGGTGCCGTTGAAGAGAGCGACTGGGGTAGTAGGGGGGGTTGAGAGGGGTTGAATGGGTTTAAGGGGCATGTAGGGAAGAGAGACCATCAGCAATGCATAGCTCTCTCCCAGCAGGCCCAAGTGGAAGAGGTTTGAGAGGTCTTCAATGGCATTGGTGCTGTTGAAGAGAGTGACTGGGATAAACAGAGGTATGGAATGGTCAATGGGAGGCACAAAGCAGTTGAGAGGGGTTGAGGGCGGTTAAGAGGGGCTGCGGGGTCATGTTGAGATGAGAGGATACAACCAGGAGAGTAGAGCAGCTGGCTTGCCCAAGCAGGTAGGGTCTGATCTGAACTGAACGGTCTTCTGCAAATGTGCGGTTGATGTAGGTGCCTAGAAACGTAGGAAGTGGTTGAGAGGGATAAAGGGGTGCAAGGTGAGAACGGCACAGGAGCGGATGAGATTTGGGTTTTGGGGCCTTTGGGTATGAGAAGCAGCCAGGAACCTCTCAAACTCCCTCAACCCATTCAACCCCTCTCAACCCCCCCTACTACCCCAGTCACTCTCTTTGGGTATGAGAAGCAGCCAGGAACCCAAAGAGGTAGGGGCCTGAAAGGGCATTAAGAGAGTGAACTGGGTAGTATGGGTGGAGAGGGGTTGAGACAGGTTGAAAGGGCATGTTGGAATACGAGTCTAACAGCAGTGCAGAACTCCCACGAAACGAAAAAGACAGACGCATGGGTGAGAGGTCATCAGCATCCGTACCGTTGAACAGAGTGACTGAGACGAAAAAGACAGACGCAGGGGTTGGGGTGGGAGGGGAGGGAGGGGTGAATCTCAGGGTTCGGGGTTTAAGGGTTAAGATTAGGGTATGAACAGCAACCAGGACGGGTGTGAGAGGTCACCAGGATCCGTGCCATTGAACAGTGTGACTGAAAAGACAGGCAGGGGTACAGAGGGGTGCACTGCAGGGCTTTAAGTTGCATTGGTATTTTGCAATAAGCTGTCCTGCTTTGGCTGAGAGGCCCAACAGCTCTAGTTGGTTCAATAAATTCGCAATTTGTCATCAGCGTTTGTAGCATGGATTGACATGAGAGGCCAGGGCGAAGCAGGGACATGGGCGTGGGGAATAGGGGAACATAGCGAAATGGGGAGAGGGGCCAGATGAGCAAGTGCAGAGGCAACGAATGGGGAGAGGGCTAAAGAAGCAGGGGCAAAGGCAGCCGGATTTTTGGACGGAACGGGGGACAAAGAGCAGCAGTGTACTTTTCTGAGCGATGAAAGAGCAATCCAGTAGAAAATTGGGTTTTACTGTACACTCCAGTATCTCACATCTACCCATCAGGTTTTAGAAGCTGTTTGGGGTGTACTATAGGCTGCACTGATGTGCTTGCATTGCATTCTACAGTTCACACTCACCTCTCTCAAAATACAGCCATCGCAGTTGCCCACCTTAGTGAGGTAGAGGGTTTAGAAACGGAGAGGAGTGACGGAGGGAGGTTCTTAGTGAGGAGAGAAATTATTGGTGATGAATTGGCATGGAAAAGACAGATGCTGACTGAAAGCTGGCCGATGCTTGTGATGTGTATTATGGGATCAGCTTGTCATGTGTGCCACCAAGAATTTGGATGTCTCAACTCTACCACTCTCTCAGAACTACCAGGACTTACAAAACTCATTACACAGATCACTTACAAATATACAAAAAGAGTGTGATGAAGAGTGTAGTATACGATGGCTAACAAAAAAGAAGCATGACACTACTTGACCTAATGCACTCAGATTACCATACACTATCTTCCTGTCAGGCTAGAACTTCTTGAATGTCAGCCCATGCATGGCCCGGAGTCCATAGCGCAGTGCACGTGACATGCCATCGATCGCTTGCTTGGACCCTTTCACATCCAACCGCTGCAGCAGCTTCAGCTCAGACAAATCATCAGGCAAGGCCTTCAGTTTCATACAGTGAGTGAGACTGAGTGTCCTCAACCTGGTCAGCTGTGAAAACCTGGGAGGAAGGGAGGTGATAGAAGTACTGTCAAGTCTAAGCACGTAGAGGCAGCCAAGCTGCGTGTGCGAAGATGGAAGCTTCTGCAGAGCCGTACACCCTAACAGATCCAGCTCGTGCAGCCTGGATAAAGCATCGATGCCATCGGAGATCGAGGCAAGCTTGCGTGCAAGGACCTTCAGCGATGTCAGGTGTTGGAGCTGTGAGACTGTTTCTGGCAGCTCCCTAAGCTCCTCAAAGTGACATATCCGCAAATCCCGCAGCTGTAGCAATGAGGAACAGATGCTTCCTGGAAGGGTCCAAATCCTTTCACCATGCCAGATACTCAAGACTTGGAGCCGCGAAAGTGGGCTTAAGGGAATAGAAAGCTCATCAACGTTGCCAGCTAACCCCAGCTTCCCATTGTTGTACTAAATCAAGACCTCAAGAGAGAGTGGCAATGGCATAGGAAACTCACACAGCCGTTTGCACCCAGTTACCTGCAACCTCTTCAGCTCCCCAAGGCTGCTTAGTCTTCTTGGCAGCACAGAAAGCTGATCGCACCACTCAATGATCAAAGCTGAGAGCCTTGCGAGCCGTGTAACGGATTCTGGAATCTCGATGAGAGTAGAGTTTTGAATGCAGAGATGCTGCAGGTTAGTCAGATAGTACAGACATTCAGAAACCGCAACAATTGAGAAACCGCTAAGCTGAAACCTTGTTAAAGAAAACAGCTGCGTGAATAAGGTCGAAGCTGGTCCCGATTGAAATATTCTAAGTGAAGAGTCTCGAGGTTACTGAGCCATCCAATTCCATCTGGAAGCACCATCTTCCCATAGGTCTTGAGGCTCAGTGTTTTGAGAGATGTAAGACTGCAAATCTCTGCTGGCAGCCGTACCTTGCCACAGTAATTTAGGGACAGCTTCTCCAGGGAAATAGCTTGGCAAAGGGATTTAGGTGTGTTTAAACTAAACAGGTCGTGCAGCATCAGTGACTTGAGGGAAGGAAGCTCTCCGAAGTCAATGGGAAGGCTGTGAAGCTGGCTGCAGCTGAAAACGGACAAGCACTCCAATGCACTCAGGGAAGTGATGCTATCGGGGAGTTGCTCAAGCTCATCACAATCGTGAATGGTTAGTTCACGGAGGCACGGGAACAACTCTCCAAAGTCATCTGGGAGCCGCTGGAGGTTGGTGGATTTGGAGATCACGAGCTGTTCTAGACGGATGTACGGAGATCCTGTAGAGAACGTTGAAGTGAAATCTGACCTAGAGACTTGAAAATCGAGTGTCTTCAGATAAGGCAGCTGCGCAGCAGTGAAAGTTGCACCTGTTGGATCATTCTTCGATAGGCATATTTCACTGGATACTGAAAGGCTGGAAAGCATTGAAACGCGAGCGAGGCCTGCCAGTTGATCAAGTGTCAATTTCGGGACAGCAATATGCAGAGACGTGAGAGAAGGCAGTCTTGCAAAATTGGACAGTGTCATGGCTGAAACGTTCGTGAGAAGAACCGTGTGGAGATGCTGCAACTGAAAAGGGAATCCGGCAACTCGGTGTCTTTATGGAGGCAGTGAAGCGAAATCTCCTCCAATTGAGTGCACTTCAGGAAAAAATTATCCAAGCCGGTTTCAGTAACTGGGTGATCATCCTTGTCGCCTCCACACTCCGTCGGTGTGATCCTGCAACCCACGTGAACAGCTTTCAGCTTAGGCCGTGAGGACGCAAGGCCAGCGAGGAACGCGTTGTCAATAACCTCGACACTGCTGTCGCTCAGATGAAGATTCGTGAGGTTGTCAAACAAAGCCACTGCGTTCGCCAGATCTTGACGAGATACGACAAGGTTTTCACGGACTGAAAGGCGGGTAGATTGACGCTTAACGAGATGACGCCAGCGACTGCATACGGACGCGATGAGCAGATTGTAAGCTGCATCTGCGAAGGCTGGAGGAGTGAATTTATTCGCCCTAAAATGCCAATGAGGAAGCGAGCCACATGAGGAATCAGAACCTCTTCGGAAGGGCATCCCATGCTGAAACCATATAATCTTTGTGAGAAGGTCATCTGAAAGTCGGTTAATGTGTGCGAGACGCTCCATCTGAACTTCATGGATCAAAGGACTGCTAAGAAAGGTATGAAATGATATCTCCTTCCCCAAAGCTAAAATGACAGGGGATTAAGATAGTCTGCTCATATACGGATCTCACAATCTCAGCTCCTCATTCCTTCTCTACTATTAGAAAAAACGAAAAATCACGTCGCAACCATTCGCTTGCTGACCTGCGGATTGGAGGTAGTCAAGTACGCGCCGTGCTTGTGTTGTAGGAAGAGCTGTCGATCTCAGTGTAGACGCTTAGGCCTTGTCGAAGCTGGGCATGGTGGCTGATGTGTTTTCCTATTCTCGAGATCGTTCATGGCTATACCTGACGAAGCAGGAGTGAGCACTTTCTTAGACCTACAGAAAGCCCAAGCTGGGCCAAGCTGACCAGGTTTCGCGCTGAACGCAACTTCACTTGACGAGGTCCAGGGGATCTCACTGTAGGAATGTGTTATCACTCTGACAGTATGATGCTGTGCTTACTGGGCTCGGCTCGGTTCAAATCGATCTGGCTCGGCTAGAAACGGTTCGGCTCGGCTCAAATTCACTTGGCCTGGCTCGTCTCAGTTCGACTTGGTGTGTGCGAGGGGGAAAATGGTGGGAAGAAGGTAAGCGAATTTCTGAGATATGTATCCCGATTTCCGAACTAGCTCCCCCCGAAACCACCTGCACCTGTCTTGAGCAACCCTTCGCACACACTGCTCCCACTCATTTCCCATACGCCTGCTTTTTGCCCTTGGTATGTTCACGTATCTCGCAATGGCAGACACAGCGGCAATCAATAGCTCGGAAACGATTTCTCCATCGGGGATTAGCCATCTACCTGACGACATTCTCGTTATTATTCTGGCGCATTCCTTCAAGGAGCACGTTTTCCACGGATCCGCTAGTGACTCTTTGTGGCAGCACTTCGAACAGAAACCTAAGTCCCTCTCCGAGTACTACTTCGAAGATGACTCATTTCCATACCATAAAATAAAAACTGCTCTACCAATTCCGCCACCGTGCATAGATGTCGCTCGAACATTTGCCATCGCGTCCGTCTGCCGCCGTTTGCGGCGTCTCACTCAGCACCACACCTCCACGCTTCTTGTCAGGGAAGACCTGAACGTTTCCCGTCGAGATCTCGCAAATGCTATCGCTAGTTTCCCCAACTTGACGTCCCTTCATCTGTGCGACGGCAGCGTGGAAACCCTAGATGACGCCTTCCTCGCTCACCTCGCATCTGCGTGTCCCAAGCTGACGGCGC
Source organism: Closterium sp. NIES-65 (assembly GCA_948144175.1). Lineage (NCBI taxonomy): Eukaryota > Viridiplantae > Streptophyta > Zygnematophyceae > Desmidiales > Closteriaceae > Closterium > Closterium sp. NIES-65. The sequence goes on from CANXME010000986.1 coordinate 627,186, forward strand.
TGCACGTGGGAAGCGGAATCACACCAACGAACAATGGCGGGGCGAAAGACGAGTATCCGATCACCGAAGCAGGCTTGGATCATTTCTTTTCGCAGTGCACTCGCCTTGCGCACCTTTCGCTTCTCTGTCTTCACAAGCGTGCTCAACTACCCGCTTCCTTCTTTCATTTAGCCCACCTGCACACCCTCCTGCTAGAAGACACTTCAGCACTCGAATCTCCCAATCTCGCCAACCTTTCGTCTCTCACATCTCTCCACATCCGTTCCCTGGTTCCACTGACCGATCATCATCTTTCTAACCTCGTTCACCTTTCAAAACTTACATGCCTTTCCATCACCTCTACAACCTGCGAATTCCAAAACAGTCGACCACCTTCAGCCTTTTCCATTCCGCAGCAGCTGCCGTGCCTGCAGTCCCTTACAGTCAATGCCTCTTGCTCGCAAATCAACCTCCTGTTTCTGCCCGCCTCGCCTTGCACACACCTCCAAGAGTTACTCATTTCTGATAACGACTCGCTGCAGTCCCTTCCAAACGGCATAGGGGACTCACTTCCTTGCCTTCGCAAACTTACCATCCGCAAGTGCGTTTCCCTCTCCCACCTGCCGCCTGACGGCTTCAGCTCGCTGAGGCATCTGGAGAGCTTGACATTGGACAATTGCGGTCTACTTTCCAGCCTGCCCGAAGATATTGGGTGTTTTCCCCGACTGAACACCCTGGTGCTGCAGGAACTGCCTCTCAACAGTCTCCCTGACTCCCTCTGCCAAGCCTCATCTCTAGAAACTCTCTTCCTTGTCAGCTGCGACCGAATTTCCCGTTTTCCGGAGGGTTTCTGCAGCCTACCTGCTCTCAAGACGCTGTGCCTCGTGCAGATGTCATGCTTGAATCTTCCAGCGGATCTTGGGAACCTCACCAGTCTGCAAACTCTTTTCGTGAAGAGCAACTTTGGAAAGCAGCTGCCGCCTACGTTCACCCGGCTGGTTTCCCTGAGGAGATTGAAGCTTCACGGCTGCTATTTTCACGATCTTCCAGAGAGCGTGCACGAGCTGAGTAACCTGACCGAGCTGCATCTCTGCTTCTGCCCCAACATCAGGAAGCTTCCCGAGTCCATCACACGCCTCAGCAATCTCGAGTCCCTCACAGTGGAGGATTGTGAGAAGCTCTGCTCGGTGCCGAGAAGCCTGTTAAGCCTGGGGAAGCTGAAGCGGCTGGAGATCGGGCAGCTACAAGCGCCTTCTGAAAGTCTTCCATCATTCCTTCAAGTCATAAGCCTCTTTTCGGTGCCAAGGGGCCTGTTAAGCCTGGGGAAGCTCAAGCAGTTGGTGGTGGGGGAGTGTGATCTGCTGCAAGTGCCGCCTGAAAGTCTTCCCCCCTCCCTTGAAGTCATTAGCCTCGGGAACTGCGGGCACATCATCCCTCTGCCTGACCTCTCAAACCTTCCCAAGCTGACCAAGTTGGGTCTGAACCTGGTGGGTGCAGGGGACGCGGTAAGAATCAGCAGCAGTGTGACACATTTGAAACACTTGAATCTGGTTCTGGTTGCAGATGCAGGGGAGCTCTCATTCCCCCTGTCCGCTTGCCCTCAGCTACACACCCTCGAGATTTCAAAGGCTGGGAGGATCGAGAGGCTGCCTGAAACCATCGGGACGGCCTTGAAGCAGTTACGCTGCTTGCAGATCCACCGTCTTCCAAAACTGAAGGCGCTGCCAGATTCTCTCACTGAGCTTCAGAATCTGTCAGAGCTGGAGGTTTTAGTTGCAGAAAGCCTAGCCGCTCTGCCCGCCCGCATCGGTGCGTTGTCTCGACTGCGCAGTCTCATCTTGTTTGGTTGCCCTGCCTTGGAGTATCTACCGGTTTCCCTCACGCAGCTTACATGCCTCCACAGCCTGGTGATTAAAGCCTCGGCCGTTCGTTTGCTCCCTCCCAATTTTGCACGGTTAGTCGGGCTCAAGACGCTTACTCTGCAGTCATGCGAGCAGCTGCAGGCTCTTCCTGAAGATTTGACAGAGCTGAAAATGCTGCAGACTTTGACGGTACAAGGGTGCTGGCTGTTGCATGTCACAGAAGAGATTTTGCGACCTGGAGGAGTTCATAGGAGAATGACTACACTTACGATAGTTGCTTAGGTTGTTTTTTGATACTTGTTGTAAGGATTTTTTCCGAATTCCTTATCGGGGTTGACTGCTTCGCGTACAACCCGATTTTCGGAGTTCGCACGTTCGGCCAATTTCAACGCTGCCGAGGCTCTTCGTGTCGCCTTAGGCATTTCCATCGCCAAACCTGCACCCAACCTCGCTTGTCCGAGGTTTCCTCCTAGCTAGGCTAGCCCTACATTAGTCTGTTCATTCATTGTATTCGCAGTTTATTCAGTCACAGCCTCGTTATTCGTTTATCTCCGCACTCTGTTTTACAACTCATAACACTTGGTATCAGAGCTACTTTCCTAGTTCACCCCGCTTTTCGAGGGTAGTTTGGTGGCACGGGTGTGGTTGGTTTGTCAGAACATATAGCTTACCTGTTTGTGTAGGCCACAGTGGGGTATCCCATAAGGGGTACAACACAATTAGGTTTCCCATTTTGTACCAATTTCTGACTTAGTCATTTCATTCCTGTTTACCTATCTTCACATGGTATAGAGTGGGTCCCTCTTAAGGACCGATTTTTTTTTGGGCCCACCCTCGATATTCTCTCTGCCCGGAGCGCCCTACTCTCCCCGAGGCGCGCTCCCCCCCTCCCCCTTAGTGCATTTCCCGCTGCCTTTGTGGGCCCCCCGCGAGTAGCGCGCGAAAATTTTTTTTTAGCGCGCGCGGCTCGGGCTCACGTCGCGCGGGCTTTACGGCCGCGCCGCGCCGCCCTCTCGGCCCGGCTGTGCCCCGCCGCCCTCGAATCGGCCACGCGGCCGCTTCGTCGCGGCCGCGGGCCCCGTTTTTGACGGCCCCGCCGTCCCTTTTTTGACGGCCCGCCGCTGCATTCTGCCGGCCCCGCCGTTTCCTGTCACGGCCCCGCCGTCCCCTCTCCCGGCCTCGCCGCTGCACCTTCCCGGCCCGCCGCTGAGCCCTGACGGCCCGCCGCTGCACCTTTTGACGGCCCGCCGCTGCACCTTTTGACGGCCCGCCGCTGCACCCTGACGGCCCGCCGCTGTACCTGCTGACGGCCCGCCGCTGCACCCTGACGGCCCCGCCACTGCACACCCGGCCCCGCCGTCCCCTGTCCCGGCCCGCCACTGCACCTGTCCCGGCCCGCCGCTGCACCTTTCCCGGCCCGCCACTGCACCTGTCCCGGCCCCGCCGGCCTCTGTCCAGGCCCCGCCGCTGCACTGCAGCCGGCCCGCCCAGCAGCAGCCGAGCCGCCCAGCAGCAGCCGAGCCGCCCAGCAGCAGCCGGACCGCCCAGCAGCAGCCGAGCCGCCCAGCAGCAGCCGGACCGCCCAGCCGCAGCCGAGCCGCCCAGCAGCAGCCGAGCCGCCCAGCAGCAGCCGGACCGCCCAGCAGCGGCCGAGCCGCCCAGCAGCACCCGAGCCGCCCCACAGCTGCAGAGCTGCCCGGGAGTCGATCCGCCTTTCTGCTGAGCTGCACGACTTGCCCTGCCTGGTGAGCACAGTCCCTCTGTCACTGCGCCCTCTTTCCCTACTGCTTGCACTGCTTCGCTGTCGTCATCATGGCCACCCCTAGTGTCCTAGCCTTTGACGCCGAGGGTCGAGCCATTGATTTTGAGGTCTGGCTAGACGACCTGCAGCTTTTCTTACAGTGCGACAGAGCTGACAGCCTTTCTCTCTTTGACCTCACCTCTGGCGCCTCTCCTGCTCCTGCTGCCGATGCTGATCCCACTGTCCGCTCTCAGTGGGCCACCCGCGATGCTGCTGCACGTCTTGCTGTGCGTCGCCACCTCCCTACCTCTGAGCGTGCGCACTTTAGTCAGTACAAGAGTGCTCAGACCTTGTACGACGCTGTAGTTGCGCGCTACTCCTCCCCTGCCACTGCTGCACTGAGCCGTCTCATGCTTCCCTACCTCTTTCCTGACCTCTCTGTCTTTCCCACTGTCACTGACCTCATTACGCACCTCCGCACTAGTGACACTCGCTACCGCGCCGCCCTTCCTGCTGAGTTCTGCGCTACGAACCCCCCCCCCATGTACATCACTCTCTACTACGTAGTCGCGCGCCTCCCTGACTCCCTCCGCGTAGTCAGGGACCACTTTCTCGCAGTCTGTCCCACCACTCTCACCGTCGACCTCCTCGAGAAGGCCCTCCTCGCAGCGGAAAAGAGCATAGTCGCTGTAGGTGCCTCTCGTGGTGACCCTCGCACCCCCATCTTTGAGGGGTGCTCTCCTTCCCCCTTGCTGCCCTCTGTTGCCTCTGCTGCTGCGGCCGACCTGCTTGGTCTTGAGTCGGTCGGCGCGGCGTCTGCCCCTAGTGGGAGACGTCGCTCTAGCAAGGGCAAGGGGGGCAAGGGCGCGGGCGGAGCTGGAGGGGGCGGTGGCGGTGGCGGCGGAGGCGGCGGAGGGAGTGGGGGTGGCGGCGGGAGTAGTGGTGGTGGTGGTGGTGGTGGTGGCAGCAGCGGCGGAGACGGTAGTGGTAGTGCCAGCGGTGGTGGTGGAGGCAGCAGCGGGAGCGGAGGCGGTGGAGGTGGAGGCAGTGGAGGCGGCGGCGGAGGAGGCGGTGGTGGTGGAGGAGGTGGAGCTGGTCGTGGTGGTACCCAGCGGCGGAGCGGCGGTGGTGGTGCCCAGCGCTCGCAGCGGCAGCAGCAGCAGGGTTCGCGGGACATCCCTCCGCCTCAGCAGCTTCGTGAGTGGTACGCTGCGCGTTAGAGGGGTGGGGGTACTGGTCCCTGCGCCTACGTTCTTCGTTCCGGCGACCGCGCGGGTGAGCAGTGTGGGGGTGCCCACTCCACCCAGCGCTGCTTTGGCCGCCTCACGGACGCTTGGCGTCAGCAGTTCCCCGGGGCTAGTGAGATCCCTCGCTGGGATGAGCTCCTTAGGGCTGGTGTAGCGATCTTTGATCTTGATTTTGATGCTATCCTTTCTGCTATGTATGCTGTGACTTATAGTGAGGAGAATGAGGGTTACCGGTGTTTCCAGCCCGACCCGGGCATTGGTACTGCTGCGCTAGGTACTTGTGAGGCTGCTGCTCTAGGTGCCAGTGCGTCTGCGCTCTCAGGTACTAGTGAGACTGCGCTCTCAGGTGCTGGTGAGACTGCGCTCTCAGGTACTGCGTCGCCCTCGTCCTCCCTCACTTTCACACTTGACTCTGGGGCTTCTCGCTCCTTCTTTCGAGACCGCACTACCCTTACGCCTCTTGGCCGGCCGGTTGCGGTCTCCCTTGCTGACCCCTCTGGGGGTCCTGTCCTGTCTCACTTCTCCACTGTCCTCCCGTGTCCGGCTGCCCCTTCGGGCACCCTGTCTGGTCTGTACCTTCCCTCGTTCTCTACGAACTTGGTGAGTGGTGCGGACCTACAGGATGCGGGGGTTCACCAGTTCACTCCTGCGAGGCGACGGGTGACCCACTGCACGGACGCAGACACAGGCCGACACCTGGCCACCTTTTCGCGTCGGCCGGGGTCGAGTCTCTACACCCTGACCACTTCGTCTCCTCCTGTCCCTGCGTCTGGTCGGGTAGCTGCGTCAGGTCAGGTGTTTGCTGCTGCTTCCAGGTCAGGTCCTGAGTCTGCCCCCTGTTCTTGTCGCCTCCTGTCTCACGAGACTCTCCTGTGGCACCACCGTCTTGGCCACCCCTCCTTGCCCCGTCTTCGGAGCATGGCTTCCCGTGTCCTTGTCTCTGGTCTTCCCCAGTCTCTCCCTCCTCTCCCCTCCGGGCCAGGACCTTCCTGTGTCCCCTGTGTCGAGGGTCGCCTCCGGGCTACTCCTCACTCCTCCCACTTCCCCCCGACAGAGGCTCCCCTGCAGACGCTTCACATGGATGTGTGGGGCCCAGCCCCCGTCCGTGGGCAGGGTTACGAGCGCTACTTCCTGTTGGTGGTTGACGACTACTCGCGTTACACCACAGTCCTCCCCTTGCGCAGCAAGGGTGCGGTCACTGAGGTGCTGATCGACTGGATCCGCGAGGCTCGTCTCCAGCTCAGGAAGAGCTTCGGCTCGGACTTTCCTGTTCTGCGTCTGCACTCTGACAGAGGCGGAGAGTTCTCTTCTCGCCTTCTGCGAGACTACTGTCGTGCACGGGGGATCCGCCAGACCTTCACGCTTCCGGACTCACCACAGCAAAATGGGATTGCTGAGCGCCGCATTGGCATGGTCATGGATGTCGCTCGTACGTCCATGATGCATGCGGCTGCCCCCCATTTTCTGTGGCCGTTTGCTGTGAGGTACGCGGCGCATCAGCTCAACCTTCACCCCCGGGTCTCTCGGCCTGCGATGTCCCCAGTCTTGCTGTGGACAGGGAAGGTTGGCGATGCGTCTGTGTTCCGTGTCTGGGGATCTCGGGCGTTTGTCCGCGACTTGTCTGCAGACAAGCTGTCCCCCCGTGCTGCTCCCTGTGTCTTCCTTGGCTTCCCCACTGACGCCCCAGGGTGGCAGTTTTACCACCCCTCCTCTCGTCGTGTTCTGTCCTCCCAGGACGTCACGTTCGACGAGTCAGTCCCCTTCTACCGTCTCTTCCCCTACCGCACTCCTTCCCTCCCCCCTCCCCCGGACTTCCTTGTGCCGGTTCCCCCCCCGGTCGACCCCCTCCCCCCTCAGGTTCCTGCCCCCTCAGGTGTGTCCCAGGTAGACGCCGTTGACCCGGTCGAGGTTACTGGTGACTCTGGTGCTGCTGCGGGTGCTGAGCCTGGGGGTGCTGACTCTGGGGGTGCTGACCCTGAGGGTGCGGGGCCTGGGGGTGCTACTGCTGGGGGTGCTGGGCCTGGGGGTGCTACTGCGGTGGGTGCGGAGCCTGGGGGTACTGGGCCGGGGGGTGCTGTGCCTGGAGGTGCTGAGTCTGGGGGTGCTGAGCTGGGAGCTGCTGGGCCTGAGGGTACTGAGCTGGGAGCTGCTGAGCCTGGGGGTGCTGCGCCTAGAGTTGCTGAGCCTGGGGTTTCTCCTGCTGCTGCGTCTCGCCGGGAGCCCCTCTCTCCACCGGAGCTGCGCGAGTGGTTCGCTCGCCGCTGGAGGCGTGCTGCTGAGTCTGGAGGTGCTGCTGGAGCTGGAGCTGGAGCTTCTTCGACCGTCGAGGGTGCGGGTGCTGCCGGTCCCGGAGCTGCTGGACCTACTGGTCCTCCTGGAGCTGGAGCTGCTGAGGGCGTTGGTGCTGAGCCTGCTGCTGTTGGACCTGCCGCTGGAGGTGTGGGTGGCGCTGGTGCTGTCGCTGAGGGTGCTGGTGCTGTCCCTGCTGAGTCTGGAGCTGCCGCGCGGCCTCGGCCGTACTTCGTTCCGCTCCTGCAGCAGGTTCTTGGTCTTTCTCCTCCAGTAGAGGGTCCACCGCCTGTCCAGTCGCAGTCCCTACTGGAGCCTTCCTCTCCGCTGCCTGCTCCCTCTCCTTACACTGGTTCTACTGGAGGTCTTGCTGAGCGTCGTGAGCCTGCGTCTCGTCCCGCGTCGCCTGTTCGTGCTGCTCGCGCTAGTGGTCGCAGTTCGCGTCAGCGTCCTCCTCCTGTCCCTGGCACGCACCGGATGTCTCTGCGTCCGTCCACTGCTCCTCTGCGTGCCCCTTTGCCTTCTCCTCCTGAGTCCTCTCTTCCTGCGCTTGCCGACCCTGAGTCGGACTCTCTTCGCGCTGCCAGTCCTACTGTCACGCGTCTGCTTGCTACTGTCGTCACTGACCCCTCGTTTGAGTCCACTGCTGCGTCTGCTCTGGTCGCTGAGCTCGTTGACTTTGCTGCTCGCTGTCGTCTCGACTACGCTGCTAGTCTTGTTGCTGAGTCTGTGTCTGGCTGTCCTCCGTCCGTCGGGGGTGAGTGTGCTCTTGACACGGACGTCCTAGAGGACAGGCAGGAGGAGTTACAGTGTCTAGCGGCTGCTTCACCTCATCTCGCGTCTGTACTGCTTGCCCCTGAGGGAGACCCGGATGCACTAGAAATCCCGACTCCGCGTTCTTACGCGGAGGCCGTAGAGGGTCCCTACTCCTCTCAGTGGCAGGCAGCTATGGATGCAGAGATGGCTTCCTGGAAGTCCACAGGCACCTACGTTGACGCAGTTCCCCCTCCTGGGGCGAACATCGTCAGTGGCATGTGGATCTTCAGGGTGAAGCGACCGCCGGGCTCTCCACCTGTCTTCAAGGCACGGTACGTTGCTCGTGGCTTCAGTCAGCGGCAGGGAGTTGACTACTTTCAGACCTTCTCTCCCACCCCGAAGATGACCACTCTTCGGGTGCTGCTGCACATAGCCGCTCAGCGCGACTACGAGCTTCACTCTCTCGACTTCAGCACTGCGTTCCTGCAGGGTAGCCTGCACGAGGAGATCTGGCTGCGCCGTCCGCCTGGCTTCACTGGGACTTTCCCTCCTGGCACCCAGTGGAGCCTCCGACGGACAGTCTACGGTCTCCGCCAGGCACCGCGTGAGTGGCACGACACACTGAGGACTACGCTTGCGGCTCTTGGGTTTGCTCCTTCTACTGCTGACCCGTCGCTGTTTCTTCGCACCGACGCTTCCCTGCCGCCGTTCTACATCCTCGTGTACGTCGACAACTTGGTCTTTGCCACAGCGGACACTGCTGGACTCGCCTACGTGAAGTCCGAGCTGCTGAAGAGACACACGTGCACAGACCTGGGTGAACTGCGCAGCTACCTTGGCTTGCAGATCACTCGGGACAGAGCACGCCGCACCATCACCTTGACTCAGTCACACATGGTGCAGCAGGTCCTTCAGCGCTTCGGCTTCACGTACTCCTCGCCTCAGGCCACTCCTCTGCCTACTCGCCACTCTCTCTCAGCTCTGCCTTCGGATGAGTCCGTAGAGTCGAGTGGTCCGTATGCAGAGCTTGTTGGCTGCCTCATGTACCTGATGACCTGCACACGACCCGACCTCGCATACCCTCTGAGCATCCTTGCACGCTATGTTGCTCCTGGGAGACACCGACCAGAGCACATGGCTGCAGCGAAGAGGGTATTGCGCTACCTGTGCAGTACGTCAGGCATGGGGCTAGTGCTTGGAGGGCGCAGTCCAGTGGTCCTTACTGGCCACGCGGACGCTTCTTGGGCTGACGACCAGGCTACGCAGCGGTCGTCACAGGGTTACACCTTCAGCCTTGGTTCCGGCTCTGTCTCGTGGCGGTCTACTCGCTCGTCTTCGGTTCTCGGCTCCAGTTGTGAGGCTGAGATCTACGCCGGGGCCATGGCTGCACAGGAGCTTCGCTGGCTCACCTACCTGCAGACTGACCTTGGAGAGCCGCCTCGTTCTCCTCCAGTGCTGTACGTAGACAACAAGGCCATGCTGGCCTTGTGTCGAGAGCAGCGCTTGGAGCACAGAACGAAGCACATTGCTCTCCGCTACTTCCTTGCTCGTGAGCTGCAGCAGCGTGGTCAGTTGCGACTTGCGTACGTGGCCTCTGAGGCCAACACTGCTGATGTGTTCACCAAGGCACTGGCGCCTTGTGACCATCAGCGCTGTTGTACCCAGCTGGGTCTTGTGCCTGTCTTGCCTCACTTGCTCTCTTCTTGACTTTCCTTGTACTGTGACATATATATACCTGCTCTTGCTTGTCTTGCTTTATATATATGTCTGTACTCTTGCATGTGAACTAGCCTTTGGCCTTGCTCTTGTGCTCGGACTGTGTGGTGACTTTGTGATCCACCCCGAGCTTGCTTTGCTTTGCTTGACTGGTCTTGTGACCTCTTGTTCTCCCCCACTTTGCCTATGGGGGTGTGTCAGAACATATAGCTTACCTGTTTGTGTAGGCCACAGTGGGGTATCCCATAAGGGGTACAACACAATTAGGTTTCCCATTTTGTACCAATTTCTGACTTAGTCATTTCATTCCTGTTTACCTATCTTCACATGGTTTAGTGACTACACGACGGTTGGTTGCAAGGATTGTTAATTCAATCCTGCCTGACTCCGATAGTTCGTGTTTTCACTTGCCGGGAGGCCACGAGTACCCGATTGCCCACCAGACGTAGTGCTAGGCACATGGGTTAGGAGGCTGTTAATCGACTGATGGCGCAAGTGGCAGAAATGAAGCAGGGCATGGAATCATTAATGGCGGAGGTGACAACGTTACGAGAGGAAAACGCCGAGCTACGCCAGACGCGAGGTGAAGCGCGCCAGGAGTCGCCTGTGGACGAAGGCGAGGGCAACAGTCAAGCGATGAGCTATCCGCTGGACGCGCTCACACGTGACTTCGAAGAAGAAGATAGGCAAAGCGCGGCAGCAGCGCCAGTTGCAGTAACGACGATCAAGATCAAGCCCATCAACCCGCCCCCGTTTAATCCTACGGACAAGACGGTTACGGTAAAAGGGTGGTTGTTCGGGGTCGAAGTCTTTTTCACTGCAGCCGGAGTTAATGACGACGCCACACGTATTAATTACGCGGTCTCACTTCTTCGAGGTGCAGCGCTTGAGTGGTGGCGCCGAACCTTGGAAACAGGGACGCCGACAGGTGTGACACATGTGGCAGACGGGACCTCTACAGTGGTTAATCAAGTGGCAGAATAGATCTTCGGTGTGACCAAGATACGCACGTGGAAGGAGTGGGGCGCAGCCTTGCGAGATCGTTTCTGTTGGGCTGAATATTTCAGCCTTAGGATCTTTGCAGAGAATAGGCTAATAAGTGCTAGAGTAGCACAGCGGAAGTCTTTGAGTGAATGTACTTGTGCTAGTATGTGAGAACAAGTAATTGATTAAAACAAAGAGCATACAAGAATATATAGAAAGGATAGATTACAGGAAGAGGTTATGTTTTATCGAGACGCGTAACGCTTCGACTATCGAGGCGGTTACTGTTCACTGAAGCGTCGCCTGCTGTTGCGTAACCTCCAAGCGGTTACAACTCGCAACCTCCAGTTGCGGTTGAATGTGGTACGCGCCTTTTCGACTTTCATACTCCTTTTGTTGTGCTTCAGTATCGGGTGAGGTTCAATACTACCCTTCGTTTCTGGAGTGTCGACGTGGTCAGCTTCGGTGACGTGGCCCAATCCGGTGAGCAGCATGCAGTACTCGAATTTCCCCTTTGGCAGCTTCTTGGTGAGATAATCTGCTGTCATCTCAGTGGTCGAGCAGTAGTCCAGCTGGAGTTTTCCTTTCTCAATTTCGTCTTTCACGAAGAAGTATTGCAGTGCGATATGCTTGGTCCTGTTGGCGAAGCCATTCTTGTTCGCGATCCGTATCGCGGACTGGTTATCGCAGAAAAGCGAGAAGCTGGGTACTTTCGCAATTTTCGCTTCTTCCAGCAGTTCGCGCAGGTACAGGCCTTCCTTGGTAGCGGTGCAGAGAGCAATATACTCTGCTTCAGCAGATGATAGTGCGACGAGTTCCTGCTTACTTGATTGCCAGGAGATAGTTCCGACGGGCTCGAGACGGTAGACGTAGCCGGTGCGGGACCGACGATCGACACGATCAGCAGCGTGATCGGCGTCGACGTAGCCGAGTAGTTTTAGGTCAGTCGTTGCGCTCTTGTGATACGTTAGGCCAACTGTTGGCGTTGAGATGAAGTAGAGAAGAGCACGGTTGAGTTCCTTGAGATGACGTTCTTCTGGGCGCTTGAGGTAGGTCGCTAGCTGGCTAGCGCTGTAGGATAAGTCCGGTCGGCACGTAACGGCGGCAAAGAGTAGGCAGCCCAGTTTCTGTTGATATTCCTGGATTCCGGCAGACGGCAGTAGGTTGGTTTCTTCGGTTGGGTCGGGCGATAGGTGACTGTAGGGTGTTGCGATGTGCGTCGGTGTGATGCAGAAGCGTTCGGCGATAGTGCTTGCATATTTTGAGGCGCTAAGATGAATGGCGTTGTCTTCGTCGAGGATGTTGAGCCCTAGGTACTGCGTGACGTTGGGTGAGACTGTGAGGGAGAGATCTGTCTGAAGTTCCTTCTCGAACCAGGTGACGATGGTGATAGTTGACCCAATGTAAAGTAAATCGTCGATGTAGACGATCAACAGGACGTAGTCGTTGTCGTGAGTGAGGCGATACATGCCCTGGTCATGGGGCAGTTGGTTGAATCCGATGCGTTTGAGTCGTGCGTGCAGGTATTGCTGCCAGAGTCGCGGTGCCTGCTTAATCCCGTACAGTGATTTAAGCAGTTGGCAGACGAGGGAAGGGTTGTCGACGAACCCGTGGGGCTGTTCGACGAAGATTTCAGCGTCGACTGGGGCGTATAGAAAAGCAATGGCGACGTCAATTTGTCGGAGTGGGCGGCGACGTGAGGCGGCGATGGCGAGGAGGATGCATAGGGAGGTGTGTCGACTGACTGGTGCAAAGGTTTCAGTGAAGTCGCGACCATATTCTTGGTCGAATCCGCGGACGACCCATCGAGCTTTAAATCGTTCGATGGTTCCGTCGGAGTTGGTTTTGATCCGGAATACCCATTTTCCGGAGAGGATGGGTCTGTTTTGTGCGAGTGATGCAGGGACGATCTTCCAGGTGTTGCGGTCTGAAAGAGCTTTTAACTCCTTTTCCATGGCTTCGCGCCATTTTTCTTTGTGTTCCCCCCCCAGAGCCTGCTTGACAGAGCGAGGCTCTTCAGGTGGCGTCGAAGTCCCGTGCACTGCAGCGACGAGTCCCAGGACTTGGAGTCCGCTGGGTGTGTGACGGTTCAGCAAGGGATCCTCGGGATAGACTGCTTCGTCTCCCGCTTCAGGATCAGGTGCGAATCCGGGGCCATATCGCTCTGAAATGTCGGTGTTGACGGGTTGGGGTGTTACGTAACCGGTGTCGGCGAAATGGTAGTAGACGTCGGCATTGTTGCTGTCGCGAGGATTTTCTTCGTCCATGGGGATTGGGACAGAGCAGTAGGGAAGGGGTCCAGCAGCTTCGGAGGCGTTGTCGACGTTTTCTTCTTCCCAGTCAGCAGCGTCGGAGGGTGAAACGAAGGCTCGGGAACCAGAAAATCCGCCGGTGGGGTCGACGTGGCGTGCGATGTTGTCCAGGTAATGGTTGAGGGTGAGTCGCTCGTATAAGATAACGTCACGTGCTGCTACTATTTCCTTTGTGTGGACGTCGAAGATCCGCCAGGCTTCGTAATGTTTTGCCAGCCCGAGGTGTAGACCCCACTGTGCACGTTGCGAAAATCTCCCTGCGCGTGCAGTGTGTGGGCGGTACTGTACCATACACCCAAAAACTCTTAACATTTTTGTGTTGCCCAGCTTCCCAGTCCACAACAGATGCGGTGATGCGTTGTTGGGTAGTGACGACGAGGACAACAAGTTGTGCAGGAGGACAGCGTGGTCCATCGCTGCTGGCCATTCTGAGTTGGGCAGTCGACTCCCACGGAGCAGCTTTCGCATGGTTGTCTGCAGGGTCCTGTTCATCATTTCTCCCACACCCTGCTGTTGGTGAGCGTAAGGAAGAGAGATGAGGCGTTTGATGCCTCTTTCTGCCAAGAACTGCGTGAAGTGGTTGGACTGGTACTCCTTTGCGCCATCTGACTGAAAATTCGTCACTTTCGCTCCCGACTCTCTTTCAGCTACAGGTAGCCAGGCTGTGAAGGCTTCTAGAGCCATGTCGCGTGACGGTAAGTTGACGTGCCAGACGTATCGCGTTGCGGCGTCGATGAAGGTGATGACGTAGTTGAGATCTGCACGTCCTTCAGTTCGAGGTATGTAGAGGATGTCGCTGTAGACTTTCTCGAGTGGTTGATAAACTGGGGCGCTCGGGTTGTGATGTGACGGGAACGGTTGGTGAGGCAGTTCTGCTTCCGGGCAGATGAAGCAAGTACCGCGTGGTCGTTCGAGTTCTCGTCCATTGGGAAGCAGTAGGGCGTTCTTGTCTAACACTCCTGCTCGTATTGTGTTGTAAAGTGTTTTGTTTCCAGGATGTCCAAGGCGTTTATGCCAGATGTCTTCGGAGGCGCTGTGACCGACGGAGCGTTGGTAGAAGTCTGCGTTGGCGAAGAAGGCGGCGTGTGTTGCTGCACTTCGATAAACGGCGCGTGGTGCTGGCGTTAACTGTTGGGCGGCTGTCGGTGGCGTGTCGATGATGAGAGGTGGTGGCGCGACGGAAGGACCGGGCTGTGGAGGTTCGGGAGGTTGTTCCGCGACGATGGTTGGTTCTTCGTCTGCAGGTTCGGTGGTTGTTGGTGCTGTGACGGGTGCAGTTGGTGTTTCGATGACGGGTGCTAACTCAGTTGTTGTTGCTTGTGTTTGCAGGACGGCAAGCGCGTTGGTGCGTTCAGCTTCGGGAATGGTACGAGAGTACCAGAAGCCTTCAGGACTGAAGTTTGGGTCGAGGTCTGGAGGATGCGTCCAAGGTGCGAGAGCTACTATGCCGTCGCTATCGGCGGTGCCTTTGTCGGGGACAAAGTCGAGGACGAACACGTCGTCTTGTTGGATTGCTCGGCCGATGAAGACCCCTCCCTTTCCGTGGTAAAGGCGTATTTCCAGGGTGTCGGAGTCGCACTCCAGGTGAACACCTTTCGACATGAGTTGGCTGACGCTCAGTAAGTTAAAGCCGAGGTTGTCGACGACGAGTACCTTGTTTAGTTGAAGAATCACATTTGTTTCGTTTGACTGAAGCTCCACGGCCCCTTGTTTGTTGGTGCGCAGGTTTTCGTTGTTGGCGACGGTGATGATGACGTCTCGCGGAAGGCGTCGTTCGCGTTGAAGAAATCGTGATGAGGAGCACATGTGATGACCACAGCAGCTGTCGAGGAACCAAGTGTCTGGTCCGGTGGGTGCTCTGTTCGCGATGGCGGCGTACGTTGGCTTGACGTTAAGAGACGACGGTGGTGGTGACGGTTGTTCATCAGAACTGTAAGTCGGTGGTGAGCCTGTAATACACGAGTCGATGTTTGACTCGCTTGTTCGCGTCATGGCAACGATTCTTGATGTCTGTGCAGGTCCCGAGGTTGAAGTTGACGGTCGCGTTGAAGTAGTCGTTGAGGCGGTAGCGTGTCGTTGTTGGGTTGACGCGATATGGGGAGGCGCGGGTCGCAGAGGGCGAGAGAATGATGCCGGTTGTCGTTGTTGCTGAGGGCAGTTGAAGCGTGTGTGTCCTGAAGTCCGACACAGATGACAATAAGGAGGTGCGTGTCCTCGATTTTGGTAACGTGGCTGTCGTCGATTGGTGTAAAGAACAACTGGTTGGTGATGCCTCTTGTTGTTGCGTTCTTCGAACAGGTCCATTTCTTGCTGCTCGGCGTGAAGTTCGGCGCAGAGATGCATTTCAGAGAGTCGACCGTGAGCGCGAAGGAGTGAACGGGTGGTACGCCATTGAGGTCCAAGGCCGGCAAGAACGACGGTTACGAAGGCTTCTTCAGATAAGTTTCCTCCGCAGCGAATAAGTCTGTCGCGTAGTCCTTGACAGCGACTGATGTAAGGCATGGCCTTTTCGCCAGGTTGCAATTGAACTGTTGTCAATTGAGCCATGAGTCGGCTTTGTGTAACGCTGTCGGATGCTTGATGAATGCTTCGCAGATGTTGATAGGTGAGTTCCGCGGAGTTTGCGTAGTTCCGGTAGGCGCGGATGCTTTGTTGTTCGTTCGGCGACAGGTTTCGAAGAAGAACGGTGCAAGCCATCAGCGAGTGATACGTATAATTTTCTTTGTCCTTGTCTTCGCCGTTGTGTGGGTATGGCCAGGTACCATTGAAGAGTCCGAGGAGATTCGCGCCTTCCATCAGGAGTTCAAACTCGAAGCTCCAAGAGTAGAAGTCCTTCCCGTTGAATGGTGTGGATGTGTGCAGTCGCAGGATGTTGTTGAACTGTGCTTGTACTTGCAGGACTTCTTCGGTGTCTCGTTTGATGGCGGGAAGAGGAGTCGCTGGATGGCGGGGCGGCATGAACGTGAAGGAACCAGGTGAGATCGAATTTGGTGTTTGTTGATTGTGTCGTCCGAACGATGAGTTGTCAATACTCATTGGTGCCGCTCCGTTGTTTACGCTGTTGCTGTTTGCAGGTTGTGAGGACTGCTGCTGCTGCGACATGAAGTTGAAGAACTCCTCCATTAAGCTTGGGTTGAAGATTGTTGGCGGCGCTACTGGCGCTTGAACAGAACGTTCCGTCACTTCCGGCGTTAATCCGGGCGTTGTTCCTCCTTCGGTCTGCAGCTCGGAGACCGGGGGTAGAGTAGATCTCGTAGATGATCTTCTTTCCTTGACATTTGCCATGTCTTGTTTTTCTTGAATGAAGATTTGAAATTCTTGGTTGCTTGCGGATTGGTAGCCTGGAAGAGACTTAGTGACGAGAGCCTTTGTTCTCTGACCGCTCTCATACCATGTTGGGCTGAATATTTCAGCCTTAGGATCTTTGCAGAGAATAGGCTAATAAGTGCTAGAGTAGCACAGCAGAAGTCTTTGAGTGAATGTACTTGTGCTAGTATGTGAGAACAAGTAATTGATTAAAACAAAGAGCATACAAGAATATATAGAAAGGATAGATTACAGGAAGCGGTTATGTTTTATCGAGACGCGTAACGCTTCGACTATCGAGGCGGTTACTGTTCACTGAAGCGTCGCCTGCTGTTGCGTAACCTCCAGGTGGTTACAACTCGCAACCTCCAGTTGCGGTTGAATGTGGTACGCGCCTTTTCGACTTTCATACTCCTTTTGTTGTGCTTCAGTATCGGGTGAGGTTCGATACTACAGAAACGCACTAAGTCATGCGTTGTATTCCCAACAGTTTCGAGCACGTATCCGCCTCAGAGCAATCTCGCATGAAGCCGCGTGCATGGTCGCAGATGGCTTCTGTCCAAGACTACACAGCGTCATTTATGGGCTTCGCCGACCAAATCGACGACATGTCGGAAGCAGAGCCGTTGGATAAGTACGTCAGCGGCCTTAAATACGAAATACAGTTTGAGGTTCGCAGAGGCCGCCCGACACCGTTCCTCGAAGTAGTACGGCTGGCGGAGTCAACTGATGCGCTGATGCAGTACGCGAGAGTAGCTTCCAGGGATGGGAGAAGCTTTCGTGGCCAGACCTATCGGGCCACGATCAACGCCGTCCATACACCCGACCACCCTCTTAAGGGTCCGTGTTTTCGGTGTGGGAAGGTGGGTCACTACAGGAAAGACTGCCAGGAGAAAATGCCGCTGACAGGGGACGACAGGAAGTAGCAGGGAAATGTGAAGAGTTAGTAATTAGCGGGCCCTTTACTGATTGTGCTCCGTCGCCCGAACACCATCATCCCCACCAAGTCGTGGTTCCGATTCATGCAATCAGCCGCACTCGGCCGAATAACGGGGATACACATGTGGATCACCCCGTGCTGGTCGCTGGCAAGGTGTTCAAAAATAATTTGAAAACGTTTGTTGATGGGGGGGGGGCAGCCATAGCCTCTTCAACTTGGCGAGCGCAAAAAGATGCAAGCTGCAACTTGACAGGGGTCGGCCCGAAATCGACGCACGCCTCGTGGATGGGACGCCTCTGGCGATAACAGAAGAAACACAGAAAGTCAGGATCGAATGCGGCGACAATTTCGGCTTCAGCATGAAGTTCCTCGTGACGACGCTGGACGGCTGCGACGTACTGCTTGGACGTAATTGCCGGCGACGACACAATCCCGTCATCGACTGGACAACGAGATCGTGCTGTATCAGCAAGCACGGGGGGCTAATTAAACTGCCTGCATGGACACCTGACTACATCCAAGCCCCGTGCGTCAAAGCTATCACTATAGCTCGCCACTTCAACAAGGGCGCGCAGCTATTCGCTGTCTGCTTACGCGAGTTGGCAGTCGACACCGACGGAAAGGACATTGAGAAGCTGTGTGCAGCTGTACCTCCGGATTTAGCGGAGCTGATTCGACAGTACCCCGACATTTTCTCGGACGACCTGCCACCTGGGCTGCCACCCGAGAGACCCGAAGACCATAAAATCCAGCTGGAGCCTGGCGCACAACCAACTGTTCGGACACAGTGGCGGTTGACCCAGCCGGAACTCGAGGAGCTGCACCGACAAATTGACGCGTTGTTGGAGAAAGGGTTCATTCGGCCGAGCACCTCCCCGTTCGCGGCACCGATCCTGTTCACTCCGAAGAAGGACGGAGGGCTTCGCATGTGCATCGATTATCGCGCGTTGAACCGGGTGACCATCAAGTCTCGCTACCCAATCCCACACACCAACGACCTTCTTGACCAGCTTCGTGGCGCTCGCTATTTCTCGAAAATCGACTTATGTGGCGGTTACCACATGATTCGGGTCTTCACCGACAATTGTCACAAGACCGGGTTTCGCACACGCTACGGGAGTTACGAATTCACGGTGGTGCCTTTCAGCCTCACGAACGCCCCTTTGACATTTGAACTGACAATGAACAAGGTTTTCCGGGATCTTCTAGACCGTTGCGTCATTGTCTATTTGGACGACATCCTCATTTTTAGCAAGATACGGGAGCAGCACCTTCGCGACCTCGACGCAGTGTTTAAGTGGTTGCAGGAGAACCGCCTCATCACCAAGGGCTCTAAGTGCGAGTTTTTTAAGTAGGAGTTGGAGTTTTTGGGGCACGTCATTTCCCGCGACGGCATTAAAATCGACCCGACAAAAATCAAGACCATCCAGGAGTGGAAGGCCCCGACTAATGTCACGGAACTTCAGAGTTTTATGGGGTTTGTGAATTGAGTCCGGCGGTTTATCCCGAATATGGCAGGGATAACCGGCCCGCTGACCGACCTGCAGCACAAGGATAAGAATTTCGTGTGGGGGGAGGAGGCAGCGGCGGCTTTCTAGGAGCTCAAGAGTTTTCTCGTTTCCCCTCCTGTGCTGCGCATCGCCGACCCATCAAAGCCGTTCGAAGTCGTAACCGACGCCTCTAATTTCGCCATCGGAGGAGTGCTCCTCCAGGATTTCGGGAACGGACTGCAGCCGATCGCCTACGAATCACGCAAGCTGCAGGCTGCCGAGCGCAACTACCTGATTCACGACAAGGAGATGCTCGCCATTATCCACGTGTTCAAATTGTGGCGCTGCTACCTGGTGGGCGCCGACGTCATTGTGCGCACGGACCACAAGTCCCTACAGTACCTGCGAGCCCAGCCCAACCTCAACCCACGACAAATCCGGTGGATGGACTACATGGAGAGCCACTTCACCTACCGCATCACGTACAAGAAAGGGGCGAATAACATCGCCGACGCCCTGACCAGACCGACTGTACAATCGGCTGCAATACTGATCACCTATTCGAACCCATTACTTACCGGACTATTCACCCACGGCTACACTACGGACCCATTTTTCACGACAAGGAGATGCACAACTTCGGTTTAGGGTGTGCCAAGCAATGAAATCGACACGTCAGCGACCAGCTGGGCTGGTGCAACCCCTCGAGCCACCCGAACGACCGTGGGAGCAAGTGACAATGGACTTCGTCACGGAGATGCCAGCTGGGCCGTCCGGTAATGACGCTGTTCTCGTCGTCGTCGATCGCTTCACGAAAATGGCGCACTTCGCCCCATGCCGAACGACAATCACGGCCGAAGAAACTGCGCGACTCTTCATCTCCACGGTCGTGGGACTGCACGGCATCCCTTCGGCGATCATCAGCAACCGAGACCCGAAGTTTACGTCAAAATTCTGGAAGGAGACGTGGGCACAGTACGGCACGAAGCTACAGTTCTCATCGGCATACCACCCACAGACAGAGGGACAGACCAAGCGAACCAACCAAACCATGGAGCAGCTGATATGGACAAATTGCCCCGACCCTGCACGATGGGAAGATTCTCTCGCCATGTTGTAGTTCGCCTTCAACAATGCGCCGTCAAGCACGACTAATCACTCCCCGTTTTCCTGAATTACGGGATGGATCCAACGGTTCCCACGGTAACTTCGCTCGACAACGTAGTCCCAGGATCACAAACTTTTGTGACGGAACTTCAGACCATCCGCGAAAAGGCCGCAGACGCAATTCGCAAGGCGAATATAACTTCCCGCAAGTACACCGACCTCCTACGCTGGGAACTCGTTTTGACCACTGGGCAATTAGTGCTGCTTGACACGAAAAACCTGCACGTGCCCGGTCCATCAAAACTACGGCCACGATTTTTTGGACCGTTCAAGATTCTCAAGATGGTGACACCTGTCACCGCGAAGCTGTTGCTACCCGACGACTGGCGCATTCACGACGCCTTCCACGTTACCGGTAGCCTTCTTCGCAAGTTCGTGCCAGCCACGACCAACATCGCACGTCCGCAAGCTGCCCCGACAGCACGACCTGTCTCGGAGCCGACTCTCGACCCTTCGAAGATTCTGGCATATCGGGTCCGCATTGACGCAGCTGGCCGACACGTGGATTTCCTAATCCGCTGGACTGACCGCACCAGTGAGGACGACACGTGGGTGCCATCCGCCTCACTCGACGCCTTGCCACTTGTTGGTGATTACCTGGCGCGCCGGCGTGTTTCGGATATTGACCGCCTTTCTTAAAGGGGGGGGGTGGTGTAAGGATTTTTTTGGAATTCCTTATCGGGGCTGACTGCTTCGCGTACAACCCGATTTTCGAAGTTCGTACGTTCGGCCGATTTCAACGCTGCCGAGGCTCCTCGCGTCGCCTTCGGCATTTCCATCGCCAAACCTGCACCCAACCTCGCTTGTCCGAGGTTTCCTCCTAGCTAGGCTAGCCCTACATTAGTCTGTGCATTCATTTGTATTCGCAGTTCATTCAGTCACAGCCTCGTTATTCGTTTATCTGCGCACTCTCTTTTACAACTCATAACACTTATGAAGGGTACATTGAGGCTACCCTGTTACATTGTTCTGTAACGTACTGAATCTCGCTGAACCAGCTCGGACCTAATTATATGACTTGCTATAACTTTTCTGGATGTAGCTGTTCTTGAGAGATGTTCGCTTCAAAGAATCCCCCAACGACGGAAAGATCAAAATATGCAAAACCGTTCAACTACGCAAAACCGCTCATGAAACCGGAAGAAATAAATTGCACCCCGAATTCGCTGCTTCAGTGTCAGCCCAACCTGTCAGAAATGGCTACTACGCCGTTCTAAAGCCGTTTTGGTGGCGGATGATCTAACCATCAGGCCGCGCAGCGTGCCGCAGGCTTCTGCGTTTATGTTAATTGGGAAGTCACTAACGGCACTTTGTGACTCTACATCGCAGCTAGTGCCTTCTGCATGGGTTGACAATTATTCAATCCGAAGCGCGTCTTAGTGCACGACTACTAGTCATCAGCTCACGAGGCTACTTACCAGTCGTCCGTCTTGATTATGAACTGACCTGCTGCGTGATCTGCCTTTTATTGTCATCCTGTTCTCGATGTGTACTCGTGCTTCGATTATATAATCCATACATATTTCGACACACCAGGTGATATTGTCGTGCCTGAGTAGTATTTCTTGACGTACCCACGATCGAGTAAAGGACAATGGACGTCTGACGAGGAGAATTAGCCATTTTCTGCATAGTAGTTCCTCAGTTTAAGAGCTTCATCATGACTGATTCAGGATAGAGTGTGTTAGACGCTTCAGCATCACTAAGGCTAGGGAACCAGCAAACAGCAACATCAGGCAGAAGCAGTAGAGAAAATCTCTTAAGGTGACTACTTGAGTCGAACCAGGAGGCAACATTAGCCAGAATTTCATTTACAAGGAAGCATTTCAGTGCATTACGGTGCAGTCCGGTACAGTCCGGAGCAGCATGGCCAACGCTCTGGAGGATCTCGAGAAAACCCTCGAGGTAACCAGCTCGGCGCGCTGCTGGTTCACTGCGCTGTTCTGCTCTGCACCCTGGCTCGGCTGTGTACATATTGGGTAAAGTAGTGACTTGTATCGTATGTGTGACTGCTGAGAAGGTTGAAGTGATTACTCGTTTATAAGGAAGCGGTGCAAAGATATCTGTGCAGTGCAGTGGTGCAGCAGGCCGCATGGTTAAGCATTTGTGTGTGAAACGAAAGAACACGAATGAATGAACTATGAAATGTGTGAGTACAAGTACCAACCCTAATTGGGTTGTACCCCCTATGGGATACCCCACTATAGCCTACACAAAAGCATACGCTATAATGTTCTAGCACACCCCCATAGGCAAAGTGGGGGAGAACAAGGGGTCACAAGACCAGTCAAGCAAAACAAAGCAAAGCTCAGGGTGGATCACAAAGTCACCACACAGTCCGAGCACAGATTCAAGGCCACAAGGCCAGTTCGGATGCAAGAGGAGACATATATATATAAGGCTGAACAAGCAAGAGCAAGTATATATATATATATTTATATATATGCAAGAGTACAAGCAAGGTCAAGAGGAGAGCAAGTGAGGTAGGACAGGTACAAGTCCTAGCTGAGTGCAGAAGCGCTGATGATCACAAGGCGGAAGTGCCTTGTTGAAAACATCAGCAGTGTTGGCCTCAGAGGCCACGTACGCAAGTCGCAACTGACCACGCTGCTGCAGCTCACGAGCAAGGAAGTAGCGGAGAGCAATGTGCTTCGTTCTGTGCTCCAAGCGCTGCTCTTGACACAAGGCCAGCATGGCCTTGCTGTCTACGTACAGCACTGGAGGACAACGCGGTGCCTCTCCAAGGTCAGTCAGCAGGTAGGTGAGCCAGCAAAGCTCCTATGCAGCCATGGCCCCGGCGTAGATCTCAGCCTCACAACTAGAGCCGAGAACAGAAGACGAGCGAGTAGCCCGCCACAAGACAGAGCCAGGACAAGGACTGAAGGTGTACCCCTGCGGCGACCGCTGCGTAGCCTGGTCCTCAGCCGAAGAAGCGTCCGCGTGACCAGTGAGGACCACTGGACTCGGCCCTCCAAGCACTAGCCCCATGTCCAACGTACTGCACAAGTAGCGCAACACCCTCTTCGCTGCAGCCATGTGCTCTGGTCGGTGTCTCCCAGGAGCAACATAGCGTGCAAGAATGCTAAGAGGGTATGCAAGGTCAGGTCGTGTGTAGGTCATCAGGTACATGAGGCAGCCAACAAGCTCTGGGTACGGGCCACTCGACTCTACGGACTCATCCGAAGGCAGAGCTAAGAGCGAGTGGCGAGTAGACAGAGGAGTGGCCTGAGGCGAGGAGTACGTGAAGCCGAAGCGCTGAAGGACCTGCTGCACCATGTGTGACTGAGTCAAGGTAATGGTGCGACGTGCTCTGTCCCGGGTGATCTGCAAGCCAAGGTAGCTGCGCAGTTCACCCAGGTCTGTGCACGTGTGTCTCTTCTGCAGCTCGGACTTCACGTAGGCGAGTCCAGCAGTGTCAGCAGTGGCAAAGACCAAGTCGTCGACGTACACGAGGATGTAGAACGGCGGCAAAGAGGTGTCGGTGCGCAGAAACAGCGACGCGTCAGCAGTAGAGGGAGCAAACCCAAGAGCCGCAAGCGTAGTCCTCAGTGTGTCGTGCCACTCACGCGGTGCCTGGCGGAGACCGTAGACTGGCCGTCGGAGGCTCCACTGGGTGCCAGGAGGGAAAGTCCCAGTGAAGCCAGGTGGACGGCGCAGCCAGATCTCCTCGTGCAAGCTACCCTGCAAGAACGCAGTGCTGAAGTCGAGAGAGTGAAGCTCGTAGTCGCGCTGAGCGGCTATGTGCAGCAGCACCCGAAGAGTGGTCATCTTCGGGGTGGGAGAGAAGGTCTGAAAGTAGTCAACTCCCTGCCGCTGACTTAAGCCACGAGCGACGTACCGCGCCTTGAAGGCAGGTGGAGAGCTCGGCGGCCGCTTCACCCTGAAGATCCACATGCCACTGACGATGTTCGCCCCAGGAGGGGGAACCGCGTCAACGTAGGTGCCTGTGGACTTCTAGGAAGCCATCTCTGCATCCATAGCTGCCTGCCACTGAGAGGAGTAGGGACCCTCTACGGCCTCCGCGTAAGAGCGCGGAGTCGGGATGTCTAGTGCATCCGGGTCTCCCTGAGGGGCAAGCAGTACAGCCGCGAGATGAGGTGAAGCAGCAGCCAGACACTGGAACTCCTCCTGCCTGTCCTGAAGGACGTCCGTGCCAAGAGCACACTCACCCCCGACGGACGGAGGACAGACAGACGCAGACTTAGCAACAAGACTAGCAGCGTAGTCTAGACGACAGCGAGCAGCAAAGTCGACGAACTCAGCAACAAGAGCAGACGCAGCAGTGGACTCAAAAGGGGGGTCAGTGACAACAGTAGCAAGAAGACGCGTGACAGTAGGACTGGCAGCACAAAGAGAGTCCGACTCCGCATCGGCAAGCGCAGGAAGAGAGGACTCAGGAGGAGAAGGCAAAGGGGCACGCAGAGGAGCAGTAGACGGACGTAAAGACATCCGGTGCGTGCCAGGGACAGGAGGAGGACGCTGACGCAAACCGCGACCACTAGCGCGAGCAGCAGGAACAGGCGACACGGGACGAGACGCAGGCTTACGACGCTCAGCGAGACCTCCAGTAGGACCAGTGTAAGGAGAGGGAGCAGGCAGTGGGGAGGCTGGCTCTAACAGTGACTGCAACTGGACAGACGGCAGACACTCTACAGAAGGAGGAAGACCAAGAACCTGCTGCAGGAGCGGAAAAAAGTACGGCTGAGGCCGCGCGGGGACTCCAGACACAGCAAGGACAGCACCAGCACCGTCAGCGGCAGCACCAGCGCCAACAGCACCTCTAGCGGCAGGACCTCCAGCCGCACCAGTAGCAGGACCACCCCCAGGACAGACAGCAGCAGTCTCAGCACCAACACCCTCAGCAGCTCCAGCTCCAGGAGGACCCGCAGGCCCAGCAGCTCCGGGACCGGCTGCACCAGCACCCTCAGCGGCCAAAGAAGCTCCAGCTCCAGCAGTACGCCTCCAGCGGCGAGCAAACCACTCGCGCAGCTCCTATGGAGAGAGGGGCTCCCTCCAAGACGGAGCACCCGGAGAACCTCCAGGCCCAGCACCGCCAGACGCCACAAGGGGAGGTCCAGAGACCGAAGGCTCCGCACCTCCAGGCTCAGCAGCTCCAGACTCAGCACCTCCAGACTCAGCACCTCCAGTCTCAACACCCTTTGGCGCAGCGCCCCCAGACTCAGCAACCCCAGGCTCAGCACCCCAGGTGGCAGCACCCCCAGGCTCGGCACCCCCAGGCTCAGCACCCTCAGCCGCAGGACCCCCAGAAGCAGCACCCCCAGGCTCAGCACCCCAGCGCACAGCACCCCCAGAGTCAGCACCCCCAGGCTCAGCACCCGCAGCAGTACCAGAATCACCAGGAACCTTGACCGGCTCGACTGCGTCTACCTGGGACACACCTGAAGGGGCAGGAACCTGAGGGGGAAGGGGGTCTACCGGGGGGGGACCTGGCACAAGGAAGTCCGGTGGCGGGGGGAGGGAAGGAGTGCGGTAGGGGAAGAGGCGGTAGAAGGGGACAGACTCGTCGAACGTGACATCCTGGGAGGACAAAACACGACGAGATGAGGGGTGGTAAAACTGCCACCCTGGAGCGTTACGGGGGAAGCCAAGGAAGACACAGGGAGAAGCACGAGGGGACAGCTTGTCCGCAGACAAGTCGCGGACAAACGCCCGAGATCCCCAGACCCGGAACGCAGACGCATCGCCGACCTTCCCAGTCCACAGCTAGGCCGGGGAGGCACGGACCTTCCCCGGCCGGGAAACCCCGGTGTGAAGGTTGATCTGATGCGCCGCGTACCGAACCGCAAACGGCCACAGAAAATGGGGGGCAGCCGCATGCATCATGGACGTACGAGCGACGTCCATGACCATGCCAATGCGGCGCTCAGCAATCCCATTTTTCTGCGGAGAGTCCGGAAGCGTAAATGTCTGGCGGATGCCTCGTGCACGACAGTAGGCTCGCAGGAGGCCAGAGGAGAACTCTCCGCCTCGGTCAGAGTGCAGACGCAGAACAGGAAAGTCCGAGCCGAAGCTCCTCCTGAGCTGGAGACGAGCAGCGCGGATCCAGTCGATCAACACCTCAGTGACATCACCCTTGCTGCGCAAGGGGAAGACTGTGGTGAAACGCGAGTAGTCGTCAACCACCAGCAGGAAGTAGCGCTCGTGACCCTGTCCACGGACGCGGGCCGGGCCCCACACGTCCATGTGAAGCGTCTGCAGAGGAGCCTCTGTCGGAGGAAACTGGGAGGAGTGGGGGGCAGCCCGGAAACGCCCCTCGACACAAGGGACACAGGAAGGTCCTGGCCCTGAAGGAAGGGGAGGGAGAGACCGGGGAAGACCAGAGACAAGGACATGGGAAGCCATGTACCTGAGACGAGGCAAGGAGGGGTGGCCAAGACGGTGGTGCCATAGGAGAGTCTCGTGAGACAGGAGGCGACACGAGCAGGGGGCAGACTCAGGACCAGACCTGGACGCAGCAGCAATCACCTGACCCGACGCAGCTACCTGGCTACACATAGGGACAGGAGGAGACTCAGTGGTCAGGGTGTAGAGGCTCGACCGCGGCCGACGGGAGAACGTGGCCAGGTTCCGGCCTGTGCGTGCGTCCGTGCAGTGGGTCACCCGCTGACTCGCAGGAGTGAACTGGTGAACCCCCGCATCCTGTAGGGCAGCACCACTCACCAAGTTCGTCAAGAACGAGGGGAGGTACAGACCAGACAGGGTGCCCAAGGGGGCAGCTGGACACGGGAGGACAGTAGAGAAGTGAGAGAGGACAGGACCCCCAGAGGGGTCAGCCAGGGAGACTGCAACCGGCCGGCCAAGCGGCGTGAGTGTGGTGCGGTCCCGAAAGAAGGAGCGAGAAGCCCCTGAGTCAAGTGTAAAGGTGAGGGTGGCCGAAGCCGACGCGGTACCTGAGAGCGCAGCCTCACCAATACCTGAGTGCGCAGCCTCACCAGCACCAGAGAGCGCAGTCTCACAAGCACCTAGCGCACCCGTACCAATGCCCGGGTCGGGCGGGAAACACCGGTAACAATAACCCTCATCACTAATAGACACAGCATACCTGGCAGCAAGGATAGCATCAAAGTCAAGATCAAAGATCGCTACTCCAGCTCTAGACAGCTCTCCCCAGCGGGGGATCTCAGAAGCGTCAGGGAACTGCTGACGCCAAGCGTCCGTCAAGCATCCAAAGCATCGCCGGGTGGAGTGGGCACCCCCACACTGCTCACCCGCGCAGTCGCCGCTGTGAAGAATGTAGGTGCACGGGCCAAAACCGCCACCACGCTGACTCTGCGTGTACCACTCACGGAGCTGCTGAGGCGAGGGGACGTCCCGAGAACGCTGCTGCTGCTGCTGCTGCTGCTGCCGCGAACCACCACCAGAGCCGCTCCGCTGCGGGGCACTACCCCGACCAGCTCCACCTCCTCCGCCACCACTGCCTCCACCTCCGCCACCGCCACCGCCTCCGCTCCCACCGCCTCTGCCGCCACCGCCTCCGCCGCCGCTGCCGCCACCACCGCCACCACTCCCGCCACCACTCCCACCGCCACCCCCACTCCCTTCGCCGCCTCCACCGCCACCTCCACCGCCCCCGCTAGCTCCACCCGCGCCCTTGCCCCCCTTGCCCTTGCCAGGGCGGCGTCTCTCGCTAGGGGCAGACGCCGCGCCGACCGACTCAAGACCAAGCAGGTCGGCAGCAGCAGCAGAGGCAACAGAGGGCAGCAGGGGGGAAGGAGAACACCCCTCAAAGATGGGGGTGCGCGGGTCTCCACGAGAGGCTCCTACAGCGACTATGCTCTTCTCTGCCGCTAGGAGGGCCTTCTCGAGGAGGTCAACAGTGAGAGTGGTGGGACAGACTGAGAGGAAGTGGTCCCTGACTACGCGAAGGGAGTCAGGGAGGCGAGTGACTAGGTAATAGAGAGCGATGTACATGGGGGGGGATGTTCTTGGCGCAGAACTCAGCAGGAAGGGCGGCGCGGTTGCGGGTGTCACTAGTGCGGAGGAGCGTAATGAGGTCAGCGATTGTGGGAAAGGCAGCAAGGTCAGGAAAGAGGTACGATAGCATGAGGCGGCTCAGTGCAGCAGTGGCAGGGGAAGAGTAGCGCGCAACTACAGCGTCGTACAAGGTCTGAGCACTCTTGTACTGACTAAAGTGCGCGCGCTCAGTGGTAGGGAGGTGGCGACGCACAGCAAGACGTGCAGCAGCATCGCGGGTGGCCCACTGAGAGCGAACAGTGGGGTCAGCATCAGCAGCAGGGGCAGGAGAGGCGCCAGAGGTGAGGTCAAAGAGAAAAAAACCATCCGCCCTATCGCACTGTAAAAACAACTGCAGGTCGTCGACCCAGACCTCAAAGTCAATGGCTCGACCCTCAGCGTCAAAAGCGAGGACATTGGGGGTAGCCATGACGACAGACTAGTATTGCAAGTAGTGGGGGGGGGGGCAGGGCACGCAGTAGCAGTGGGGCGTGCTCACTAGACGGGGCAGGACAGGCGGCTCGGCAGAAGGGCGGCTCTGCTGCTCAGCTGCTGGGCGGCTCGGCGGCTCGGCTGCTGGGCGGCTCGGCTGCTCGGCTGCTGGGCGGCTCGGCGGCTCGGCTGCGGGGCGGCTCGGCGGCTCGACTACTGGGCGGCTAGGCGGCTCGGCGGCTCGGCTGCTGGGCGGCTCGGCTGCGCAGCTGCAGGGCGGCTCTGCCCTCCCGGTACTAGGCGGCGCGGCGGTCGGCTGCTCGGGTGCACGATGCAGTGGGCGAAGAGCCGAGGGCGGTGGGACCGCAAAGGGCAGGGCGGCGGGGCCGCTAAGTGCAGGGCGGCGGGGCCGCAAAGGGCAGGGCGGCGGGCCCGCTAAGTGCAGGGCG
Organism: Closterium sp. NIES-65; assembly: GCA_948144175.1. Classification (NCBI taxonomy): domain Eukaryota; kingdom Viridiplantae; phylum Streptophyta; class Zygnematophyceae; order Desmidiales; family Closteriaceae; genus Closterium; species Closterium sp. NIES-65. Next base: position 655,830 of record CANXME010000986.1, read on the forward strand.
GCAGGGCCGCGGTAGAAGGGCGGCGGGGCCGGGACGTGCAGGGCGGCGGGGCCGCGAAGGAAGGGCGGCGGGGCCGCGTCTGAAGGGCGGCGAGGCCGCGAAGTGCAGGGGGCGGCAGGGCTGCGACGTGTAGAGCGGCGAGGCCGCGATGCGCAGAGCGGCGGGGCCGCGACGTGCAGGGCGGCGGGGCCGCTAAGGAAGGGCGGCGGGGCCGCAACGTGGAGGTTGGCATGGCCGCGACGTGCAGGGCGGCGGGGCCGCGAGTGAAGGGCGGCGGGGCCGCGTAGTGCAGGGCGGCGGGGCCGCTAAGGAAGGGCGGCGGGGCCGCGACGTGCAGGGCGGCGAGGCCGCGACGTGCAGGGCGGCGGGGCCGCGACGTGCAGGGCGGCGAGGCCGCGACGTGCAGGGCGGCGGGGCCGCGAGTGAAGGGCGGCGGGGCCGCGTAGTGCAGGGCGGCGGGGCCGCTAAGGAAGGGCGGCGGGGCCGCGAAGGAAGGGCGGCGGGGCCGCGACTGAAGGGCGGCGGGGCCGCGAGTGAAGGGCGGCGGGGCCGCGTAGTGCAGGGCGGCGGGGCCGCTAAGGAAGGGCGGCGGGGCCGCGACGTGCAGGGCGGCAAGGCCGCGACGGAAGGGCGGCAGGGCCGCGAAGTGCAAGGCGGCGGGGCCGTGAAGGGAGGGCGGCGGGGCCGCGATGTGTAGGGCGGCGGGGCCGCGACGTGCAGGGCGGCGAGGCCGCGTAGGCAAGGGCGGCTCGACGGGCCGCTAGAGGCGACACGGAGGGTCGCTAAAAAAAAGGGAAGGCGCGCCTCGGGGCGCGCTTCGGTGGGCCCTAGTAGCAGTCCCTAGGAGGGAACCTGCTCTGATTCCATGTGAAACAAAAGAACACGAATGAATGAACTATGAAATGTGTGAGTACAAGTACCAACCCTAATTGGGTTGTACCCCCTATGGGATACCCCACTATAGCCTACACAAAAGCATAAGCTATAATGTTCTGACATTGTGTGTTGTGTGTTGGGGGTATTTGTGCTGCATCGGTGTGTCTGTATGCTGACCATTTTGAAATTGTTGGGGTTCTCGTGTGGGTGTGGGCTGTCCAGCCCTCAAGGTGTTCAATGGTGCATAGGTCTAGTGTTAATTAACTCCTTGAACCAGTGTTTATTTACTCCTTTACTCTTTTACTCCTTGAAGCGGCGCCGGTGCTAAGGCATCTGCTCGGTGCTGCAACAGGTGGTGTGGTGAGTCTTTGTGTAAGGGATGTGTTTGTGTGCGAAAGAACTTTCGTAAGGAAGAAAATTACCATATTTCCAAAGCTGCCAATACATGTGCACCATCACCACATTTTAGCAGGACTGGTCAACAGTAGACAGTTCGGTGGGCCGGGGTGTGTGGTGTCACCTACTGAGCTGATAGAAGCAAGGCCTCCCCGGCCCACCTGTCTACTGTTGATACAAGCAAGGCCTCCCCAACTCACCTGTCTACTGTTGATACAAGCAAGGCCTCCCCGGCCCACCTGTCTACTGTTGACAGGTCATGTCGCAGGCTGCAGGGTGCATGCTGTCACATATCGCCTTACCATACCCACTCTCTGGTTTCATGCCTCTCCCCCGAACCCTGCCCCCCAACAGGCTCTGGACGAGCTCCCATTGGACCCAGACGCCCCCTCTCGCCCCGCCTCCTCTCCTCTCAATGCCACAGGCCTGCCCCCTTCCTCCAGTCTTCTCCCACCTTCACCTGCCTAGCCCCTTTTCTCCCTCTCTCCCTCTCCTTTCCCTTCCCCCTTCCTTCCATCAGACGCTAGACGAGCTTCCCTTGGACCCAGACGCCCCCTCTTGCCCCGCGACCTCTGCTCTCGATGCCACAGGCCTGCCCCCTTCCTCCGGTCTTCTCCCACCTTCACCTGCCTAGCCCCTTTTCTCCCTCTCTCCCTCTCCTTTCCCTTCCCCCTTCCTTCCATCAGACGCTAGATGAGCTTCCCTTGGACCCAGACACCCCCTCTTGCCCCGCGACCTCTGTTCTCGATGCCACAGGCCTGCCCCCTTCCTCCGGTCTTCTCCCACCTTCACCTGCCTAGCCTCTTTTCTCCTTCTCTCCCTCTCCTTTCCCTTCCCCCTTCCTTCCATCAGACGCTAGACGAGCTTCCCTCGGACCCAGACGCCCCCTCTTGCCCCGTGACCTCTGTTCTTGATGCCACAAGCCTGCCCCCTTCCTCCGGCCTCCTTCCACCTTCTCCTGGCTACCCCTCTCCCGCCCCCTCGCTGCCCTACCGCCCTGCTCTCGCCACCTCTGCAACTGCTGCTGCTTCTGCCTATGCATGCGGCCATGGACATGGGAATGGACATGGGCGTGGGTTGAGCAGCAGAGATGCCTGGATGGGGTTGAATCCCTATGCCTTTTCAAGCGATCAGGTGTGGCCTCTACGTCCCAATCCCCTCGCTTGTCTCACCAATAGAGCTTCTTCCTTTACCCAGCTAGAATGTCTGCCGATTTTCGTCCGGTACTCATTTCTCTGTCTTTTATAACCTTTCCCTTCATGGATTCATTTAGGCATCTAATAATGTTGTTGTGTTGGTGATGCTGGAGTTAAGGAAAAAATGGCGATGTGTCAGAACATGTGCAGAAGGTGTGAGGATTTTCAATCGCCGTCATCGTCGGAAGCTATGGAAAGCTGCTGCATCATCAGACCAGAGGGTTCACCCAACCAAGATTCTTGGCAGAACCGCTCCTCACCGCTCTCAAACTGATGCAACGATCAGAACAACCTGCTCCCTTCAAATCTGTGTGAGGGCCAGTAAATTGACCAAACCCCTCCTGAATCGGTTACGACCGTGGTGTTTCGCATTGTATAATCTGATTATATAGTGCATTTTCACCAACCAAAAAAAAAAAAAAAAAAAAAAAGAGGCGACAATGTCGGCCTAGGGTTGCGAAGCATTGTATGAAATGTAAGAATACCAATTTTTACAACTTTTAAGACTATACACAGTTCTGTTGAATGACACTAAGTTGGTATTTTGTTGAGTTGGTTAAGCCCCTCTATCGTGTCGAAACATCAAGGCACAAGCGAAGCAAAGCATATCGAGGCACCAACGAGTCAACCCTCGGAGGTTGAAGTAACTGCTGGAGGTTACGCGAAAATCAAAGGTCAGCGACCTTTGACCTGACAAGTACAGCGCGACAGCAAGGACACACAACTGACTCGTTACAGAGCAGTTGCCCGAGTCGTCACTGTATCGAACCGCAATAGCAACACTAAAGTAGTTATAACAGTATCTCTTCGTATTCCTTGTACTCCTATATAATCTTGTATGTCCTTGCTTTAACTAATCTACTTTGCCCTCACATACTAGCGCAAGGTGGTTCACAGTACTTCATTAAACGCTTCCGCTATTACATCAGTCTTACCCAGAGTTCACCCCTGCAAAGATCCTAAGGGCTTTTCTCACCCCAACATGATTGATGCTACTGTATTGTTATGTTAGATTTCTTTTATGTTTATTTTCTATTGTGTCTGGATTTTTGTGTGTGCATGTCAATATGCGTGTCTTTGTGTGTGTGTCTCTATGTGCACACTCATCTATATGCATTTATCATTGCATTAACAATGCGCATCTGTGAATTTCAAAAAAATTGTCAACCTGTCAAATCCGAGAAGGTTCTTTGCCCACTCAGTGAGTGTATTCAGTTGAACTGGATTTGATAGATCTTGATCACTTTTTTGGTTTACACAAATTATGTTGTTTCATGTAACAGTTGGATGATTCAAGAACTATGCTATCGACTTCCCCCCCATGCTAGGCAGGGGATGCGGTAGCATAGGGTCTGGGTCAATTAACTATTATGCACTTCCATCATGGTATGCATTAATCTCACTACACTAAATTTATACCAAGAATACACTACATTTACAATAACAGAATATGCATTATACTTATGCATTTTGCATTCATTATAAGTTCATCATAATATTTCATCTATGCATAACATTATCTAGCATACGCATTACGGGATAAACCGTCAAGAGTTCATAGTAACATCGTTTTGGCAACCGTCATAGACAACTAGGAAATGAGAACGAATGTGGTACGGCACGTGCTAAACTGCGTGGCAAATACATACGGTAGCAATTCGTCCGTTACTTTGCTACCCTTCACTATTTTTCTTCCTTTTTTTAAGAATGGAGGATGAAAAAAAAAATGTACACAACGATTGTAATAGGTTGTTTCGCAACAGAAAAAAAATCTAATAATGTTGTGTAGGATGTTGAGAAGGTTGGAACGAGAATGAACTGACTAAGTGAAAGTTGGGTACAAATACAACCCTAGAAAGCTGTACCCGATATGTGCTACCCCACTATAGCCTACAACAGCTATGTCATGCAAATCTGACACACCCCCACAGGCAAAGTGGGGGAGAACAAGGGGTCACAAGACCAGTCAAGCAAAGCAAAGCTCAGGGTGGATCACAAAGTCACCACACATTCCGAGCACAAGTTCAAGGCCTGACGGCCAGTTCACATGCAGGAGCACACATATATATTAAAAAAAGCTAAACAAGCAAGAGCAGGAGTATATATATGTGACAGTACAAACAAGGTCAAGAAGTGAGCAAGTGAGGCAAGACAGGCACAAGACCAAGCTGAGTACAGAAGCACTGATGATCACAAGGCGCAAGAGCCTTAGTGAAGATATCAGCAGTGTTGGCCTCAGAGGCCACGTACGCAAGTCGCAACTGACCACACTGCTGCAGCTCACGAGCAAGAAAGTAGCGGAGAGCAATGTGCTTCGTTCTGTGCTCCAGGCGCTGCTCCCGACACAAGGCCAGCATGGCCTTGTTGTCTACGTACAGCACTGGAGGAGAACGAGGCGGCTCTCCGAGGTCAGTCACCAGGTAGGTGAGCCAGCGAAGCTCCTGAGCAGCCATGGCTCCTGCGTAGATCTCAGCCTCACAAGTGGAGCCGAGAACGGAAGACGAGCGAGTAGCCCGCCACGAAACAGAGCCGGAACCAACGCTGAAGGTGTAACCCTGTGACGACCGTTGTGTAGGCTGGTCGTCAGCCCAAGAAGCGTCTGCGTGCCCAGTGAGGACCACTGGACTCCGCCCTCCAAGCACTAGCCCCATGCCCAACGTACTGCACAAGTAGCGCAACACCCTCTTCGCTGCAGCCATGTGCTCTGGTCTGTGTCTCCCACGAGCAACATAGCGTGCAAGAATGCTAAGAGGGTATGCAAGGTCAGGTCGTGTGCAGGTCATCAGGTACATGAGGCAGCCAACAAGCTCTGGGTACGGGCCACTCAGCTCTACGGACTCATCCGAAGGCAGAGCTGAGAGCAAGTGGCGAGTAGGCAGAGGAGTGGCCTGAGGCGAGGAGTACGTGAAGCCGAAGCGCTGAAGGACCTGCTGCACCATGTGTGGCTGAGTCAGGGTAATGGTGCGGCGTGCTCTGTCCCGGGTGATCTGCAAGCCAAGGTAGCTGCGCAGTTCACCCAGGTCTGTGCACGTGTGTCTCTTCTGCAGCTCGGACTTCACGTGGGCGAGTCCAGCAGTGTGAGCAGTGGCAAAGACCAAGTCGTCAACGTACATGAGGATGTAGAACGGCGGCAAAGAGGTGTCAGTGCACAAAAACAGCGACGGGTCGGCTGTAGAAGGAGCAAACCCAAGAGCCGCAAGTGTAGTCCTCAGTGTGTCGTGCCACTCAGGGGGCGCCTAGCGGAGACCGTAGACTGGCCGCCGGAGGCTCCACTGGGTACCAGGAGGAAACGACCCAGTGAAGACAGGAGGGCGGCGCAGCCAGATCTCCTCATGCAGGCTGCCCTGCAGGAAAGCAGTGCTAAAGTCAAGAGAGTGAAGCTCGTAGTCACGCTGAGCGGCTATGTGCAGTAGCACCCGAAGAGTGGTCATCTTTGGGGTGGGAGAGAAGGTCAGAAAGTAGTTAACTCCCTGCCGCTGTCTGAAGCCTCGAGCCACGTACCGCGCCTTGAAGACAGGTGGAGAACCTGGCGGCCGCTTCACCCTGAAGATCCACATGCCACTGACGATGTTCGCCCCAGGTGGGGGAACCGCGTCAACGTAGGTGACCGTGGACTTCCAAGAATCCATCTCTGCATCCATAGCTGCCTGCCACTAAGAGGAGTAGGGACCCTCTACACCCTCCGCGTAAGAGCGCGGAGTCGGGATGTCAAGTGCATCCGGGTCTCCCTTAGGGGTAAGAAGTACGGACACAAGATGGGGTGAAGCAATAGCCAGACACTGGAACTCCTCCTGCCTGTCCTCAAGGACGTCCGTGCCAAGAGCACACTCACCCGCGACGGACGGAGGACAGACAGACGCAGACTCAACAACAAGACTAGCAGCGTAGTCTAGACGACAGCGAGCAGCAAAGTCGATGAGCTCAGCAACAAGAGCAGACGCAGCAGTGGACTCAAATGAGGGGTCAGTGACGACAGTAGCAAGGAGACGCGTGACAGTAGGACTGGCAGCACGAAGAGAGTCCGACTCCGGGTCGGCAAGTGCAGGATGAGAGGACTCAGGGGGAGAAGGCAAAGGGGCACGCAGAGGAGCAGTGGACGGACGCAGAGACATCTAGTGCGTGCCAGGGACAGGAGGAGGACGCGGACAGGCAGTATGACCACTAGTGCGAGCAGCACGAACAGGCGACGCAGGACGAGACGCAGGCTCACGACGCTCAGCAAGACCTCCAGTAGGACCAGTGTAGGGAGAAGGAGCACGCAGTGGGGAGGGCGACGGTAACTGCGACTGTGACTGGACAGGCGGTGGACACTCTAAGGAAGGAAGAAGACCAAGAACCTGCTGAAGCAGCGGAACGAAGTACGGGCGAGGCCGCGCGGCAACTCCAGACACAACAGGGGCAGCACTAGCACCCTCAGCGGCAGCACCAGTGCCAACAGCACCTCCGGCTGTAGTACCTCCAGCAGCACCAGCAGCACCCGCAGCAGGTCCGCCGCCAGAACTGACAGCAGTAGTCTCAGCGCCAACACCCTCAGCAGCTCCAGCTCCAGTCGTACCCATAGGTCCAGCAGCTCCAACACTCCCAGGATGAGCACCCCCGGAACCGGCGGCACCAGCACCCTCAGCAGCCGAAGAAGCTCCAGCTCCAGCAGTACGCCTCCAGCGCCGGGCAAACCACTCGCGCAGCTCCTGTGGAGAGAGTGGCTCCCGCCGAGACGAAGCACTCGGAGAACCTCCACGCCCAACAGCTCCAGACGTGGCACCCCCAGGCTCAGCAGCTCCTGACGTAGCACCCCGAGGCTCAGCACCCCCAGGCGTAGAACCCCCAGGCTCAGAACCCCAAGTTGCAGCACCCCCAGGCTCAGCACCCCCAGGCTCAGCACCCCCAGGCACACCACCCACACGCTCAGCACCCCCACAGTCAGCACCCCCAAAGTCAGCACCCCAAGGCGCAGAACCCGTAGCAGTACTAGAGTCACCAGCAACCTCGACCGGCTCGAGTGCATCTACCTGGGACACATCTGAAGGGGCAGGACCCTTAGGGGGGAGGGGGTCTATCGGGGGGTGACCTGGCACAAGGAAGAGCGGAGGCGGGGGGAGGGAAGGAGTGCGGTATTAGGGGACGGACTCGTCAAACGTGACGTCCTGGGAGGACAGAACACGACGTGAGGTGGGGTGGTAGAGCTGCCACCCTAGCGCATCAGGGGGGAAGCCAAGGAAGAGACAAGGAGCAGCACGAGGGGACAGCTTGTCCGCAGACAAGTCACGGACAAACGCCCGAGATCCCCAGACACGGAACGCGGACGCATCGCCGACCTTCCCCGTCCACAGCAAAGCTGGAGAGGTCTCCGGCATGGAGACCCTGGGGTGAAGGTTGATCTGATGCGCCGCGTACCGAACCGCAAACGGCCACAGATAATGGGGGGCAGCCGCATGCATCATGGACGTACGAGCGACGTCCATGACCATGCCAATGCGGCGCTCAGCAATCCCATTTTGCTGTGGAGAGTCCGGAAGCGTAAAGGTCTAGCGGATGCCTCGCGCACGGCAGTAGGCTCGCAGAAGGCCAGAGGAGAACACTCCGCCTCGGTCAGAGTGCAAACGCAGAACACGAAAGTTCGAGCCGAAGTTCCTCCTGGGCTGGAGACGAGCTGCGTGGATCCAGTCGATCAACACCTCAGTGACATCACCCTTGCTGCGCAAGGGGAAGACTGTGGTGTAACGCGAGTAGTCGTCAACCACCAGCAGAAAGTAGCGCTCGTGACCCTATCCACGGACGCGGGCCAGGCCCCACACGTCCATGTGAAGCGTCTGCAGTGGGGCCTCTGTCGGGGGAAACTAAGAGGAGTGAGGGGCAGCCCGCAGCCGCCCCTCGACACAGGGGACGTAGGAAGGACCAGGCCCCGGAGGAAGGGGAGGGAGAGACCGGGGAAGACCAGAGACAAGGACACGGGAAGCCATGCCTCGGAGACGAGGCAGGGAGGGGTGACCAAGACGGTGGTGCCACAGGAGAGTCTCGTGAGACAGGAGGCGACAGTAGCAGGGGGCAGACTCAGGACCAGACCTGGACACTGCAGCAAACACCTGACCCGACGCAGCTACCTTGCCAGACGTAGGGACAAGAGGAGACTCAATGGCCAGGGTGTAGAGGCTCGACCCCGGCCGACACATAAACGTGGCCAGGTGCCTGCCTGTGCGAGCGTTCGAGTAGTGGGTCACCCGCTGACTCGCAGGAGTAAAGTGGTGAACCCCCGCATCCTGTAGGTTAGCACCACACACCAAGTTCGTAGAGAATGAAGGGAGGTAAAGACCAGACAAGATGCAAGAGGGGGCAGCCGGACACGGGAGGATAGTGGAGAAGTGAGAGAGGACAGGACCCCGAGAGGGGTTTGCCAGGGAGATTGCAACCGGCCGACCAAGCGTCGTGAGTGTGGTGCTGTCTCGAAAGAAGGAGCGAGAAGCCCCTGAGTCAAGTGTGAAGGTGAGGGAGGCCGAAGGCGACGCGGTACCTGAGAGCGCGGACTCACCAGCACCTGAGGACGCAGACGCACTTGCACCTAGAGCAACAGCCGCACTAGCACCTAGAGCAGCAGCCTCACCAGCACCCAGAGCAGCAGTCTCAATGCCCGGATGGGGCGGGAAACAGAGGTAACAGTCACCCTCATCACTAATAGTCACAGCATACATGGCAGCAAGAATAGCATCAAAGTCAAGATCAAAGATAGCTACACCTGCCCTAGACAGCTCTCCCCAGCGGGGGATCTCAGTGGCCTCCGGAAATTGGTGACGCCAAGCGTCCGTTAGGCGGCCAAAGCAGCGCTGGGTGGGGTGGGCACCTCGACACTGCTCACCCGCGCGGTTGCCGATGCGTAGGACGTAGGTGCACTGACCAAAACCCCCACCACGCTGACGTGCAGCGTACCACTCACGGAGCTGCTGAGGGGGGGGGGGATGTCCCGAGAACGCTGCTGCTGCTGCTGCTGCTGGCGCTGATCACCACCGGAGCCGCTCCGCTGCGAAGCGCCACCTCGTCCAGCTCCACCTCCTCCACCACCGCCTCCTCCACCTCCGCCAGCACCGCCGCCTCCGCTCCCACCGCTACCGCCTCCGCCGCCTCTGCCGCCACTGCTGCCACCGACACCTCCACCCCCGCCACCACTCCCACCGTCACCCCCACTCCCTCCGCCGCCTCCACCGCCACCTCCACCACCCCCGCTAGCTCCACCCACGCCCTTGCCCCCCTTGCCCTTGCCAGAGCGGCATCTCCCGCTAGGGGCAGACGCCGCACCGACCGACTCAAGACCAACGAGGTCGGCCGCAGCAGTAGAGGCGACAGAGGGCAAAAGGGGGGAAGGAGAACACCCCTCAAAGATGGGGGTGCGAGGGTCACCACGAGAGGCTCCTACAGCGACTATGCTCTTCTCCGCTGCTAGGAAGGCCTTCTTTAGGAGGTCAACAGTGAGAGTGGTGGGACAGACTGAGAGGAAGTGGTCCCTGACTACACGAAGGGAGTTAGGGAGGCGGGTGACTATGTAATAGAGAGTGATGTACATGGGGGGGGGTTCTTGGCGCAGAACTCAGCAGGAAGCGCAGCGCGGTAGCGAGTGTCACTAGTGCGGAGGTGCGTAATGAGGTCAGCGACTGTGGGAAAGGCAGCAAGGTCAGGGAAGAGGTACGGTAGCATGAGGCGGCTCAGTGCAGCAGTGGCAGGGGAAGAGTAGCGCGCAAGTACAGCGTCGTACAAGGTCTGAGCACTCTTGTACTGACTAAAGTGTGCGCGCTTAGTGGTAGGGAGGTGGCGACGCACAGCAAGACGTGCAGCAGCGTCGCGCGTGGCCCATTGGGAGCGAATAGTGGCGTCAGCATCAGCAGCAGGGGCAGGAGAGGCGCTAGAGGTGAGGTCAAAGAGAGAGAGACCGTCTGCCCTATCGCACTGTAAGAACAGCTGCAGGTTGTCGACCCAGACGTCAAAGTCAATGGCTGGACCCTCAGCGTCAAAAGCGAGGACACTAGGGGTAGTCATGACAAAAGTAGACCAGAAGTGCAAGCAGTAGGGAAAGGGCAATGCAGTGACAGAGGTGCTGTGCTCACCGGACAGGGCTGCTCGGGCGGCTCGGCGGTAGGGCGGTTCGGCGGCTCGGCGGCTCGGCTGCTGGGCGGCTCGGCGGCTCGACTGCTGGGCGGCTTGGCTGTACGGCGGCTCGGCTGGTGGGCGGCTGGGCGGCTCGGCTGCAGTGCGGCTCGGCTGCAGGGCGGCGCGGCGGTCGGCGGCTCGTCTGGGTGAGGCAGCTCGGACGGCTCGGGTGGCGGGCGGCACTGCAGCAGTTGACGGGGCCACAAGTAAGGGCAGCGGGGCCGCAGGTGAGGGCGACGGGGCCGCAAGTGAGGGCGGGGGGGGGGGGGCGCAGGTGAGGGCGGCGTGGCCGCAAGTGAGGGCGGCGGGGCCGCAACTGAGGGCGGCGGGGCCGCAAGTGAGGGCGGCGGAGCCGCAACTGAGGGCGGCGGGGCCGCAAGTGAGGGCGGTGGGGCCGCAAGGGAGGGCGGCGAGGCCGCAAGTGAGGGCGGCGGGGCCGCAGGTGAGGGCGGCGACGGGCCGCAACTGAGGGCGGCGACGGGGCCGCAACTGAGGGCGGCGACGGGGCCGCAACTGAGGGCAGCGGGGCCGCAACTGAGGGCGGTGGGGCCGCAGGTGAGGGCGACGGGGCCGCAACTGATGGCGGCGGGGCCGAAAGTGAGGGCGGCGGGGCCGCAAGTGAGGGCGGCGACGGGCCGCAACTGAGGGTGGCGACGAGGCCGCAACTGAGGGCGGCGACGGGGCCGCAACTGAGGGCGGCGGGGCCGCAAGTGAGGGCGGCGGGGCCGCAAGTGAGGGCGGCGACGGGCCGCTTAGGGTGGCGACGGGCCGTGAAGGGCGGCGACGGGCCGAGTAAGGGCCGCGACGGGCCGTAGTAGGGCGGCGACGGGCCAAGTAGGGTGGCGACGGGCCGAGTAAGGGCGGCGCAAGGGAGGTCGCTAGGGGCGACGCGACGTGGCCGCTAGGGCGGCTCGACGAAGGCAGAGAGGGGAGCGCGACTCGGGGAGTGCACTCCGGGCAGGAAAAAAAAATTCGATGTGGTGGGCCCTAGGCATAGTTCCCACTAGGGAACTTGCTCTGATACCATGAGAAAGTTGGAACGAGAATGAAATGACTAAGTGAAAGTTAGGTACAAATACAACCCTAGAAAGCTATACCCCATATGTGCTACCCAACAGCTATGTCATGCAAATCTGACAGATGTGTGCAAAGACAAGGCACATCCGGCCTTGAATGCTTGATGTTAGCTGTCTCCTCGTCCCTTTTCACACACTTATTGCCAATCATTACCTCCTCCTACATTCACATATTTCCGTCTGACACACACACACATACGCACACACACGCACATGCACACACATAGACACACGCACACGCACACACACACACACACACACACACACACACACACACACACACACACACACACACACACACACACACACACACACACACACACACACACACACACACACACACACACACACACACACATACACACACATACACACACACACACACACACACACACACACACACACACACACGCACACACACACACACACACACACACACACACACACACACACACACACACACACACACACACACACACACACACACACACACACACACACACACACTCACACACGTGCGCGCGCGTGCAAAATTTTTAAAAAAATCACCTTCTGTTCATCCTCCCTCTTCCCTCCCATTCACTCCTCCCCCACCACCCCTGCTTCCCACGCGCACAACACCCACTACCATTCCTGCAGCAGCCAATCCAGCCTGATGGGTTTTTGAGGCGCCTCAAAAGTCACACAACACCCACTACCATCCATGCAGCAGCCAATCCAGCCTGATGGGCCATACAGCATCACCCTTGCATGATGATCTTTTGGGACGTCTCAAAAGCCCTCCCCTCCCTCTCACCAACCCCTGCTTCCCATTCCCACGCACAACACTCACTGCCATTCCTGCAGCAGCCATCCTGGCCTGATGGGCCACACAGCATCACTTGTGCATGATGATGACCACATGGCAATGCATGCATGACCAATTTGTTCCATGCACCCTCTGTCCATCCTCCCTCCTCTTCCTTCCCATTCACTCCTCCCCCACCATCCCCATTTCCCACACACACTACACCCACTACCATACCTGCAGCAGCCAATCCGGCCTGATGGGCCACACAGCATCACCCGTGCATGATGATGACCACATGGCAATGCATGCATGGCCAATTTTTGAGGCACCTAAAAAATCAGCAGCAGCCAATCAGGGCTGATGGGCCATACAGCATCACCCGTGCATGATGACCACCGCATGGCAATGCATGCATGGCCAGGCCATCCATTCACTACAGTACCAGTATCAGCAGCATTGCAATGCATACTTGACCATCCATGCATGCCCCACCCATCCATATATACCTGGCAAGGCATGATGTGCTGTCCATTCAATGATGCATGAGGATTACCTGCTACACATGGCTGCTCCCGTGTGTCCATTCCGGCCATTCAAGCGCACTCGTGACTCATCCATTATCGCCTGACAAGCAGCACTCTCCTTTGACCCTTCAAGCTCAATCAAGCCTCTGGAGTCTATTGGCAAGCAGACCTCATTGTCTTTGCTACGTGCACTCGGCTCGTTAATATCATTTTTATTCACTTGAACACACCAGAGATGTAAGTGGAAGTGTATGAAATTGAATACAGCAAGTACATTCATTTCACCAAAGAATGGTGGTGGCATGGTATGAAAATCTACAAAGTGTTCTGCATCTTATGTCCCTACCCTAAGACTCGAGCAGACAGTGCAGCGCTTGGGGTATCTCATTAATTTGCTTGCACTCTGTGATATTCAAATGCTGTAGCATCTTCAGCCTGAACAAATCCATTGGCAACTCTTCCAATTTCTCACAGCAAGAAAGGCTGAGTGTCCTCAGGCTGGTCAGATGTGCAAACCTGGGAGGAAGGAAGTGGATGGAAGTACACTCAAGACGAAGCACGGAGAGGCAGCGAAGCTGTGTGAGCGATGAGGGTAGCTGCTGCAGGGCCTTACACCCTGTCAGATCCAGCCTGCGCAACCTGGATAATGCTCCGATGCTGTCGGGGATTGAGGCCAGCGTGGGAGCATGTGTAACACTTAAAGAAGTCAGCTGTTGCAGCTGTGAAACTGTTTCTGATAGCTTGACATCCCCAAGGTGACAGAGGTGCAGTTCTCGCAGCTGCAATGCTCCCTTGATGCTTTCTGGGAGAGCTTGAATCCTCTTCGCACTCCAAATTCTCAAGAAGTGGAGCTGATGAAATGAACTTAAGGTGATCAAGAACGGTGTAGTGTTTTCTGTCAAATCCACATCCAAGTGCCTCAGACGAAATGCCAGGGAAATCACAGGCAGGAAATCAGTTGTCCTCTTCGTCCAGATAAGGACCTCAAGTGAGAGTGGCAGCGACAGAGGACACCCACGCAACCGTCTGCAACTAGCTACCTTCAACCGCTGGAGCTTCCCAAGGGTACTTAACTCTTTTGGGATCGACGAGAGCCCTTTACAACATGCGATGTCCAAGGTTACAAGGCTAGTGAGCCCTGTGACAGACTCCGGAATCTCCCTGACAGCATGGCATGCATAAAAGGAAAGATGCTGCAGGTTACTCATCCTGTCCAGACCCTCGGGAAGCGTTGAAACTGCACAGTGGTGGAGCTCAAGACTTGTAAGGGAAAACAGCTGTGTAAATGAAGAGGGGAGCTGCTCCTGCCTGCACCCATGCACACGAAGAGTCTCTAGATTGCTGAGCCATCCAAGCCTCTCTGGAAGCACCTTCAGATTGAAAATCTTGAGCCTCAGTGACTTGAGAGATGTGAGGTTGCAGAACTCTGCTGGCAGCTGCTGAGACTCAAGGTCCCATAAATCCAGGTCTAGATTCTCCAAAAATGTAGCTTGGCTGAGGGAGTCTGGTAGCTCTGTGAAAGACATGTTCTCCAGCATCAGTGACTTGAGAGCAGGCAGCTGTCCGAAACCATTGGGCAGGCTGTGAAGACTGGAGCACCTGGAAATGGACACGCACTTCAAGTCAGTTAGAGCTGTGATCTGTTTGGGGAGTTGGTCAAGCTCAAAACAATCCCGAATGGTCAGCTCACGAAGGCACGGCAACAGCTCTCCAATGTCATCGGGAAGGCGTTTTAGGTTGGCGGAATTGGTAATCACAAGCTGTTCTAGACAGAGACACGGTGATCCTGGAGGGAACGCTAAAGGGAATTTAGGACTAGTGACGTGGAACTCGAGTGTCTTCAAATAAGGTAGCTGGGTAGCTGGGAAAGTTGCTGCGGGAAGGCAGATTTCACTGGAGATTGAAAGTATGGAGAGTCTTGGGATACGAGCAAGGCCTGACAGTTGTTGATGTGTCAATTTCGGGATGACAATATGGAGAGAAGTGAGGGACGAAAGTCTTGCAAACTCGGAGAGTGTCAAGGCTGAAATGTCTGTTAGAAAAACAGTGTGAAGACGCTCCAGCTGAAAGAAGGAATCTGGTAACTCAGCATCTTTAGGGAGGCAGTGAAGTGAAATCTTCTCCAGCTGAGTGCACTTCAAAAAGAAATTCTCCAGACCGGTTTTTGTTACGGGGTGCATATCCTTGTCTCCTCCGCAGTCTATCGGACTGACCCCGCGACCCACGTGAAGAACCTTTAGCTCGGGCCGCAAGGTAGCAAGGTGAGCGAGGAACGAGTCGTCTAGAATTTTGATGCTGCCGTCGCTCAGATGAAGGTTCGCGAGGTTATCGATACAAGCCACGGCCTTTGTCAAATTTTACGAGACACGACAAGGTTTTCTCGGACTAACAGGCCGGTGACTTGACGCTTAACGAGCTGACGCCAGCGACTGCATACGGACGCGATGAGCAGATTGACTGCTGCATCTGCGAAGGCTGGAGGAGTGAATCGATTCGCCCTAATATGCCAAGGAGAGTCACATGAAGAATCAGTACCAGTCTGGACAGGCATCCAATCCTGAAACCATAGAACCTTCGTAAGAAGGTCATCTGGAAGTCGATCGAAGTGGTTGAGAGTCTCCATCTAAACACCTAAGGTTTGTCAGATAGGTCTTTTAGGAAGGTAAGAAGACTCCATATCTCGGTGTCCAAAGCTTTATGGATGACGATTGGACTCTCAAAACCCTCGTGATTGAAAGTTGCCGCCTCTCACCGCTCAGGGCGGGTCTGTCGATTGGTTCGTTTGGTAGGATTTAGTTTGGTGGAAAGCGGTGAGAGGCGGCAAACGTTCATCACCGTTCGGTAACGTATATTTATGACCCATACACAGCTCGCCTCCGAACGAACCCCCCCAGAGCATGTCGATGTCACAAAATCTTGAAACACCCTACCGAACCGTTCTTAATCATAATGAACCTGCGCTCAACCACGCCAAAAATCTCATCAAACTGCAGAAAAGGAAATCCAGTACCCTGAATTTACTACCGAAGTCCCAGCCCAGCCCGTGAGAACTGGCTGCTACTCCAACGAAGGAAATCCAGTACCCTGAATTTACTACTCCATACTGGCGGCGATGCTCTAACCATAGGCCGAGTCAATGGCGGTCTGTCGCAAGCTTCTACACTACTTGATAACTGGGAAGTCACTTACGGCAACTCGTCGGTCTAGAATCGCTCGACGCATCGTCTGAGAATTCTGAAAACGAGAAAATCCGATTTTTCGGGATGGTCGGACCTGATTATGATCCCTCGGCATACCCGCGATTGAGTAAAGGACGATGGACGTGTGATGAGCTGAGGTAGCCTTTCTCTTCGGGGAATTTTTTAGGTTAAAGAGCTTCATGATTGGTTTACGATAGAGCGTGTGAGCAGGATTTAACGTTTTAGCATCACTTACGCTAGGAATCAGCAAACAAACTGTATCAGACAGCAGCGTCAGCCGGAATCCTTTAAGGTGGCTTCTTGATTCGAACAAGGCAGCTAATCGGTTTGCGGGAAGCAGTCCGGTGCAGCATGGCCAACGCTCTGGAGGATCTTAAAAAAACCCTCGAGGTGAGTAGCTCGGCGCGCTGCTGGTTCACTGCGCTGCTCTGCTCTGCACGCTGGCTCGGCTCTTTGACAACCTGCTGCCTCTTCTTCCATCCCACCCAAATTACACCCACTACTGACGTCGAGCCAAAATCAAGCCGCTGTTTTTTTTGCCCTCCCTCCCTCTAGACCATCTCCCAGGTTCATGTCTCAAAGCTCCCAAGTGCATCTCAAAGCTCCCAAGTGCATCTCAAAGCTCCCAAGTGTATCTCAAAGCTCCCAAGTGCATCTCAAAGCTCCCAAGTGTATCTCAAAGCTCCCAAGTGCATCTCAAAGCTCCCAAGTGTATCTCAAAGCTCCCAAGTGTATCTCAAAGCTCCCAAGTGTATCTCAAAGCTCCCAAGTGCACCTTTTCTGTCCTTTCCCCCTCCAGACCAGCGCTCAAGTGCACATCTCAGGCCTCCACCCCACTTTTAAGACACCTCAATTGCCGCCTTCGCATGTCTGTCCCCCTCCCTCCCTCCCTCCCTCCAGACCAGTTCTCAAGTGCACATCTCAGGCCTCCACCCCACCATCGATAGCCAACCCCCTACCGCCGCCGCTGCTGCTGCGCCCCCCATCCCACCCTCCGCCCGCCCCTCCTCTCCCTCCGCCTCCTCCCTCTCCCCCTCTCTCTCCAATTCAACGTCCTTCTCTCTCGTCCGCTCGTCTCTGACGTCTCTGATTGGTGCACATGGCAAGGAGCCGTTCCTCATTGGTGAGTTGCCTTCCGCTCCTCCTCTGCCTGTGCCTCCCACTTTTCCCCCTGATAGCCTGCTTGCCCACCACCTTTCCCTCTTCCCACTCCCACTCCTCCTCCCTGCTCAACTTCACTCCCTTCTCTCTGGAACGTCGCTGACGTCTCTGATTGGGGCACATCCCAAGGCGCAGTTTCTGATCAGTGAGTTGATTTTCTCCTTGTCCCCTGAGAGTCCAATTCCCCACCTTTCCCAGCCCTCCTCACTTGTCCATCCATCGACTCACCCCACCCCTTCACTTGTCTTACTCTAGGAGGCTCAGGGGGGAAGACTTGGGGCAAGACGACGGTGTGTGAGCGGAGAAGATTTGCCAGCAGCTGTTCTGCCACCCTCTCCTCTGTGTTCCACACAGTCACCTCTTCCCTTCACTCGTTACTCCAGGAGGAGTGTCAAGGGGAGCAGAAAATTCAGCAGCAGCTGCTCTACCTCCTTCTATCCCTGCTCAATTCCCCATTCAAAATTCACCTACACGTAACACCCACACACTTCTTACCCTTCCGTCCTCCTAATTTAGGAGTCTTAGGGGGAACAGCGTTGGCCAAGACGACAGTGTGTGAGTAGACATGAGCAAAAAAAAGGTCGATTTGGTGCGGTTCGGTTCGCTTATTGACGAACCGAACCGGAATTTTGGGGATACGGTTCGTGAACGGGCCGAATTGGTTCGATAACGAACCGGTTCGCTTGTTCGGTAAGGTTCGTTAACGCGACCTGTCCGAGTCGCGCCGAACCGAACCGGTTCGTAATAGTAGGGGTTCGTAAACGAACCCCCCTCCGTTCGTTAACCGGACCCCGCGCGACTCGAGGCGGCGGATTCGTTTTTTCCAGATCGAGAGCAGAGTTGGAGCTCATTTCGAGCTCCATCTGTTCCGTAGAATAAATCGCATCTCCCGCTTGTTACGGGACTCTGACCCTGTGGACTTAATACTGGAAAATAGGAACAACCTAAGTTTGAAAAACACAGATTCGAAATTTGAGTCTCGAAATTCAGATCTGAGTTCGCACATTGTGAATGCAACCTCAGATCTGCTCACACAAGATTATTTGTTCACTCTTTTTAACCTTCACTTGTTTTTCTCCAGGAGTGTCAGGGGGTACAGCGTCGGGCAAGACAACGGTGTGTGAGCAGATCATTCACAAGCTGCTGCTCTGTCTCTCCCTCTCTTTCATCTTCTCTTCCATTCCCCACACATTTCTCACCCTTCGCTTTCAGGCGTGTCAGGGGGAACGGCATTGGGCAAGGCGACGGTGTGTGCAGCTGCTGGATTATCATTCAGCTTGATTACTTTTGAGCCGACTCAAAAGTCATCACTGGGTGGTGCTAGTTCTCCAGGTGAGCTGCGGTGCAGTGCGGTGCAATGTGGTGCACACGGTGAGGTAAGTTGTGGTGGTAATCGTGGAGTCGAGTCAGTGGTTGATCACTCAGCAGCTATATGACCACCGGGTGGTGCTGGTGCACCAGGTGAGCTGCGGTGCATTGCGGTGCAGTCCAGTGCATTGGGGAAGAGAGGAGGTGGGCTGTGGGTGTTGAGTCAAGTCAGCAGTCATTCATTCAGCAGCTGTATGACCACCGAGTGGTGCTGGCGCACCAGGTGAGTTTGGTAAGATGGAGTCGAGTGCGGTGCACGGTGGTGCAGTGATGTGGAGAGGATCGTCAAGTCAACCCAACAGCCATGAGCTCAACAGCACCACAACCGCTGGGTGGTGCTGCTAGAGCACCAGGTGAGTTAGATGCGATGCAGTGCGGTGAAACGTGGTGCACTAGGGGATCTGGTGCGATGTTAGGCGAAGGGGTGAATCATGAGAGAGAGGAGATGGGGTTGTGGTCGTGCATGAATCACCTAGTCTTTTCAGCTGAGCATTCAGCAGCTGCATAATCACCTAGTGGTGCTGGTGCACCCAGGTTAGCTGCGGTGTGATGCGGTTGAGTGCAGTGCGGTGTGGTGCAGTGATGTAAAAGGACTGTTGATTCAACTCTTCAGTCATTGATTCAGCAGCTGCATGACCACATGGTGGTGCTGGTGCACCAGGTGAGATGCGGTGCAGTGCAGTGCGGTGCAAAGTAAGGCATTAAGAGAGAGGGGATGGGGTGGTGATTGTTGGGTCAAGTCAGAAGTTGATCATTCTGCAGCTGTATAATAACCGCGTGGTGCTGGTGCACCAGGTGAGAGGAGATGCAGTGCGGTCAAAGCGGTGCATCAGGAGAGAGAAGAGACAGGGCTGTAATTGTTCAGTCGAGTCAGCAGTCATTCGGTCATTCAGCAGCTTCACGACCACCGGGTGGTGCTGGCTGGTTACACCAGGTGAGAGGTGGTGCAATGCGGTGCAAAGCATTGCAGCATTTGTGTGAAATATCATGTGGTGTGCGTGAGCCGGAGGTGGAGTGCAGTGCAGTGAGCCCCATGAAATACCATGCCAACCAATTCCACTCCATACCAACCAATGCCAGTCCATGCCAACCAATGCCACTCCATGCCTCGCCACGCCTTACCATGACACTTGTTCTCCTAACCACGCCGTATACATGAAAACATAGATGTACCCGCAACTTCAAATCTTGTGTGCTTTGATAAGACTCTTTCTACCGAGAGTTAACAGAACAAGCACTATTCCGTGCATAGGCATGTGCGTTCAACTGAAATCCTGCTTTCTTGCTAAAATGGAGTCTGGGTTTCCCTCTGTTGTGTCAATCAATGCTAAACTTGGATTGTGCTTGCTGGTGTTTCTTGAGACTGTTCTCTCCTTGTGCTTGCACTTGACACTTCCCAGCGCTGCCTACCTCGCTCGCATCAAACTTTTTTGTAGGCGCCTTAAAAGCTCGCAGCGCTGCCTACCTCACATCCATCTCCTGGTATGTATCTTTCTTGCAAATAACTCTTGAGATGCAAAATGTATTGTGCCTTAGCGATGTGTTCTGTGGAGAGGCATGATGGGCATGAAAAGGCATGAGGAGTAAGGGAGAGGAGTGGAGGCAAAGGAGTTGGAAGTGAGGGGGGTGAGAGGAAGGCAGGGCATGAAAAGGCATGATGAGCATGGGAAGGCATGATGAGCATGGGAAGGCATGATGAGCATGGGAAGGCATGATGAGCATGGGAAGGCATGATGAGCATGGGAAGGCATGATGAGCATGGGAAGGCATGATGAGCACGGGAAGCATGATGAGCATGGGAAGGCATGATGAGCATGGGAAGGCATGATGAGCATGAGAAGGCATGATGAGCATGAGAAGGCATGATGAGCATGAGCTATGTTGCGCCTGACGCGTCAGGCGTTTTTTACCCTGGCGTCTGGACGGGGCGTCCAGACGCTACACGCTTACCTAGCAAATTTTCTCGGAATCTTCCCTTTTTCCCTTTAATTAAAGATGAAAATGATTTGTATACTCTTTTATTGTTATCTCTAAAAGTCGATGACCGCTCAGGGCCCTCTGCCCTGGACGCCCGCTTGACGCTAGTCCGGGCAGGGCAAAAAAAAATTCCGGGCAGGGGTAAAAGAACCTGCCTAGTAAGGATACGCAAGGGTTTGAATGCAAGAAGTTCACATTTGTCACCTACAGTCATAAATACTCTATAAAATCAAAAAAATCCAAAAAATCTCCTAATCTCACACACAAGTTAAATACTCCTCTTCTCACATGCATAACCTAGGGAAGAGGGGGGGTTGCCACATATTCATCAGCCAGCAGCTTGTCTTCTTCCTCCTCCTGCAGAATGTATCCACATATTCATATTCTTCTTCTTCTCCGACCCTAGCCGGTTCCGGCGAGCCGTGTGCACTCCCTCCCACTTAGCCCAATTCCGCTCGCACGAGGAGGCCGACACGGGCTGCGCAAGGGTACGGCGCGCAATGTCAGCTAGCTCGGGGTAGTTGCATCCATGCCACTGCCACCAGCTTAGCAGATCCCCCTTCCCAACCCGAATCTCCTCCCGAGCGTCCACCGCGCTCTTTGTGCCGAAACTCCCATCACCGTTAATGTAGGCAAGCATCCCCTTCTAAAGCTCTTTGAAGCCACCAGCTCCACCCCTCTTGTACTTCACCAAGAAATCATGTGCACGCTCTAAGAACTCGTTCATGACTTTGGTACGCTCCCTATCCCGAGTAAGGCCACAAGGCCAGTTCACATGCAAGGTCATATATAGAAAGGTAAAACAAGCAAGGACAGGAATAGAAAAAAGACAGTACAAACGAGATCAAGAAGTCAGCAACTGAGCCCAGGTAAGCACAAGACCTAGCACAGTACGGAAGCGCTGATGATCACAAGGTTGAAGGGCCTTGTTGAAAATATCAGCAGTGTTGGCCTCAGAGGCCACGTAGGTGAGGCGGATCTGACCACGCTGTTGCAGCTCACGAGAGAAAAAGTAGCGGAGAGCAATGTGCTTTGTTCAGTGCTCCAGTCTGTGCTCCCGACACAAGGCCAGCATGGCCTTGTTGTCTACGTACAGCACTGGAGGAGAACGAGGCGGCTCTCCTAGGTCAGTCAGCAGGTAGGTGAGCCAGCGTAGCTCCTGCGCAGCAATGGCCCCTACGTAGATCTCAGCCTCACAGAAGGTTCAAGTTGCGCGTGTCAAGAAGCATCTGATCTCCGACTGCTACTGAGTGATCACGTCGCTGACGATCGGCATACTGCTTCTAGGAGGTCTGCATCGTGGTGAGTCGTCGCTGAGTCTTCTCCCATAGCTGCTGCATGGTGGTGACGAAGTCATGTGCGGCTTGGACGTGTGCCGGTGTGGTTGGCTGGTGTGGTTGGCTGCTGTGGTGTGAGTGGTTCCCGTCCGTAACACAGGAAGAAATGAGTTTTTCCTGTGCCTGCATGTGATGCGTTGCTGTAAGCGAACTCTAGAGCCGGTAACTGTGTGTCCCAATGGCTGATGTCGTCCTTGCAAGCTGTGCGCAGTAACTGTTCAACCACTTGATTGAGTCGCTCTGTCTGTCCGTCAGTCTGGGGGTGGTATGCTGAAGACGTGGCAATTTTTGTCCCTAACAGTCCTGTGATAAAGTCGAGGCTAACGACCTGCCATGGCTGCTCCGGTACGGGTAGAGGCTGAAGTAACCCTGCTTTTTTCTGCTTGCTACTCTTCATCCGCTGGCACGTGTCGCAAGAGGTGACGAACTGCTGCACGTGTGCTGCCATCCCGGGCCAGTAGTAATACTTCGCTATCCCTGCTAACGTCTTGTTGCTCCCGAAATGTCCCGCGTAAGGTACGTCGTGAAACTCCTCCAATAGGATCTGCCGTAGCGGGGCGTAATTCGGTACCCAAATCTTTTCTGAACCCTTCCTTACCGCTAGGTCTTTCTCCCACTATAACAGATTCTTGGTCTGTGCTGTAGCGATCTCTGCGTCCACGGAGTACCCATGTTGGAATAGACCCTTGAGTAGAGGGTTCATCCCGTCGAGCTGGATGCCTGCTACATGTCCGGGGCGGCTCAATGCGTCTGCTTTGTTGTGTAACCCGGGCTTGTAGACGATGTCGTAATGAAAGTGAGTTTCCAGGAAGTCCACCCACCGCACCTGCCGTCGTGAGAGCGTCAGCTGCGACTTCAGGTATTTGAGACTGCAGTGGTCAGTATAGACTGTAGTCTTGGCTCCCTCTAGATAACACCTCCACCCTTTGAAAGCTATGACTATCGCTAAGGCTTCCTTGTCATGAATGAGGTAGTTCAGTTCTGCTCCGTGTAGTTTCTTACTGAGGTAGGCGATAGGCTGTAAACCGCGTCCGTGATCTTGCGATGCGAAGGGGCCGTGAGAGGGCGCGACGATAGGGAGGGCACACGGGGCGCGACTCGTGCAGGAGTGAAGCGCGCTCCGGGCAGGAAAAAAAAATATCGTGGTGGGCCCTAGGAAACGTTCCCACTAGGGAACCTGCTCGATACCATGATACGAAACGAGGAATGAGAATGACTAAGGGAAAGTTGGGTACGAGTACAAACCCTAGAAATGTGTTGTACCCCATATGTGCTACCCCACTATAGCCTACATAGGCTAAGTTATATGAGCCTGACACCGACGTCATTGTTCGCATGGACCACAAGTCCCTCCAGTACCTCCGAGCCCAACCCAACCTCAACCCACGACATATTCGGTGGCTGGACTACATGGAGAGCCACTTCACCTACCGCATCACGTACAAAAAAAGGGCGAATAACATAGCCGACGCCCTGGCCCGACCGACAATACAATCCGCTACAGTACTTATCACCCACTCGAACCCGTTACATACCGGACTAATTACCCATGGCTACACTACGGACCCATTCTTCTCGACGGGAAATCATCACCAGGCTACGACGCAGAAAGGGAACTATTACCTAAAAGCCAGAACCGACCGGATTTGGGTCCCCGCTTACAGGCTGCTGCGTGAACTCTTTATCCAAGAGGTCCACGATTCTAACTTCTCCGGACACTTCAGGGTTGATAAAACCCAGAAACTACTGCACCGTCAATATTATTGGCCTGACTCCTCTAACGACATGCAGCGATATGTGTCTTCATGCAGGGTGTGCCAAACCATGAAATCGACACGTCAACGACCAGCTGGACTGCTGCAACCCCTCGAGCCACCCGAACGACCGTGGCAGCAGGTGACAATCGATTTTGTCACGGGGATGCCAACTGGGCCGTCCGACAACGATGCAGTGCTCGTCGTCGTCGATCGCTTCACAAAAATGGCGCACTTCGCACCATGCCGAACGACAATCACAGCCGAAGAAACTGCGTGCCTCTTCATCTCAACGGTCGTGCAACTGCACGGCATCCCTTCGCCGATCATTAGCGATCGATACCCGAAGTTCACATCAAAGTTCTGGAAAGAGACGTGGATGAGAATAATAGAACGAGAATGAATGAACTATGAATAAAGTGAGTACATATAGGAAACCCTAGTTAGGTTGTACCCCCTATGGGATATCCCACTACAGCCTACACAATAGCATAAGCTATATATATGTTCTAACACACCCCCATAGGCAAAGTGGGGGAGAACAAGGGGTCATAAGACCAGTCAAGCAAAGCAAAGCAAAGCAAGCTCAGGGTGGATCACAAAGTCACCACACAGTCCGAGCACAAGAGCAAGGCCAAAGGCCAGTTCACATGCAAGAGTACAGAAATATATATATATATAAAGCTAGACAAGCAAGAGCAAGTATATATATGTGATAGTACAAGTAAGGTCTAGAAGAGAGGAAGTGAGGCAAAACAGGTACAAGACCCAGCTGGGTGCAGAAGCGCTGATGGTCACAAGGCGCGAGTGACTTGGTGAACACATCAGCAGTGTTGGCCTCAGAGGCCACTTACGCAAGCCGAAACTGTCCACGCTGCTGCAGCTCACGAGCAAGGACGTAACGAAGAGCAATGTGCTTCGTTCTGTGCTCTAGTCGCTGCTCTCGACACAAGGCCAGCATGGCCTTGTTGTCTACGTACAACACTGGAGGAGAACGAGACGGCTCTCCAAGGTCAGTCAGCAGGTAGGTGAGCCAGCGAAGCTCCTGTGCAGCCATGGCCCCTGCGTAGATCTCAGCCTCACAACTGGAGCTGAGAACCGAAGACGAGCGAGTAGCGCGCCACGAGACAGAGCCGGAACCAAGACTGAAGGTGTAACCCTGTGACGACCGCTGCGTAGCCTGGTCGTCAGCCCAAGAAGCGTCCGCGTGACCTGTAAGGACCACTGGACTCCGCCCTCCAAGCACTAGCCCCATGCCCGACGTACTGCACAGGTAGCGCAATACCCTCTTCGCTGCAGCCATGTGCTCTGGCCGGTGTCTCCCAGGAGCAACATAGCGTGCAAGAATGCTAAGAGGGTATGCAATGTCAGGTCGTGTGCAGGTCATCAGGTACATGAGGCAGCCAACAAGCTCTGGGTACGGGCCACTCGACTCTACGGACTCATCCGAAGGCAGAGCTGAGAGCGAGTGGCGAGTAGACAGAGGAGTGGCCTGAGGCGAGGAGTACGTGAAGCCGAAGCGCTGAAGGACCTGCTGCACCATGTGGTGACTGAGTCAAGGTAATGGTGCGGCGTGCTCTGTCTCGAGTGATCTGCAAGCCAAGGTAGCTGCGCAGTTCACCCAGGTCTGTGCACGTCTGTCTCTTCAGCAGCTCGGACTTCACGTAGGCGAGTCCAGCAGGGTCCGCTGTGGCAAAGACCAAGTCGTCGACGTACACGAGGATGTAGAACGGCGGCAGTGAAGTGTCGGTGCGCAGAAACAGCGACGGGTCAGCAGTAGAACGAGAAAACCCAAGAGCCGCAAGCGTAGTCCTCAGTGTGTCGTGCCACTCACGCGGTGCCTGGCGGAGACCGTAGACTGGCCGTCGGAGGCTCCACTTGGTGCCAGGAGGGAAAGTTCTAGTGAAGCCAGATGGACGCCGCAGCCAGATCTCCTCGTGCAGGCTACCCTGCAAGAACGCACTGCTGAAGTCGAGAGAGTGAAGCTCGTAGTCGCGCTGAGCAACTATGTGCAGCAGCACCCGAAGAGTGGTCATCTTCGGGGTGGGAGAGAAGGTCTGAAAGTAGTCAACTCCCTGCCACTGTCTGAAGCCACGAGCCACGTACCGCGCCTTGAAGACAGGTGGAGAGCCCGGCGGCCGCTTCACCCTGAAGATCCACATGCCACTGACGATGTTCGCCCCAGGAGAGGGAACCGCGTCAACGTAAGTGCCTGTGGACTTCCAGGAAGCCATCTCTGCATCCA
The DNA here is from genome assembly GCA_948144175.1 of Closterium sp. NIES-65. Lineage (NCBI taxonomy): Eukaryota > Viridiplantae > Streptophyta > Zygnematophyceae > Desmidiales > Closteriaceae > Closterium > Closterium sp. NIES-65. Next base: position 681,863 of record CANXME010000986.1, read on the forward strand.
TGGCTGCCTGCCACTGAGAGGAGTAGGGACCCTCTACGGCCTCCGCGTAAGAGCACGGAGTCGGGATGTCTAGTGCATCCGGGTCTCCCTCAGGAGCAAGCACTACAGACGCGAGATGAAGTGAAGCAGCAGTCAGACACTGGAACTCCTCCTGCCTGTCCTCAAGGACGTCCATGCCAAGAGCACACTCATCCCCGACGGACGGAGGACAGACACACGCAGACTTAGCAACAAGACTAGCAGCGTAGTCTAGACGACAGCGAGCAGCAAAGTCGACGAGCTCAGCGACAAGAGCAGACGCAGCAGCGGACTCAAAAGAGGGGTTTGTGACGACAGTAGCAAGCAGACGCGTGACAGTAGGACTGGCAGCACGAAGGGAGTCCGACTCAGGGTCGGCAAGCCCAGGAAGAGGGGACTCAGAAGGAGAAGGCAAAGGGGCACGCAGAGGAGCAGTGGACGGACGCAGAGATATCCGGTGCGTGCCAGGGACAGGAGGAGGACGCTGACGCGAACTGCGACCACTAGCGCGAGGCTCCAGGCTCAGCACCCTCAGCAGTAGCACCCCCAGGTTCAGCACCCCCAGTAGCAGCACCTCCAGGCTCGGCGCCCCCAGGCTCAGCACCCACGCGCACAGCACCCCCAGAGTCAGCACCCCCAGGCTCAGCACCCGCAGTAGTAAGGCCAGTTCACATGCAGGAGTACACACATATATATATATATATAAAAGACTAGACAAGTAAGAGCAGGAGTATATATATATGTAGCAGTACAAGCAAGGTCAAGAGGTGAGCAAGTGAGGCAAGACAGGCACAAGACCCAGCTGAGTACAGAAGCGCTGATGATTACAAGGCGCAAGCACCTTGGTGAAGATATAAGCAGTCTTGGCCTCAGAGGCCACGTACGCAAGACGCAGCTGACCACGCTGCTGCAGCTCACGAGCAAGGAAGTAGCAAAGAGCAATGTGCTTCGTTCTGTGCACTAGTCTCTGCTCTTTGCACAAGGCCAGCATGGCCTTGTTCTCTACGTACAGCACTGGAGGAGAACGAGGCGGCTCTCCGAGGTCAGTCAGCAGGTAGGTGAGCCAGCGAAGCTCCTGTGCAGCCATGGCCCCGACGTAGATCTCAGCCTCACATCTGGAGCCAAGAACAGAAGACGAGCGTGTAGCCCGCCAAGAAACAGAGCCGGAACCAAGGCTGAAGGTGTAGCCCTGTGACGACCGCTGCGTAGCCTGGTCGTCAGCCCAAGAAGGGTCTACGTGCCCAGTGAGGACCACTAGCCTCTGCCCTCCAAGCACAAGCCCCATGCCCGACGTACTACACACGTAGCGCAACACCCTCTTCGTTGCAGCCATGTGCTCTGGTCTGTGTCTCCCAGAAGCAACATAGCGCGCGAGAATGATAAGAGGGTATGCTAGGTCAGGACGAGTGCAAGTCATCAGGTACATGAACCAACCAACAAGCTCTGGATACAGACCACTCGACTCTACGGACTCATCCGAAGGCAGAGCTGAGAGCGAGTGGCGAGTAGACAGAGGAGTGGCCTGAGGCGAGGAGTACGTGAAGCCGAAGCGCTGAAGGACCTGTTGCACCATGTGTGACTGAGTCAAGATAATCGTGCGGCGTGCTCTGTCCCAGGTGATCTGCAAGCCAAGGTAGCTGCGCAGTTCACCCAGGTCTGTGCACGTGTGTCTCTTCTGCACCTCGGACTTCACGTGGGCGAGTCCAGCAGTTTCACCAGTGGCAAAGACCAAGTCGTCGACGTACACGAGGATGTAGAACGGCGGCAAAGAAGTGTCGGTGCGCAGAAACAGCGACAAGTCGGCAGAAGAGGGAGCAAACCCAAGAGCCGCAAGCGTAGTCCTCAGTGTGTTGTCCCACTCACGCGGTGCCTGGCGGAGACCGTAGACTAGCCGCCGGAGGCTCCAGTGGGTGCCAGGAGGAAAATTCCCAGTGAAGCCAGGTGGGCCGCGCAGCAAGATCTCCTCGTGCAGGCTACCCTGCAAGAAAGCAGTGCTAAAGTCAAGGGAGTGAAACTCGTAGTCACGCTGAGCGGCTATGTGCAGCAGCACCCGAAGAGTGGTCATCTTCGGGGTGGGAGAGAAGGTCTGAAAGTAGTCAACTCCCTGCCGCTGACTGAAGCCACGAGCCACGTAGCGCGCCTTGAAGACATGTGGAGAACCTGGCGGCCGTTTCACCCTGAAGATCCACATGCCAGTAACAGTGTTCGCACCAGGCGGGGAAACTGCGTCAACGTAGGTGCCTGTGGACTTCCAGGAAGCCATCTCTATGTCCATAGCTGCGTGCCATCGAGAGGAGTAGGGACCCTCTACGGCCTCCGCGTAAGAGCGCAGAGTCGGGATGTCAAGTGCATCCAGGTCTCCCTCAGGGGTAAGCAGTACGGACACGAGATGAGGTGAAGCAGCAGCCAGACACTGGAACTCCTCGTGCCTATCCTCAAGGACGTCCGTGCCAAGAGCACACTCACCCGCGACGGACGGAGGACAGACATACGCAGACTCAGCAACAAGACTAGCACCGTAGTCTAGACAACAGCGAGCAGCAAAGTGGACGAGCTCAGCAACTAGGGTAGACCCAGCAGTGGACTCAAACAAGAGGTCAGTGACGACAGTAGCAAGAGCAGAAAGAGATGACTATGGAGGAGAAGGCAAAGAAACACGCAGAGGAGCAGTGGACAGACGCAGAGACATCCGGTGCGTTCTAGGGACAGGAGGAGGACGCTGACGCGAACCGCGGCCACTAGTGCGAGCAGCACGAACAAGCGACGCAAGACGAGACGCAGGCTCACGACGCTCAGCAAGACCTCCAGTAGGACCAGTGTAGGGAGAAGGAGCAGGCATTGGGGAGGCCGGCGGTAACTATGACTGTGACTGGACAGGCGGTGGACACTCTAAGGGAGGAGGAGGACCAAGGACCTGCTAAAAGAGCGGAACGAAGTACGGCGGAGGCTACGCGGCGACTCCAGACACAGCAGGGACAACACCAGTACCCCCTGCGGCAGCACCAGCGCCAACAGCACCTCCAGCAGCAGTACCTCCAGCAGCACCAGCAGCACCCGCAGCAGGACCGCCACCAGGACTGACAGAAGTAGCCTGAGCGCCAACACCCTCAGCACCTCCAGCGCCAGTCGTACCCGCAGGCCTAACAGCACCAGTACTCCCAGTACGAGCACCTTCGGGACCGGTGACACCAGCACCCTTAGCCACCGAAGAAGCTCCAGCTCCAGAAGTACGCCTCCAGCGCCGGGCAAACCACTCGCGCAACTTCTGTGAATAGAGTGGCTCCCGCCAAAACGAAGCACCCAGAGAACCTCCAGGCCCAGCACCGCCAGACGCCACACGAGCAAGCCCGGCGGCCGCGGGCTCCGCACCCCCAGGCTCAGCAGCTCCAAACGTGGCACCCCAAGGCTCAGCACCTCCAGACGTAGCACCGTCAGGCTCAGCACCCCCAGGCGTAGCACCTCCAGGCTCAGCAACCCCAGGCTCAGCACCCCCAGGCCCAGCACCCCGAGGCTCAGCACCCCCAAGCGTAGCACCTCCAGGCTCAGCACCCCCAGGGTCAGCACCCCCAGTCCCAGCACCCCCAGGCTCAGCCCCCCCAGCAGTACCAGAGTCATCAGTAATCTCGACAGGCTCGACTGCATCTACCTGAGACACACCTGAAGGGGCAGTACCCTGAGGGGAGAGGGGGTCTACCAGAGGGGGACCTGGCACAACGAAGAGCGGTGGCGGGGGGAGGGACGGAGTGCGGTAGGGGAAGAGGCGGTAGTAGGGAACCGACTCGTCAAACGTGATGTCCTAGGAGGATAGAACACAACGAGAGGTGGGGTGGTAGAACTGCCACCCTGGCGCGTCAGGGGGGAAACCCAGGAAGACGCAGGGAGCAGCACGAGGGGACAACTTGTCCACAGACAAGTCGCGGACAAACGCCCGAGATCCCCAGACACGGAACGCAGACGCATCGCCAACCATCCCCATCAACAGCAAAGCTGGGGAGGTCTCCGGCATGAAGACCCTGGGCTGAAGGTTGTTCTGATGCGCCGTGTACCGGACCGCAAAGGGCCACAGAATATGGGGGGCAGCCGCATGCATCATGGACGTACGGGCGACGTCCATGACCATGCCAATGCGGCGTTTAGCAATCCCATTTTGCTGTGGAGAGTCCGGAAGCGTGAAGGTCTGGCGGATGCCTCGTGCACGACAGTAGGCTCGCATAAGGCCAGGGGAGAACTCTCCGCCTCTGTCAGAGTGCAGACGCAGAACAGGAAAGTCTGAGTTGAAGCTCCGCCTGAGCTGGAGACGAGCTGCGCGGATCCAGTCGATCAACACCTCAGTGACATCACCCTTGCTGCGCAAGAGGAAGACTGTGGTGTAACGCGAGTAGTCGTCAACCACCAGCAGGAAGTAGCGCTCGTGACCCTGTCTATAGACGCGGGCTGTGCCCCACACGTATATGTGAAGCGTCTGCAGCGTGGCCGCTGTCGGAGGAAACTGAGAGGAGTGAGGGGCAGCCTGCAGCCGCCCCGGCACAGGGGACGCAGGTAGGGCCAGGCCCCGAAGGAAGGGGAGGGAGGGACCAGGGAAGACCAGAGAAAAGGACACGGGAGGCCATGCCTCGGAGACGAAGCAGGGAGGGGTGACCAAGGCGTTGGTGCCAGAGGAGAGTCTCGTGAGACAGGAGACGACACGAGCAGGGGGCAGACTCAGGACCAGACCTGGACGCTGCAGCAAATACCTGACTCGACGCAGCTACCTCACCAGACGCAGTGACTGGAGGAGACGCAGTGGTTAGCGTGTACAGGCTGGACCCCGGCCGACGTGTAAACGTGGCCAGGTGTCGGCCTGTCCGAGCGTCCGTGCAGTGGGTCACCCGCTGACTCGCAGGAGTGAACTGGTGAACCCCTGCATCCTGTAGGTCAGCACCACTCACCAAGTTCGTAGAGAACGAAGGGAGGTAAAGACCAGACAGGGTGCCAGAGGGGGCCGCCGGACACGGGAGGACAGTGGAGAAGTGAGCAAGGTCTGGATCCCTAGAGGGGTCTGCCAGAGAGACTGCAACTGTCCGACCAAGCGGCGTGAGTGTGGTGCGGTCTCGAAAGAAGGAGCGGGAAGCCCCCGAGTCAAGAGTGAAGGTGTGAGAGGCCGGGGCCGACGCGGTACCTAAGAGAGCAGACTCACCCCCACTTGAGGAAGCAGACTCACTAGCACCTAGAGCAGCAGCCGCACCTGTATCTGGAGCAGGAGACTCACTAGCACCCAGAGCAGCAGCCTCACCAGCAGCTAGAGCAGCAGACCCTATACCCGGGTCAGGCGGTACGCACAGGTGACCGGCACGGTCAGCACTAGTAGGCAATGCATACATGGCAGTGAGAATAACATCATTGTCAAGAGCAAATATATCTATCCTTTGCCTAAACAACTCCACCCAGTCGGGGAGCTCAGCCTCGTCGCCAAACTCGGTACGCCAGGCGTCGCTCAGACGGGCAAAGCGGCGGGACTGTGTGTGACTAGGTGTCCCACAAGGCCGACCAGTCCGAGCACCAGTGCGAATCACGTAAGAGCAGCGAACAGAACTGAGAGACCCTCTACTCTGAGCGCACCACTCACGAAGCTGCTGGGGCGTGAGAGACGCGCGCGGGCGTCGTTAGAGCTGCATCATGCCGCCGCTAGTAGTAGTAGCAACAGTAGTGGTAGCAGTAGCAGCGCCGACACCCCTACAACCCCATCCAGCGTACCACTCACGCAGCTGCTGGGTCGTGAGGGACTCACGCGGACGTCGCTGGGGCTGCATCTGGCTCCGCTAGTAGAAGCAGGAGCAGGAGTAGCAGCAGTAAGGCAGGCAGCCAGGCAGGCCGAAAGGCAGGCAGGCAGGCAAGCAGGCGGCGGGCAGCATACTAGCAGGGCAGGGGCTCACCAGTGGTGGGAAGAGCAGGCTCGGCGACTCGGCTATTCGGCGACTCGGCGGTGCGGGTGGCTCGGGCGGCTCGTCGGCACGGCGGCTCGGCAGCAACTGCGGCTCGGCGGCTCGGGCGACTCGGACGGCTCGGCGGCAACTGCGGCTCGGCGACTCGGCGGCTCGGGCGGCTCGGGCGGCTGGGCGGTACGGCGGCTCGGCAGCAACTGTAGCTCGGCGGCTCGGGCGGCTCAGGTGGCGCTGCGGCTCGGGCTGTTCGGGCGGCTCGGTAGCAGCTCGGCGGCGCCGGCGGCTCGGTGGTGACGGTGGGGCCGCTTGGGGACGGCGGCGGGGCCGGGTGGAGCGGCGACGGGGCCAGCAGAGGTTGCGCCGGGGCCACAGGGTAGGTGACGGGTCCAGTAGAGGCGGCGCCGGGGCCGGGAAGGGCGGCGTCGGGGCCGGGAAAGGCGGCGCTGGAGCCGCAGAGGTAGGCGACGGGGCCAGTAGAGGCGGCGCCGGGGCAGGTAAGGGCGGCGTCGGGGCCAGCAGAGGTGGCGCCGGGGCCGGGAAGGGCAGCGCCGGGGCCGCAGGGGTAGGCGACGAGGCCACCAGAGGCGCGGCCGGTCGGGAAGGGCAGCGTCGGGGTCGCCGGGGTAGGCAACGGGGCCAGCCGAGGTGGCGCACGGGCCAGGAAGTGTAGAGCCGGGGCCGCAGGGGCAAGCGACTGAGCCAGCAGAGGCGGGGCCGGGTCGGGAAGGGCGGCGTCGGGGTCGCCGGGGTAGGCGACGGGGCCAGCGGAACTGGCGCCGAGGCCACGAAGGGCGGAGCCGGGGCCGGGATGGGCGGCGCCGGGGCCGCAGGGGTAGGTGACGGGGCCGCGAGGGCGGCATGACGCGGCCGCTAGGGCGGCGCGACGAGATGGGGCCGCAACGGGGCAGCGAGGGGTCGCGCGCAGCTCCTCTAAACGCCGCGACGGGGTAGCGGGGAGTGGCGCGCCTAGGAGAAACGGGGCCGCGCGCCAGAGAGAAAATCGCCGCGTGCCGTTGGCGTGCGACAGATCGAGTAGCAGCGGAAGCAGTAGTAGGGCCCACAGGCCAGGAGCATATGTGCTCTGAAACCATGTGAAAATGAACGAGAATGAATTGACTAAGTGAAAGTTGGGTAGAAATACAAACCCTAGAAAGCTGTACCCCATATGTGCTACCCCACTATAGCCTACAATAGCTATCTCATATAAATCTGACATTTCCTAATCCGCTGGACTGGCCGCACCAGTGAGGATGACACGTGGGTGCCATCTGCCTCGCTCGACGCATCGCCACTTGTTGGTGATTACCTGGCGCACCGGCGTGTTTCGGATATTGACTGCTTTGTTAAGGGGGGGGGGGTGGTGTAAGGAATTTTCCCGAATTCCTTATCGGGGTTGACTGCTTCGCGTACAACCCGATTTTCGGAGTTCGCACGTTCGACCGATTTCAACGCTGCTGAGGCTCCTGACGTCGCCTTCGGCATTTCCATCGCCAAACCTGCACCCAACCTCGCTTGTCCGAGGTTTCCTCCTAGCTAGGCTAGCCATACATTAGTCTGTGCATTCATTGTATTCGGGGTTCATTCTGTCACAGCCTTGTTATTCGTTTACCTGCGCACTCTCTTTTACAACTCATAACATATACCGCCCGTAACCAAATGTATATGTTTCGTAGGATTTTGCAATTTTACACACTGAAATTTATGAGGTCCTTCAAACGGAACAATGGTCCTGGTTGGGACTACACCACGAAATCGACTACCCAGTGACCAAATCGTGTGCTAGCCCAACGCGATTCCAAGTGCCAACTCAACCTCCCAGTCGCCCCGTCCACGTACACACACTAGATAATACCCAGTCCACGTACACACGCTTTGAGCTGAGCGGACCTCATCTGACCTGACCTGACCCGAGAGACTGTTGCGGTACGCTTGTATTCGTGTTTGCACCCCTTTCTCCTGGTTCACATGGCAATGATCCCTATCTGTTACCAACTGTTTGCTAGTAAGTCTTTGTCAGAATATTATGCTCTAGCCTGTAGTGGGGTGCTCTATAGCGAGTACAACCCTTCTAGGGTTTGCTATTTGTATCCTCATTCTTGCTAGTGCAGCCCTCTTCTTTCTTCTAAACTTTTACATGCTCTCAGAGCAGGTCGATCCCCTTGGATCGATCCTGTGGGTGGGCTTACCACCTCCTAGCTTCCGCTGCAACTGCTACCTCTACACTTGGTGCCACACGCCCCATGGCGTGTGACAGGTTTTATTCCCGCTGTGCGCCCCGAGGCGCGCGGCGGTTTTCTGCCCGCCGTGCGCCCCGAGGCGCGCGGCGGTTCTCTGTTCGCTGTGCGCCCCGAGGCGCGCGGCGGGCTTCGGCCCCGTCGTGGCCTGAGCGCGGCCCGTACAGGCAGCGCGCGGCCCGTACCGGCAGCGCGCGGCCCGTACGGGCTGCGCCAGGCCCGCGCGCGGCCCGTACGTGCGGCGCCAGGCCCGCGCGCGGCTCGGGCCGCCTGCACGCAGCTCGGGCGACCCTACCTGCGGCCCTGGCCGCGGCCCCGTCGTCCCGCCGCCCTACCTGCGGCCCGTCGCCCTACCTGCAGCCCCGGCCCCGGCCCCGTCGCCCTACCTGCGGCCCTGGCCCCGGCCCCGTCGCCCTACCTACGGCTCGGGCCCGTCGCCCTACCTACGGCACCGCCTCTCCCCCCCCCCCCCCCCCTTTTCCCGTCGCCTGTCGAGGCGACCTGAGGGGGCCGCGTGCGGATGTGTACTGTTCCCTGCCTCTCCTCCTCCTCCGTCTCCCTGTGCTGCAGCTGCCGCTGAGGGGGGATGGACTTGTTGGAGTCGGTGGAGTGGTACTAACGGGGGTGAAAAGGGAGTGGAGCTAGGGGTGTAGCAGCGGGCGTGTGTCAGGGGGAGTGGGATCGTTTGGGAAGCTGAATGGAGGTTGCCGACGTGTCGCCAGCAGCACCTGTATTCCGGGGAATTGCTGCGGTAGCCCAGTCGTAGCCAGCTGTGCCAGCCGCCTGTGGGTCCGTTGCTCGTCTGCCGCTACTTTAGCCGCGGGGCCAGTTACTCCAGTATTCCGGAGCGTTGTTCCGGTAGCCGCTGTGCCAGTGTGCCTCCTGTTGCCCGTGTGTCTGCAGCTTCAGCCGTCGCCTCCTATCTTCTCTCCTCTCACTCTCTCTCCTCCTCCTCACTTGCCCTATGCGATGGCCCCTAGCTTTGCTCATAATTGTGAACTTTAAACTATTGCTTCTTGAACTTGTGCTCAGAATGTGTGGTGACATTGTGATCCACCCTGAGCTTGTACTGCTTTGCTTGCTCTGCTGATTACACCCCACTTCGGTTATGGGGGTGTGTCAGAATATTAAGCTCCAGCCTGCAGTGGGGTGCTCTATACCTAGTACAACCCTTCTAGGGTTTGCTATTTGTATCCTCATTCTTGCTAGTGCAATCCTACGTCGCCATTTCCCGTCGCCCGTCGCGGCTCCTTCGGGGGGCGAGCTGTGGGGTGGCGGGTATGGGGGTGGCCGGTGTGCCTTCCTCCCTTTCTCCTCCTCCTCCTTCGTCTCCCACTGCTGCAGCTGTCGCTGAGGGGGGTGGTTGTGTGGGAGACTGGGTTTAGGGTTTAAGGGGGGTGCGTGGGAGTGGAGCTAGCGGTGTAGCAGTGGGTGTGTATCAGGGGGGTGGGACTCTGTGCGGGAGGATGAGCGGAGGTTGCCAGTTTGTCGTCAGCAGCACCTGTAGTCCGGGGCGCTGTCCCGGTAGCCCAGTCGTAGCCAGCTGTGCCAGCCGCCCGTGGGTCCGTTGCCCGTCCGCCGCTATTTGAGCCGGAGGGCCTGTTACCCCTGTACCCCGGGCGCTGTCCGGTAGCCGCTGTGCCAGTCTGCCTCCTGTTGCCCGTGTGTCTGCAGCTTCAGCCGTCGCCTTCTGTCTCCTCTCCCCTCACTCTCCCTCCTCCTCCTCACTTGCCCGTTGTGACTACCACTAGCTTTGCTTATAATTGTGAACTCTAAACTATTTCTTCTTGAACTTGTGCTCAGAATGTGTGGTGATATTGTGATCCACTATGAGCTTGTTTTGCTTTGCCTGCTCTGCTGATTACACCCCACTTTGGCTATGGGGGTGTGTCAGAATATTATCTTATTGTTCTAGCCTGTAGTGGGGTGCTCTATAGCGAGTACAACCCTTCTAGGGTTTGCTATTTGTATCCTCATTCTTGCTAGTTCAACCCTCTTTCTTCCTTCAAACTTTGACACATCACTCACTATTACATAGTCACACGCCTCCCTGACTCTCTTTGCGTAGTCAGGGACCACTTTCTCTCAGTCTGTCCCACCATTCTTACTGTTGACCTCCTCGAGAAGGCTCTCCTGGCGGCGGAGAAGAGCATCGTCGCTGTAGGAGCCTCTCGTGGTGACCCTCGCACCCCCATCTTTGAGGGGTGTTCTCCTTCCCCCCTGCTGCCCCCTGTTGCCTCTGCCGCTGCTGCCGACCTGCTTGGTCTTGAGTCGGTCGGCGCGGCGTCTGCCCCTAGCGAGAGACGCCGCTCTAGCAAGGGCAAGGAGGGCAAGGGCGCGGGTGGAGCTGGCGGGGGCGGTGGAAGTGGCAGTGGAGGCGGCGGAGGGAGTGGGGGTGGCGGTGGGAGTGGTGGCGGGGATGGTGGTGGTGGTGGCGGCAGCGGAGGCGGAGGCGGTGGCGGCGGCAGCTGTGGGAGCGGAGGCGGCGGTGGTGGCGGAGGTGGAGGCGGCGGTGGCGGAGGGGGTGGAGCTGGTCGGGGTGGTGACCCGCAGCGGAGCGGCTCTGGTGGTGGTCAGCGCCAGCAGCAGCAGCAGTAGTAGCGTTCTCGGGACATCCCCCGCCTCAGCAGCTCCGTCAGTGGTACACGCAGCGTCAGCGTGGTGAGGGTTTTGGTCCGTGCACCTACGTCCTTCGTTCCGGCGACCGCACGGGTGAGCAGTGTGGGGGTGCCCATCCCACCCCGCGCTGGTTTGGCCGCCGGACGGACGTTTGGCCTCAGAAGTTCCACAAGGCTAGTGAGATTCCCCGTTGGGGCGAGCTGTCTAGGGCTGGTGTAGCTATCTTTGATCTTGACTTTGATGCTATCCTTGCTGCCATGTATGCTGTGACTATTAGTGATGAGGGTGACTGTTACCGGTGTTTCCCGCCAGACCCGGGCATTGGTACTGCTGCGCTAGGTGCTTGTGAGGCTGCTGGTCTAGGTTCCAGCGGGTCTGCGCCCTCAAGTACTGGTGAGGCTGCGCTCTCAGGTACCGCCTCGGCTTCGGCCTCCCTCACCTTCACACTTGACTCGGGGGCTTCTCGCTCCTTCGGGCTCCCTCACCTTCGTGACCGCATCACACTCACGCCGCTTGGTCGGCCGGTTGCAGTCTCCCTGGCAGACCCCTCTAGGGGTCCTATCCTCTCTCACTTCTCCACTGTCCTCCCGTGTCCGGCTGCCCCCTCGGGCACCTTGTCTGGTCTGTACCTCCCCTCGTTCTCGACGAACTTGGTGAGTGGTGCTGACCTGCAGGATGCGGGGGTTCACCAGTTTACTCCTGCGAGTCAGCCGGTGACCCACTGCTTGGACGCCCGCACAGGCCGACACCTGGCCACGTTTTCGCGTCGGCCGGGGTCGAGTATCTACACTTGACCACTGAGTCTCCTCCTGTCCCTGCGTCTGGCCAGGTAGCTACGTCGGGTCAGGTGTTTGCTGCTACATCCAGGTCTGGTCCTCAGTCTGCCCCCTGCTCGTGTCGCCTCCTGTCTCACGAGACTCTCCAGTGGCACCACCGTCTTGGCCACCCCTCCCTGCCTTGTCTGCGGGGAATGGCTTCCCGTGTCCTTTTCTCTGGTCTCCCCCGTTCTCTCCCTCCCCTTCCTTCGGGGCCAGGACCTTCCTGTGTCCCCTGTGTCGAGGGGCGGCTCCGGGTTGCCCCTCACTCCTCCCAGTTTCCCCCGACAGAGGCTCCTCTGCAGACGCTTCACATGGACGTGTGGGGCCCGGCCCGCGTCCGTGGACAGGGTCACGAGCGCTACTTCCTGCTGGTGGTTGACGACTACTCGCGTTACACCACAGTCTTCCCCTTGCGCAGCAAGGGTGATGTCACTACAGTGTTGATCGACTGGATCCGCGCAGCTCGTCTCCAGCTCAGGAGGAGCTTCGGGTCGGACTTTCCTGTTCTGCGTCTGCACTCTGACCTAGGTGGAGAGTTCTCTTCTGGCCTTCTGCGATCCTACTGTCGTGCACGAGGCATCCGCCAGACCTTTACGCTTCCGGACTCTCCACAGCAAAATGGGATTGCTGAGCGCCGCATTGGCATGGTCATGGACGTCGCTCGTACGTCCATGATGCATGCGGCTGCCCCCCATTTTCTGTGGCCGTTTGCGGTTCGGTACGCGGCGCATCAGATCAACCTTCACCCCAGGGTCTCCCGGCCGGAGACCTCCCCAGCTCTGCTGTGGACGGGGAAGGTCGGCGATGCGTCTGCGTTCCGTGTCTGGGGATCTCGGGCGTTTGTCCGCGACTTGTCTGCGGACAAGCCGTCCCCTCGTGCTGCTCCTTGTGTCTTCCTAGTCTTCCCCCCTGACGCCCCAGGGTGGCAGTTCTACCACCCCTCCTCTCGTCGTGTTTTGTCCTCCCAGGACGTCACGTTCGACGAGTCAGTCCCCTTCTACCGCCTCTTCCCCTACCGCACTCCTTCCCTCCCCCCGCCACCGCACTTCCTTGTGCCAGGTCCCCCCCCGGTAGACCCCCTTCCCCCTCAGGGTCCTGCCCCTTCAGGTGTGTCCCAGGTAGATGCAGTCGAGCCGGTCGAGGTTGCTGGTGACTCTGGTACTGCTGCGGGTGCTAAGCCTGGGGGTGCTGACTCTGGGGGTGCTGCGCATGTGGGTGCTGAGCCTGGGGGTGCTGAGCCTGGGGATGCTGAGTCTGGGGGTGCTGAGCCTGGGGGTGCTGCGACTGGGGGTGCTAAGCCTGGGGGTGTTGAGCCTGGGGGTGCTACGTGAGGAGCTACTGAGCTAGGGGGTGCTGCGTCTAGAGCTGCTGAGCCTGGAGTTGTGGAGCCTGCGGCCACTGGACCTCCCCTTGTGGCGTCTGGCGGTGCGGGGCCTGGAGGTTCTCCGGGTGCTTCGTCTCGGCGGGAGCCACTCTCTCCACAGGAGCTGCGCAAGTGGTTTGCTCGCTGCTGGAGGCGTACTGCTGGAGCTGGAGCTTCTTCGGCCGCTGAGGGTGCTTGTGCTGCCGGTCCCGGAGCTGCTGGGCCTTAAGGTCCGCCTGGAGGTGGAGCTGCTGAGGGTGTTGGTGCTGAGACTGCTGCTGTCCTTCCTGGCGGTGGTCCTGCTGCGGGTGCTGCTGGTGCTGCTGGAGGTCCTGCAGCTGGAGGTGCTGTTGGCGCTGGTGCTGCCGCTGAGGGTGCTGGTGCTGTCCCTGCTGTGTCTGGAGCTGCCGCACGGCCTCGGCCGTACTTCGTTCCGCTCCTGCAGCAGGTTCTTGGTCTTTCTCCTCCTGTAGAGTGTCCACCGCCTGTCCAGTCACAGTCACAGTTCGAGCCTGCCTCCCCACTTCCTGCTCCCTCTCCTTACACTGGTCCTACTGGAGGTCTTGCTGAGCGTCGTGAGTCTGCGTCTCGTCTTGCGTCGCCTGTTCGTGCTGCTCGCGCTAGTGACCGTGGTTTGCGTCAGCGTCCTCTTCCTGTCCCTGGCACGCACCGGATGTCTCTGCGTCCGTCCACTGCTCCTCTGCGTGCCCCTTTGCCTTCTCCTCCTGAGTCTTCTCTTCCTGCGCTTGCTGACCCGGAGTCGGACTCCCTTCGTGCTGCCAGTCCTACTGTCACGCGTCTCCTTGCTACTGTCGTCACTGACCCCTCTTTTGAGTCCACTGCTGCGGTTGCTCTTTGTCATAACATATCTATAGCTTATACTATTGTGTAAGCTGTACTGGGGTATCCCATAGGGGGTACAACCCAGCTAGGGTTTCCTATTTGTACTGACTTTATTCATAGTTTATTCATTCTCGTTCAGTTCTTCTCATGGTATCGAGCAGGTTCCCCTGTGGGAACTACGCCTAGGGCCCACCACTTGAAAAAAAAAATTTCCTGCCCGAACCGCACTCATCCCGAGTCGCGCCTCGGGCCGCTCCTTCCCCGAGACGCCCTAGCGGCCGGCCTTACCCTCGCGGCCCCGCTACCCAGTGAACGCGGCCCCGCCGCCCTACTCAGGCGGCCCTCGCCGCCCTTGATCACGCGGCCCCGCCGCCCCTCCTACGCGGCCCCGCCGCCCCTTGCTACGAGCGGCCCTGCCGTCCCTGCTACGCCGGCCCCGCCGCCCCTGCTACGCGGCCCAGCCGCCCCTTTTTCGCGGCCCCGCCGTCCCTGCTAGTCGGCCCCGCCGCACCTGCTACGCGGCCCCGCCGCCCCTGCTACGCGGCCCCGCCGCACCTGCTACGCGGCCCCGCCGCCCCTGCTACGCGGCCCCGCCGCACCTGCTACGCGGCCCCGCCGTCCCTGCTACGCGGCCCCGCCGCACCTGCTACGCGGCCCCGCCGCCCCTGCTACGCGGCCCCGCCGCACCTGCTACGCGGCCCCGCCGCCCCTGCTACGCGGCCCCGCCGCACCTCCTACGCGGCCCCGCCGCCCCTACTACGCGGCCCCGCCGTACCTGCTACGCGGCCCTGCCGCCCCTGCAACGCGGCCCCGCCGCCCCTGCAACGCGGCCCCGCCGCCCCTGCAACGCGGCCCCGCCGTCTCTGCTACGCCGGCCCCGCCGCCCCTGCTACGCGGCCCCGCCGCCCCTGCTGCGCGGCCCCGCCGTCCCTGCTACGCGGCCCCGCCGCCCCTGCTACACGGCCCCGCCGTCCCTGCTACGCCGGCCCCACCGCCCCTACTACGCGGCCCAGCCGCCCCTATTACGCGGCCCCGCCGCCCCTGCAACGCCGGCCCCGCCGCCCCTGGACTCACGGCCCCGCCGCCCTTTGCTCTCGCACCGCCCACCTGCAGCAGCCGAGCCGCCCACCTGCAGCAGCCGAGCCGCCAGACCACCAAGCAGCAGTGCACCCGAGCCGCCCTGCACCCGAGCCGCCCGGCAGCCGAGCCGCCCTGCACCCGAGCCGCCCTGTCGCCGAGCCGCCCGGGAGCCGAGCCGCCCAGTAGCCGAGTCGCTGAGTCGCCGAGCCGCCCTTCTGCAGAGCTGCCCGACCTGCCCTGCCCGGTGAGCACAGTACCGCTGTCACTGCGTGCTCTTCCCCTACTGCTTGCACTGCTTCGCTGTCGTCGTCATGGCTACCCCTAGTGTCCTAGCTTTTGACGCTGAGGGTCGAGCCATTGACTTTGAGGTCTGGGTAGACGACCTGCAGTTGTTTTTACAGTGCGATACGGCAGACGGCCTCTCTCTCTTTGACCTCACTTCTGGCGCCTCTCCTGCCCCTGCTGCTGATGCTGATCCCACTGTGCGCTCTCAGTGGGCCACCCGCGATGCTGCTGCACGTCTTGCTGTGCGTCGCCACCTCCCTACCTCTGAGCGCGCGCACTTTAGTCAGAACAAGAGTGCTCAGACCTTGTACGACGCTGTAGTTGCGCGCTACTACTCCCCTGCCACTGCTGCACTGAGCCGTCTCATGCTTCCCTACCTCTTTCCTGACCTCTCTGCCTTTCTCACTGTCGCTGACCTCATTACGCACCTCCGCACTAGTGACACTCGCTACCGCGCCGCCCTTCCTGCTGAGTTCTGCGCTAAGAACCCCCCCCCTATGTACATCACTCTCTACTATGTAGTCGCACGCCTCCCTGACTCCCTCCGCGTAGTCAGGGACCACTTTCTCGCAGTCTGTCCCACCACCCTCGCCGTCGACATCCTCGAGAAGGCCCTCCTTGCGGCGGAGAAGAGCATCGTCGCTGTCGGAGCTTCTCGTGGTGACCCTCGCACCCCCATCTTTGAGGGGTGCTCTCCTTCCCCCCTGCTGCCCTTTGTTGCCTCTGCTGCTGCTGCCGACCTGCTTGGTCTTGAGTCGGTCGGCGCGGCGTCTGCCCCTGGTAGCAGACGCCGCTATGGCAAGGGCAAGGGGGGCAAGGGCGCGGGTGGAGCTGGAGGGGGCGGTGGAGGTGGCGGTGGAGGCGGCGGAGGGAGTGGGGGTGGCGGCGGGAGTGGTGGCGGGGGTGGTGGTGGTGGTGGCAGCGGCGGCGGAGGCGGCGGTGGTGGCGGCAGCGGTGGTGGTGGTGGCAGCGGTGGAGGTGGAGGCGGCGGAGGAGGCGGAGGAGGAGGCGGTGGTGGCGGAGGGGGTGGAGCTGGTCGGGGTGGTACCCAGCAGCGGAGCAGCGGTGGTGGTGGTCAGCGCCCGCAGCAGCAGCAGCGTTCGCGGGACATCCCTCCGCCCCAGCAGCTTCGTGAGTGGTACACTCGGCGTCAGAGGGGTGGGGGTGCAGATCCGTGTGCCTACGACCTTCGTTCCGGCGATCGCGCGGGTGAGCAATGTGGGGGTGCCCACCCCACCCAGCGCTGCTTTGGCCGCCTGACGGACGCCTGGCGTCAGCACTTCCCCGAGGCTAGTGAGATTCCCCGCTGGGATGAGCTTCTTAGGGCTGGTGTAGCGATCTTTGATCTTGACTTTGATGCTATCCTTGCTGCTATGTATGCTGTAACTATTAGTGAGGAGGGTGACTGTTACCGGTGTTTCCCGCCCGACCCGGGCATTGGTACTGCTGCGCTAGGTGCTTGTGAGGCTGCTGCTCTAGGTGCCAGTGCGTCAGCGCTCTCAGGTACTGGTGAGACAGCGCTCTTGTTCCTGAGCTCGTCAACTTTGCTGCTCGCTGTCGTCTAGACTACGCTGCTAGTCTTGTTGCTGAGTCTGCGTCTGTCTGTCCTCCGTCCGTCGAGGGTGAGTGTGCTCTTGGCACGGACGTCCTTGAGGACAGGGAGGAGGAGTTCTAGTGTCTGGCTGCTGCTTCACCTCATCTCGCGTCCGTACTACTTGCCCCTGAGGGAGACCCCGATGCCCTAGACATCCCGACTCCGCGCTCTTACGCGGAGGCCGTAGAGGGTCCCTACTCCTCTCAGTGGCAGGCAGCTATGGATGCAGAGATGGCTTCCTCGAAGTCCACAGGCACCTGCGTTGACGCGGTTCCCCCTCCTTGGGCGAACATCGTCAGTGGCATGTGGATCTTCAGGGTGAAGCGGCCGCCGGGCTTTCCACCTGTCTTCAAGGCGCGGTACGTCGCTCGTGGCTTCAGTCGGCGGCAGGGAGTTGACTACTTTCAGACGTTCTCTCCCACCCCGAAGATGACCACTCTTCGAGTGCTGCTGCACATAGCCACTCAGCGCGACTACGAGCTCCACTCTCTTGACTTCAGCACTGCTTTCTTGTAGGGTAGCCTGCACGAGGAGATCTGGCTGCGCCGTCCACTTGGCTTCACTGGGACTTTTCTTCCTGGTATCCAGTGGAGCCTCTGACGGCCAGTCTACGGTCTTCACCAGGCACCGCGTGAGTGGCACGACACACTGAGGACTACGCTTGCGGCTCTTGGGTTTGCTCCCTCTACTGCTGACCCGTCGTTGTTTCTGCGCACCGACACTTCTCTGCCGCCGTTCTACATCCTCGTGTACGTCGACGACTTGGTCTTTGCCACAGCTGACACTGTTGGACTCGCCTACGTGAAGTCCGAGCTGCTGAAGAGACACACGTGCACAGACCTGGGTGAACTGCGCAGCTACCTTGGCTTGCAGATCACTCGGGACAGAGCACGCCGCACCATTACCTTGACTCAGTCACACATGGTGCAGCAGGTCCTTCAGCGCTTCGGCTTCACGTACTCCTCACCTCATGCCACTCCTCTGTCTACTCGCCACTCGCTCTCACCTCTGCCTTCGGATGAGTCCGTAGAGTCGAGTGGCCCGTACCCAGAGCTTGTTGGCTGCCTCGTGTACCTGATGACCTGCACACGACGTGACCTTGCATACCCTCTTAGCATTCTTGCACGCTATGTTGCTCCTTGGAGACACCGACCAGAGCACATGGCTGCAGCGAAGAGGGTGTTCCGCTACTTGTGCAGTACGTCGGGCATGGGGCTAGTGCTTGGAGGGCGGAGTCCAGTGGTCCTCATTGGGCACGGGGACGCGTCTTGGGCTGACGACCAGGCTACTCAGCGGTCGTCACAGGGTTACACCTTCAGTCTTGGTTTCGGCTCTGTTTCGTGGCGGGCTACTCGCTCGTCTTCTATTTTCGGCTCCAGTTGTGAGGCTGAGATCTACGCCGGGGCCATGGTTGCTCAGGAGCTTTGCTGGCTCACCTACCTGCTGACTGACCTTGGAGAGCCGCCTCGTTCTCCTCCAGTGCTGTATGTAGACAACAATGCCATGCTGGCCTTGTGTCGAGAGCTGTGCCTGGAGCACAGAACGAAGCACATTGCTCTCCGCTACTTTCTTGCTCGTGAGCTGCAGCAACGTGGTCAGTTGCGACTTGCGTACGTGGCCTCTGAGGCCAACACTGCTGATGTTTTCACCAAGGCACTTCCGCCTTGTGATCATCAGCGCTTCTGCACTCAGCTGGGACTTGTACCTGTCCTACCTCACTTGCTCACCTCTTGATCTTACTTGTACTGTTGCATATATATATACCTGCTCTTGCTTGTTTAGTGTTATATATATATGTGCACTCCTGCATGTGAACTGGCCTTGTGGCGTTGACTTTGTGCTCGGACTGTATGGTGACTTTGTGATCCACCCTGAGCTTGCTTTGCTTTGCTTTGCTTGACTGGTCTTGTGACCCCTTGTTCTCCCCCACTTTGCCTATGGGGGTGTGTCAGAACATATAGCTTTTGCATATTGCGTAGGCTATAGTGGGGTAGCCCATAAGGGGTACAACCCAATTAGGGTTAGTACTTGTACTCACTTCATTCATAGTTGATTCATTCATTGCTCAACTATTCTCAAGGCATATATGCTAAAGTCAGTGTAGACTGTAGTGGGGCAGTTCATATGGGGTACAACACTTTAGGGTTTACTACTTGTACTCCTCATTCTGCTCAATGCATTCATTCTACGTTTCTTATCATGGTATCGACTAGGTTCCCTAGTGGGAACGCTACCTAGGGCCCACCACTATTTTTTTTTCCTGCCCGGAGCGCGCTTCACTCCTGCCCGAGTCGCGCTCTGTGTGCCCTCCCTACCTTCGCGCCGCCCTTAGTGGCCCCTCTCACGGCCCCTTACGCCGCCCTTATGGCCCCTCGCGCCATCCTGTACGGCCCCTTACGGCCCTCACGCGGCACCCTTTCGGCCCCTTGCGACGCCCTTTCCGGCCCCTTGCGGCCCCATTGCCGCCCCGTTTAGGCCCCTTGCGGCCCCTCTGAGACCCCGTCGCCGACACCTGCGGCCCCGTCGCTGCCACCTACGGCCCCGTCGCCGTCAGCTGCGGCCCCGTCGCCGCCACCTGCGGCCCCGTCGCCGCCACCTGCGGCCACGCAGCCGCCACCTGCGGCCCCGCCGCCACATACGGCCTCGTCGCCGCCACCTGCGGCCCCGTCGCCGCCACCTGCGGCCTCGTCGCCGCCACCTGCGGCCCCTTCGCCGCCACCTGCGGCCCCGTCGCCGTCTCCTGCGGCCCTGTCGCCCTCCCCTAGCGGCCCTGTCACCGCTCAACCGCCCAGCGACCGAGCCGCCGAGCAGCCCAGCAGCCGAGCCGCCCACCTGCCGAGCAGCCGAGCCGCCCAGCAGCCAAGCCGCCCAGAAGTCGAGCCGCCCAGCAGCCGAGCCGCCCAGCCGCCGAGCCGCCCAGCAGCCGAGCCACCCTGCCGCCGAGCCGCCCTATTGTTGAGCCGCTGCTATTCCTACCAGTGCGCCCCGGCCCTCCTTTCTCGGACTGGTGCGCTCACTCCCTACTAGGCCACTGCAGACATGGCTACCCCCAGTGTCCTTGCTTTTGATGCTGAGGGCCGTGCCGTTGACTTTGAGGTCTGAGTCGATGACCTCCAGCTGTTTCTCCAGTGTGATAGGGCAGACGGACTCTCTCTGTTCGATCTCACCTCTGGTGCCTCTCCTGCCCCGCCTGCTACTGCTGACAGCACTGTTCGCTCACAGTGGGCCACCCGCAATGCTGCTGCTTGCCTTGCTGTGCGTCGCTACTTACCGACCACTGAGCGTGCACACTTTAACCAGTACAAGAGTGCTCAGACCTTGTACGACGCTGTAGTTGCATGCTACTCTTCCCCTGCCACTGTTGCACTGAGCCGCCTCATGCTACCGTACCTCTTCCCTGACCTTGCTGCCTTTCCCATAGTCGCTGACCTCATTACGCACCTCCGCACTAGTGACACTCGCTACCGCGCTGCGCTTCTTGCTGAGTTCTGCGCCAAGAGCACCCCCCCCATATACATCACCCTCTACTAAATAGTCACCTGGCTCCCTGACTCTCTTCGCATAGTCCGGGACCACTTCCTCTCAGTTTGCCCCACCACTCTCACCGTTGACCGCCTCGAGAAGGGCCTCCTAGCAGCAGAGAAGACCATAGTCGCTGTAGGAGCCTCTCGTGGTGACCCTCGCACCCCCGTCTTTGAGGGGTGTTCCCCCTCCCCCCTCTTGCCCTCTGTTGCCTCTGCTGCTGCGGCCGACCTCGTTGGTTTCGAGTCGGTCGGCGCTGCGTCTGACCCGAGCGGGAGACGCCACACCGGCAAGGGCAAGGGGGGCAAGGGCGCTGGAGGGGCTGGCGGGGGCGGTGGCGGTAGTGGTGGAGGCAGTGGAGGGGGTGGGGTTGGTGGTGGGAGTGGTGGCGGGGGTGGAGGTGTCAGTGGCAGCAGTGGAGGCGGAGGAGGCGGCAGCGGTGGCGAAAGGAGCGGAGGTGGCGGAGGTGGTGGAGGCGGCGGAGGTGGCGGAGGTGGCGGAGGCGGCGGCGGCAGCAATGGATCTGGTCGCAGCTCTGCGCAGAGGAGTGGCTCCGGTGGTGGTACGCGCCAGCTGCAGCAGTGCAGTCGTGAGACCCTGTCCCCTCAGCAGCTTCGTGAGTGGTACGCTGCGCGTCAGCGCGGTGGGGGTACGGGTCTTTTCACCTACGTTCTCCGCAACGGCGACCGCGCTGGTGAGCAGTGCGGGGGCCCGCAACCCACCCAGCGCTGTTTCGGCCGCCTAACGGACGCGTGGCGTCACCAGTTCCCTGAGGCCTCTGAGATCCCTCGCTGGGGAGAGCTGTCTAGGGCGGGGGTTGCTATCTTTGATCTTGACTTTGATGCTATTCTTGCTGCCATGTATGCTGTTGCTTATAGTGTTGAGGGTGACTGTTACCTGTGTGTTCCGCCTGACCCGGGCATTCAGCCTGCTGCTCTAGGTGCTGGTGAGGCTGCTGCTCTAGGTGCTAGCGCGTCTGCTGCCCCAGGTACTGGTGAGTCTGCCCTCTCAGGTACCACGTCGGCTCTGGCCTTACACACCTTCACCCTTGACTCGGGTGCTTCCCGCTCCTTCTTTCGGGACCGCACCACACTTACGCCGCTTAGTAGGCCGGTTGCGGTCTCCCTGGCGGACCCCTCTCGGGGTCTTGTCCTTGCTAGCTTCTCCACTGTCTTACCGTGTCCGGCTGCCCCCTCTGGCACTCTGTCAGGTCTCTACCTCCCCTCGTTCTCTACGAACTTGGTGAGTGGCGCTGATCTACAGGATAGGGGGGTTGACCAGTTCACTCCTACGAGTCAGCAGGTGACCCTCTGCACGTGTGCTCGGACGGGCCGACACTTGGCCACGTTCACCCGTTGGCCGGGGTCGAGCCTGTGCACCCTCACTACTGAGTCTCCTCCGGCTGCTGAGCGTGGTCAGGTCACTGCGTCGAGTCAGGTGTTTGCTGCAGCGTCCAGATCTAGTTCTGAGTCTGCTCCATGCACGTGTCGTCTCCTGTCTCACTAGACTCTTTTTTTGGCACCACCGCCTTGGTCACCCCTCTCTGCCTCGTCTCCGAGGCATGGCCTCCTATGTCCTTGTCTCTGGTCTCCCCCTATCTCTCAGTCCTCTACCTCTGGGGCCTGCCCCTACTTGCGTCCCCTGCGTCGAGGGGCGACAGCGCGCCGCCCCTCACTCCTCCAATTTTCCTTGGACAGAGGCTCCGTTGCAGACTCTTCATATGGACGTGTGGGGCCCCGCCCGCGTCCGTGGCCAGGGGCACGAGCATTACTTCCTGTTCGTGGTTGATGACTACTTGCGTTACACCACAGTCTTCCCCTTGCGCAGCAAGGGCGACGTCACTGAGGTGTTAATCGACTGGATCCGCGCAGCTCGTCTCCAGCTTAGAGAGAGTTTCGGCTCGGACTTTCTTGTTCTGCGTCTGCACCCTGTCAGAGGCAGGGAGTTTTCCTCTGCCCGTCTGGGCGCCTTCTATCGTGCACAGGGCATCTGCAAGACCTTCACGCTTCCGGCCTCTCCACAGCAAAATGGGATTGCTGAGCGCCGCATTGGCATGGTCATGGACGTCGCTCGTACGTCCATGATCCATGCGGCTGCACCCCATTTTCTGTGGCCGTTTGCAGTTCAGTACGCAGCGCATCAGCTCAACCTTCAGCCCAAAGTCTCCTTGCCAGAGACCTCCCCCACCTTGCGGTGGACGGGGAAGGTTGGCGATGCGTCTGCGTTTCGGGTCTGGGGATCTCGGGCGTTTGTCCGCGACTTGTCTGCGGACAAGCTCTCCCCCCGTGCTGTTCCCTGCGTCTTCCTTGGCTTCCCCCCTGACGCGCCTAGTTGACAGTTTTACCACCCCACCTCGCGCCGTGTTTTGTCCTCCCAGGACGTCACCTTTGACGAGTCGGTGCCTTACTACCGCCTCTTCCCCTACCGCGCCGCGCCCCTTCCTCCGTCGTCACTCTTCCTTGCACCAGGTCCTCCCCCGGTAGACCCCCTCCCCCCTCAGGGTCCTGCCCCGTCAGGTGTGTCCCAGGTAGACGCAGTCGAGCCTGTCAAGGTAGCTAATGACTCTGCTGCTGCTAGAGGTGCTGAGCCTGCGGGTGCTGGGTCTGGGGGTGCTGAGCCTGAGGGTGCTGAGACTGGGGGTGCAGAGTTTGGGGGTGCTGAGTCTGGAGGTGCTGAGCCTGGGGGTGGGGAGCCTGGGGGTGCGGAGCCTGGGGGTGCGGAGCCTAGGGGCGCTGGGTCCGCTTGTGTGGTCGCCGGCGGTGCTTCGTTGAGGCGGAACTGCGCGAATGGTGTGCGCGGCGCTGGAGCCGTGCTGCTGGAGTTGGAGGTCCTACTGTTGCTACTGGTCCCAGAGGTGCTCGTACTGGCGGTGCTGGAGCTGCTGGGCCTGGGGGTGCTGCTGGGGCTGCTGGAGTTGGTCCTGCTGGAGCTGCTGGCGGTACTAGAGCTGCCGGTCCGGCTGGAGTTGGCGCTGTTGGAACTGGAGGTGCTGCTGGCGCTGGTGCTGCCGCTGGGGGTACTGGTGCTGTCCCTGCTGGTTCTGGAGGAGCTGCGCGGCCGCGGCCATACTTCGTTCCGCTCCTTGAGCAGGTTCTTGGTCTCCCGCCTTCTACTGGTCCTGCTCCTTCCTTAGAGTGTCCACAGCCTGTCCAGTCGCAGTCAGAGTTACAGCCCGCCTCCCCCCTACATGCTCCTTCTCCCTACACTGGTCCTACTAGAGGTCTTGCTGAGCGTCGTGAGCCTGCGTCTCGTCCTACGTCGCCTGTTCGTGCTGCTCACACTAGTGGTTGTACTGCGCGTCCGCGTCCTCCTGCGGTCCAAGGCACACACCAGATGGCACTGCGTCCTTCCACTGCTCCTCTCCGTGTCCCGTTGCCGTCTCCTCCAACGTCCTCTCTTCCTCCTCTTGCTGACCCGGAGTCTGACTCTCTTCGTGCTGCCAGTCCTTCTTCATGCGTTTCCTGGCTACTGTTGTCACTGACCCTTCCTTAGAGTCCATTGCTGCGTCTGCCTTAGTGGCTGAGCTTGTCGACTTCGCTGCTCGCTGTCGTCCAGACTACGCCACTAGTCTTGTTGCTGAGTCAAAGTCTGTCTGTCCTCTGTCCATCGGGGGTGGGTGTGCTCTTAGCACGGACGTCCTTGAGGACAGACAAGAGGAGTTCCATTGTTTTGCTGTTGCTTTGCCTCATCTCGTGTCCACGCTGATTGCCCCTGAGGGAGACCCGGATGCACCAGACATCCCGACTCCTCGATCGTACGCTGAGGCGATCAAGGGTCCCTACTCCTCACAGTGGCAGTCAGCCATGGACGCTGAGATGGCTTCCTGGAAGTCCACAGGCACCTACGTCGACGAGGTTCCCCCACCTGGGGCGAACATCGTCACTGGCATGTGGATTTTCAGGGTGAAGCGGCCGCTGGGTTCTCCGCCTGTCTTCAAGACGCGTTACGTGGCTCGAGGCTTCAGACAGCGGCAGGGAGTTGACTACTTTCAGACCTTCTCTCCCACCCTGAAGATGACCATTCTTTGGGTGCTGCTGCACATAGCCGCTCAGCGTGACTACGAGCTTCACTCTCTTGACTTCAGCACAACTTTCCTGCAGGGCAGCCTGCACGAGGAGATCTAGCTGCGCCGCCCACCTGGCTTCACCAGGTCGTTTCCTCCTGGTACCTAGTGGAGCCTCCGGCGGCCAGTCTACGGTCTCCGCCAGGCGCCACGTGAGTGGCACGACACACTGAGGACTACACTTGCGGCTCTTAGGTTCGCTCCTTCTACTGCCAACCCGTCGTTGTTTCTGCGCACCGACACCTCTTTGCCGCCGTTCTATACCCTCGTGTACGTCGACAACTTGGTCTTTGCCACTGCTGACACTGCTGGACTCGCCGACGTGAAGTTCGAGCTGCAGAAGAGACACACGTGCACAGACTTGGGTGAACTGCGCAGCTACCTTGGCTTGCAGATCACCCGGCACAGAGCACAGCGCACCATTACCCTGACTCAGCCACACATGGTGCAGCAGGTCCTTCAGCGCTTCGACTTCACGTACTCCTCGCCTCAGGCCACTCCTTTGTCTACTCGCCACTCGCTCTCAGCTCTGCTTTTGGATGAGTCCGTAGAGCCGAGTGGCCCGTACCCAGAGCTTGTTGGCTGCCTCATGTACCTGATGACCTGCAAACGACCTGACCTTGCATACCCTCTTAGCATCTTGGCACGCTATGTTGCTCCTGGGAGACACCGACTAGAGCACATGGCTGCAGCGAAGAGGGTGTTGCGCTACATGTGCAGTACGTCGGGCATGGGGCTAGTGCTTGGAGGGCGACGTCGAGTGGTCCTCACAGGTCACGCAGACGCTTCTTGGGCCGACGACCAGCCGGCAAAGCGGTCGTCACAGGGTTACACCCTCAGCCTTGGCTCCGGCTCTGTTTCGTGGCGGTCTACCCGCTCGTCTTCTGTTCTCACCTCCAGATGTGAGGCTGAGATCTACGCGGGGGCCATGGCTGCACAGGAGCTTCGCTGGCTCACCTACCTGCTGACTGACCTAGGAGAGCCGCCTCGTTCTCCTCCAGTTCTGTACGTAGAGAACAAGGCCATGCTGGCCTTGTGTCGGGAGCACAGAATGGAGCACAGAACGAAGCACATTGCTCTTCGCTACTTCCTGGCTCGTGAGCTACAGCAGCGTTGTCAGCTCCGCCTCACCTACGTAGCCTCTGAGGCCAACACTGCTGATATCTTTACCAAGGCCCTTCCGCCTTGTGATCATCAGCGCTTCTGTGCTATGCTAGGTCTTGTGCCTAGTTGGCCTCACTTGCTCACTTCTTGACCTTGTTTGTACTGTACTCTTTCTATACCTGCACTTGCTTGTTTTCCTTTATATATATGATCTTGCATGTGAACTGGGCTCGTGGCCTTGCTCTTGTGCTCGGACTGTGTGGTGACGTTGTGATCCACCCTCAGCTTGCCTTGCTTTGCTTGACTGGTCTTGTGACCCCTTGTTCTCCCCCACCTTGCCTATGGGGGTGTGTGAGGCATATATGCTATAGTCTGTGTAGGCTGTAATGGGGCAGTTCATATGGGGTACATCACTTTAGGGTTTACTACTTGTACTCCTCATTCTGCTCTATGCATTCATTCCTCGTTTCTTATCAAGATGCAAGATGAGACGGTATATGTGGTAAGATGTTAAAGGATTGATACTTCATTTACTAGTGTACTAGATACACGGACGTAAGACGTACGTTCTACGGTATATGCTTGCTGAGGGGACGGCAGAGGCACGAGCTAGGTTGAATTGGAAGAATATGTTGCACTATTAAGCTTGGCTATGGGCCATGGCTGAAATATTGCAGCAGCAAGGGTAAGTTGTTGTGTTTGCTATTACTTGTTTCGTTTAACTGTGTACTATACTGTACTGTGCTTGCTATTTCGTTTTGGGAGAGAGTTGGTGGGGCAGGTTCCGAGGGGGTTGGTGTGCCCAAGGCGCGAGGGAATTGGGAGGAGAAACCCAATGCATGCGATGCGAAGTTGGATGGCGGTGGGAAAGCTGGATTCCAGCTAGCTCGTAGGTAGCCAGCTAGCACCCTGGGAGTGCGTTGAAGAGGTTTCTTCGCGCACCAGGAGCCAGAAGGCCACGCTAGGAGGTAGCTAGGATAGATCTGAAGGGGGATTCGAATGTTTGCTTGCTTTTTGCTTGTTTGTTCCTTTCGTACTGCAAATTTGACTTCAATTCGAAGCTAGCAGTGTTAGGAGCTCGAGCAATAGTCTTCGCACAGCACTGGTATTGCGGGGCTCGTTCCAAACAAGCAAAAAGCCCTGTAGCGGAAGCAACACTAGTGCTGGATTAAAGATAGGCCAAGGGCCGCGGGGTATGCACGGATCTGATCCGGAATTATACATCCGACAGTTGAGATCAGGGAACATATACTCGACGCGAGTGATGGGGGACCCTGAAGGAGGTGAAGAGGTGGCTCGTCAGGAATTTCGAGCTGGATCTCATGAACCTGGACACGGAGTTGGCCAAGGGCCGAGGGAGAAGCCAACGGGGCGCATGGAGTCATCCACCTGCCATACCCCAGGGCGAGAGAGCAAAGAAGGATCAGAGTGCGGATCCGAGAAGGGAACGCCTGCAGGAAGGGAGAAGGAAGCGGATCTGACGAGCAACCAAGGAAGATGGCGGGAAGCTGAGCTGGAGGGTAGCAATAGAGAAGCATCACAGTGGTGATACGAGAGTCAGCCTGGAGGATCGCACAGAGCTGGAGAGCCTGCGAACAGCTGGGGCAGTGGGAGATCGGCGGGGCTAACGGTGCCCAAGATTGAAATTCCCGAAAGATTTTCAGGTGTACCAGGAGAGGAGCCTACGCTGAAAAACTACTTGATGATGATTGAAGACATTCGCTACTGCTAGGATCGGGAGGGACTCGACCCCATCGAGTTCTCCCGTGGATTGGGGAAGACGTTGAGAGGGGAAGCACAGACACACTATCGCGTGGAACGGACTGGTCTGCTGAGACAATGCAATGAAGGTCAGCTGCAGCCACGAGAGGTCACGGACAAGTTCTTGGAAATTCTGCAGGATCAGTTTCCAAGGCACTCTGCTGAGCGGCTGGTGGAGTTTCAGGACTTCAAGAGGGGGCGCTCAGAGTCTCTGCTCGCGTACTACAACAGGCTCGTGTTGCAGTGTTCATCAGTCGTACACCAGCAGGGGGGACTCCCGAGGTTTGGTCGTGACCAGGTGTACTTTTCGGTGAAGATGTTTTGAAAATGATGCAATAAATTCGCGGCTCGGGCAACCCACGTATCCAACATTCGCGCCTCGGGTAACTTACGTATCCAAAATGCGCGGCTCGGGAGCCAGGTTGTATCCGAAATTGGTGAATGTCCAATTTTTCACTCAGTGCTTTTCGGATACTTTTCTGGTACGTTTCTGCAACTTACTTGCAGCCTTCAGACTTAAACTCGAATTTGAGCAAAAACCTTTTACGCGATGTTACATTGTCCTCTCCCTCACGCTCACTGCCGCCGGTGCCGTTGCGTGCTCCGTTTCCAACGCTACAACTCGACCACTGCCGCTCCGAGATGACCCATGGCGTCCGTCCAAACAGCGCCTGCTGTCTCGCGCTCGACCCAGCCGCGGCCGACGCTCGCTTATAAAGGTCGCCGCTACCAATGGCGCCGCCGTGGCCGGCGGCTTCAAAGCATCCGTCGTTCTGAACTCGCAATGTGAGTCGGTTGTCGCCCGGAGCAAGTCCCTGCGACTTTCTCCCATCCCTCTCAGAAAACTCCGAGTTCCCCTAAAGAAAGTCAACACAAAGATCCCGTAATTGGCAAGCGACCGTCGTTATTGCGATTCACAAACATTGTGAACTAGAGCGATTGTCGCCAAATCAGCAACAAAAATATGTCGAATGCCGGCGGGTTAGGGGTCGAAAATAAAAAACCCAAGCACAGATAATAAACGTGGGTATCGTGGAATAACCATACCATGTGTCACGCGACGCTGCTTATGTTTCTTGAGCAGATGCCTCAATCGTTGTTGTGACCTGTATGCGGGAGACAAAGTAACGGCAAAGCGGATGTACAGAGGTAAAGTTGGCGCCGGATTAAGAATGTAGCTCGCCGAAGTGACTAAGATAAAGAGAAAGTGAAGAGATCGTCACAGCAACCATGACAACCGCTGAAGAAAATTACGAAGACCATTGCACTGCTGAGAGCGACAGGATGAACGTAAGATTGAATACAGCGCACACTATGGGTGTAACCCGGTTCCCACTGAACTAGGTTGGGCAGTTCGGCAGGGCTATGCTGGAAGGAGATCGCAAATACAGAGCGCACAGTATGTACATGTGATGCCCAACCCCTGCACGCGAAATTGCCTTGCACATTCCAAAAATCTTGCACCCGTGGGTTTCCTGCCGCAAAGTTGCACCTACGTTACAAGCACGTCGACCAATAGGAAAGCCATAAACGGAAGTCTGACTGATGAGACTGCAGTCAAACAGTCAACGGTAAGTTACAAAAGTTTTTTCATAAGCCCTTTTTGCCCGATGCGAAGTGACGAAACCTCCACGAAATGCAAGAATCACTTAAAGGCCCATAGGGTAGGCCGAGGTCGGGGGGCTCAACTCGGCATCGTGTGTACGGCCAGTGTAACCATGTTTGCTTATCTGATGTGGAAGCTCACGATAGGACGAAAATGATGATGGGATTTCTGCACAGATAGTTTAGAATGCCCTCGAAGGTCAGAAACGGTTGATGTGTCAATTATGGCTTCACACAAGCTGACACGGTGGCATCATATCTGTACCCTTCATAACAGAATTTGTTCTGTCATTTGTAAACTCCATTGGAATAATGCAAAGTGTATACGCATGTTAGATTAAATAAAACATGCATTCACTACTATTGCTACTTGTATCGTATGGTCGCACAATCGCTTTGATTGGTTAATCATTCTCAATTTCCTTTTTTTGGTTTCCCCTAGCTTCGTTTATGATATAATTGGCGAAGTGTACGGAAAATTGTGGGTTTTTTTACTTTGGTTGTACCGAGGTAGCCTACGTCTGAGATGAGTTTGGCCCCAAGCCGCTTTTTCTAGACAGGCAGGTCCATGCTTGTAAGGATTTACAAATCCTTACTGAGGCACTCGTTAGCGAGGCCATCCCGAGGGTCACGCGACGAACCTGTCTTGCCTATTTCGTCGCACCGAACCACCCCCGAGTCGCCTCCGCACCAATCGCAACCATCACCGAGCCATCCTTTCCCAACCTCCCCGACTAGTTACTTTTCCCCTGTTTAGGCCTCGTCACTTTGTGAATTTAGTAATTCAGTAATCTTTCATTCTCGCTATTCATTTTACTGCGCACTCTGCAAGTTCATTCATAACACCTGGTATCTTGGGTGGGGGAGACGAGGAAGGATGTCTTGGGGTCCAGGAGTTGCGTAGGTCGGCCAGGAGAACGAGTTAGTTGCTCCTCGCGGCCATAGTTTTATGGGGCACTCCTTCGGCACCGCCAGATCCTTGCCTCGAATGGTCGCGATCGACCGTGGCCTCCCTCCCCCCGAGCAACGGGTAGCTGTAGCTGGCGCGACGTTAAAAGTGAGTTACTATTCCGTTGCGATTTACCAACGATTTTGGAAGTTTGTGTGGCAGCTGGCGTCAGCGGACCTGCGTCGGCACATGCACGAAATTTTTGGAAGTCGTCACGATGAGTGGTAGTTGACGACGTCGGACCTGGGTCAACAGCTGCGCAATTATTTCGGAGTTCGTCTGATTCGGCAATTTATGGCGGTGGCTCGTCATCATTTTGCGCGCATGACTCGCGGAATATGTTTTGGCAGCTGGCAACAACTCATGTGCGTCACTGTGTGCGACAATTTCGGAGCAACTATAGAGAAAAATTCGGCTAGGGAATTCGCCAGGCGCAAATAGAGTTTTGCATCCGAATTTGTTGGTGGCGAGGAGAGACGACATTAGATTGCCCAATTGAGCGGGAGTTAGCTGCCGTCCCGCATGACCTGAAGTGCAACGGCTTTTACTGCATGGCGGGCGCGTCATCAAAGATTTCAGTAGCAGTGCACGTGGACAGACGGGAACTTCAGACCCGCCGACACATACGGGTTGCTACAAAAAACGGAGTGGCTAAATTGCACTAAGAGGAGTGGGACACAGGCGGCAAGTGTGAGAATGTTATTATCTAGCCTATAGTGGGGTGCTCCATACCGAGTACAACCCTGTTAGGGTTTGCTATATGTATCCCAACTACTGCTAGTGAAAGCCCTCCTTTCTTCATTTCTCTCTTTCCTAGTTAGGTAAACCCTAGCTATGGCTCCTCACTCTGCTTACTATTCTCACATGCTATCAGAGCATCTACGCTCCTGGCCTGTGGGCCCACCTAACTGCTTCCGCTGCTACTCTGTCTGTTGCACGCCCCGCGGCATGCGACTCCTTCTGCGGTTTTTTTTCGGTTTTTCTTTCCGCCGCGCGCTCGGGGTGCGCGGCGGTCTTCTGCCCGCCGTGCGCCCCGAGGCACGCGGCGGTTTCCTTCCTTGGGGGCCGCGCGCCACCCCTGGAGCCGGCGGTCTTCTACCCTAAACCCTAAATCCTTCCTTGGGGACCCGCGCGCGGCCCCCGCCCTGCTCGTCGCGGCGCCCTGGGGAGCACGCGCGGCCCCCGCCCCTCACGTCGCGGCGCCCTGAGGAGCCGTGCGCGGCCCCTTGCTGCCCCGTGGTGGCGCCCTGGGGGCCGCGCGCCACCCATGGATCCGCGCGCGGCCCCTCGCTGCCCCGTGGTGGCGCCCTGGGGGCCGCGCGCCACCCCTGGAGCCGCGCGTGGCCCCTCGCTTGTCAAACATTATATATGTTGTGTTAGTTTAGGCTACAGTGGGTTAGCCTATAGGGGGTACACAATTCTAGGGTTAGGTACTTGTACTCATTTCACTGCTAGTTCATTCATTCCTGTTCAGTTATTCCAACCAGGTCCTTCCTAGGACCAAAATTTTCTAAGGGCCCACCACTACCTAACTACCTACCTACCTACCTACGTGCGCCCTAGGGCGCCTCGACTATCCCACGCCCGCTCTCCCTGTCAGAACATATAGCTTACTTGTTTCTGTAGGCTATAGTGGGGTATCCCATAGGGGGTACAACCCAATTAGGGTTTCCTATTTGTACTCACTTCGTTCATAGTCATTTCATTCTCGTTCAATTCTTCTCATGGAATCAGAGCAGGTCCCCTCCTAGGGACTGTTCCTAGGGCCCACCGAAGCGCGCCCCGAGGCGCGCGTTCTTTTTTTTTTAGCGACCCTGCGTGTCGCCCCTACCGTCGCGCTCCCGCCGCTCCCTCCTCTGACGGCCGCCCGCCCTAGCGCCCGAGCGCCAACCGCCCTAGCGCCCTGACGGCCGCCCGCCCTAGCGCCCTGACGGCCGCCCGCCCCAGCGCCCGAGAGCCGCCCGCCCTAGCGCCCGAGCGCCGCCCGCCCTAGCGCCCGAGCGCCGCCCGCCCTAGCGCCCGAGCGCCGCCCGCCCTAGAGCCCTGACGGCCGCTCGCCCTAGCGCCCTGACGGCCGCCCGCCCTAGCGCCCGCGCGCCACTCGCCCTAGCGCCCTGACGGCCGCCCGCCCTAGCGCCCGCACGCAGCCCGCCCTAGCGCCCTGACGGCCGCCCGCCCTAGCGCCCTGACGGCCGGCCGCCCGCCCTAGCGCCCGAGCGCCGACCGCCCTTTCGCCCTTACGGCCGCCCGCCCGCACGCCTGAGCGCCGCCCGTCGTCGCCCCAACGCCCTAGCGCCCGACGCCCGCGAGCCGCCCGTCGCAGCCGCCCGTGAGCTCCCTGAACCGCCCGCGCCGCCGTCCCTGAGCCGCCTGTGCAGCCGCCCGCGAGCCGCCAGCGAGCCGCCCGTCGCGACACCAGCGCCGCACGAGCCGCCCGTACAGCCGAGCAGCCCGAGCCGCCCGAGCCGCCCGCGCCGCCCCAGCAACCCGAGCCGCCCGAGCCGCCCGAGCCGCCCGAGCCGCCCGAGCCGCCCGAGCCGCCCGAGCCGCCCGCGCCGCCCCAGCAACCCGAGCCGCCCGAGCCGCCCGAGCCGCCCGAGCCACCCGAGCCGCCCGAGCCGCCCGCACCGCCCCAGCAACCCGAGCCGCCCGAGCCGTGCCGCTGTTCCTGAGCTGTGTTCCTCTGCTGCTGACCTACCCGACTCTCCCAGCCCGGTGAGACTTTCAGCTGCTGCCATGGCCACCCCCAATGTTCTTACTTTTGACGCTGAGGGGAGGGCCATTGACTTTGCCGTCTGGATTGAAGACCTGCAGCTGTACTTACTGTGTGATGCGATAGATGAGGTCTCTCTCTTTGACTTTGTCTCTGGCGCTGTCCCTGCCCCACCTGCTGATGCTGACTCTGCCGTTCGCTCCAAGTGGGCGACCCGCGATGCTGCTGCACGTCTTGCTGTGCGTCGCCACCTCCCTTCCTCTGAGCGTGCCCACTTTAGTCAGTGCAAGACCGCTCAGGCCTTGTACGACGCTGTAGTTGCACGCTACTCCTCCCCTTCCTCCGCTACCCTTAGCCGCCTCATGCTACCGTTTCTCTTCCCTGACCTCGCCTCCTTTCCCACTGTTGCTGACCTCATTACCCACCTCCGTGCTAGTGACACCCGCTACCGCGCTGCCCTTCCTGCTGAGTTCCGCGCTGCGAACCCTCCTCCCATGTACATCACTCTCTACTTTCTTGTCACCCGTCTCCCTGAGTCCCTTCGTGTCGTTAGGGACCAGTTTCTCTCTGTCTGTCCCACCACTCTCACTGTCGACCTCCTTGAGGAGTCCCTGCTAGCGGCTGAGAAGAGTATTGTCGCTGTAGGGGCCTCTCGAGGTGACCCTCGCACCCCCATCTTTGAGGGGTGTGGTCCTTCCCCCCTGCTGCCCTCTGTCGCCTCTGCCGCTGCGGCCGACCTCACTGGTTTTGAGTCGGTCGGCGCGGCGTCTGCCCCTAGCGGCAGACGCCGCTCTGGCAAGGGCAAAGGGGGCAAGGGAGCGGGTGGAGCTAGAGGGGGCGGTGGAGGAGGCGGTGGGGGGGGGCGGGGGGAGTGGGGGTGGCGGTGGGAGTGGTGGCGGGAGTGGAGGTACTGGTGGTGGCGGTGGAGGCGGAGGTGGCGGCGGAGGTGGTAGCGGAGGAGGCGGTGGGAGCGGTGGGAGCGACGGTCCTGGTGGGGGAGGTGACGGTGGAGACGGGGGTGGCGGTGGAGGCGGGGGTGGCGGTGGAGGCGGGGGTCGGGGTGGCTCATCCCAGCGGAGCAGCTCTGGGGGTGGTCAGCGCCAGCAGCAGCAGCAGCAGCAGCCGCAGCAGCAGCCACAGCAGCAGCAGCGCTCTCGCACCGTCCCCGGCCCTCAGCAGCTCCGTGAGTGGTACTTGCAGCGTCAGCGTGGTGGTGCGCTTGGTCCCTGCCCCTACGTTCTTCGCACCGGTGACCGTGCAGGGGAGAGGTGTGGAGGCGCCCACACAGCCCGCCGCTGCTTTGGCCGCCTGACCGACGCCTGGCGTCAGCAGTTTCCGGAGGCCGCTGAGATCCCCCGCTGGGGAGAGCTGTCTAGGGCTGGTGTAGCTATTTATGATCTTGATTTTGATGCTATTCTCTCTGCTATGTATGCTGTGACTGGTAGTGATGAGGATGACTGTTACCGGTGTTTCCCGCCCGACCCGGGCATTGGTACTGCCGCGTCAGGTACTGGTGAGGCTGCTGCTCTAGGTGCCAGTGCGTCTGTGCTCTCAGGTGCTGGTGAGTCTGCCCTCTCAGGTACGGTGTCGGCTTCGGCCTCTCACACCTTCACCCTTGACTCTGGAGCGTCTCGCTCCTTCTTTAGGGACCGCACCACTCTCACGCCGCTGAGTCGGCCGGTTGCGGTGTCCCTGGCTGACCCCTCTGGGGGGCCTGTCCTGTCTCGCTTCTCCACTGTCCTCCCGTGTCCGGCGGCCCCTTCTGGCACCCTGACTGGTCTCTACCTCCCCTCGTTCTCGACGAACTTGGTGAGTGGTGCTGACCTCCAGGATGCGGGTGTCCACCAGTTCACCCCTGCTCGTCAGCGGGTGACCAACTGCACGGAGGCGGATACAGGTCGCCACCTGGCTACGTTTACACGTCGGCCTGGGTCGAGCATGTACACACTCACCACTGCTTCTCCTCCAGGTGCTGAGTCTGGTAGGGTCCTTTCGTCTGGTCAGGTGTTTGCTGCAGCGTCCAGGTCTGGTCCTGAGTCTGCCCCCTGCTCGTGTCGTCGTCTGTCTCACGAGACCCTCCTCTGGCACCACCGCCTTGGCCACCCCTCTCTGCTTCGGCTCAGAGGCATGGCCTCGCGAGTCCTTGTGTCTGGTCTTCCCCGGTCTCTCCCTCCCCTTCCTCCGGGCCCTGGCCCTACCTGTGTCCCCTGTGTCGAGGGGCGCCAGCGTGCTGCCCCTCACTCCTCCCAGTTTCCTCCGACAGAGGCCCCGTTGCAGACGCTTCACATGGACGTGTGGGGCCCAGCCCGCGTCCGTGGACAGGGTCAGGAGCGCTACTTCCTGCTGGTGGTTGACGACTACTCGCGTTACACCACAGTCTTCCCCTTGCGCAGCAAGGGTGAGGTCACTGAGGTGTTGATCGACTGGATCCGCGCAGCTCGTCTCCAGCTTCGGAGGAGCTTTGGCTCTGACTTCCCTGTTTTGCGTCTGCACTCGGACAGAGGCGGAGAGTTCTCCTCTGGACTCCTAAGTGCCTACTGTCGTGCGCGAGGCATCCGCCAGTCCTTCACGCTTCCGGACTCACCACAGCAGAATGGGATTGCTGAGCGCCGCATTGGCATGGTCATGGACGTCGCTCGTACGTCCATGATGCATGCGGCTGCTCCCCATTTTCTGTGGCCGTTTGCGGTCAGGTACGCTGCGCACCAGATCAACCTCCACCCCAGGGTCTCTCGACCGGAGACCTACCCAGCCCTGCTGTGGACGGGGAAGGTTGGCGATGCGTCGGCGTTCCGGGTCTGGGGATCTCGGGCGTTTGTTCGCGACCTGTCTGCGGACAAGCTGTCCCCTCGTGCTTCTCCCTGCGTCTTCCTGGGGTTCCCCCCCGACGCTCCTGGGTGGCAGTTTTACCACCCCACCTCTCGACGTGTTCTGTCCTCCCACGACGTCACGTTCGACGAGTCGGTACCCTACTACCGCCTCTTCCCCTACCGCACTCCGTCCCTCCCCCCACCCCCGCTCTTCTTGGTACCAGGTCCCCCCCCGGTAGTCCCCCTCCCCCCTCAGGGTCCTGCCCCTTCAGGTGTGTCCCTGGTAGACGCGGTCGAGCCTGTCGAGGTCACTGGTGACTCTGGTGCTGCTGCGGGAGCTGAGCCTGGGGGTGCGGAGTCTGGGGGTGCTGAGCCTGGGGGTGCTGTGCCTGGGGGTGCTGAGCCTGGAGGTGCCGAGTCTGGGGGTGCTGTGCCTGGGGGTGCTGAGCCTGGAGGTGCTGCGCCTGGGGGTGCTGTGTCTAGGGGTGCTGAGCCTGGGGGTGCTGAGCCTGGAGGTGCTGTGCCTGGGGGTGCTTCGTCTCGGCGGGAGCCACTCTCCCCACAGGAGCTGCATGAGTGGTTTGCCAGGCGCTGGAGGCGTGCTGCTGGTGCTGGTGGT
The DNA here is from genome assembly GCA_948144175.1 of Closterium sp. NIES-65. Classification (NCBI taxonomy): domain Eukaryota; kingdom Viridiplantae; phylum Streptophyta; class Zygnematophyceae; order Desmidiales; family Closteriaceae; genus Closterium; species Closterium sp. NIES-65. The sequence continues at coordinate 717,784 of CANXME010000986.1, forward strand.
TCTTCGGCTGCAGAGGGTACTGCTGCCGCGCGTCCCGCCGGTGCTCGTACTGTGGGTGCTGGAGCTGCTGGGTCTGTGAGTTCTCCTGGAGCTGGTACTGCTGAGGGTGTTGGCGCTGAGCCTGCCGTTGGCGGTCCGACTGACAGTGCTCCTGGTGCTGCTGCTGGAGGTTCTGGAGCTTCTGGTGGTGCTGCTGGAGGTGCTGCTGGAGTCGGTGCTCCTGCCGGGGCTGCTGGTGCTGTTCCTGCTGTTTCTAGCGTCGCCGCGCGGCCCCGACCGTACTTCGTTCCGCTCCTTCAGCAGGTTCTTGGTCTTACACCTCCTCCTCCTCCCTTAGAGGGTCCGCAGCCTGTCCGGTCGCAGCCACAGCTACAGCCTGCTTCCCCTTTGCCTGCTCCTCCCTACGCTGGTCCGACTGGAGGTCTTACTGAGCGTCGTGAGCCTGCGTCTCGTCCTGTGTCGCCTGTTCGTACTGAGCGCGCTAGTGGTCGCGGGTCGCGTCAGCGTCCTCCTCCTGTCCCTGGCACGCACCGGATGTCTCTGCGTCCGTCCACTGCTCCTCTGCGTGCCCCTTCGCCTTCTCCTGCTTCCTCTCTTCCTACTCTTGCCGACCCGGAGTCGGACTCTCTTCGTGCTGCCAGTCCTACTGTCACGCGTCTCCTTGCTACTGCTGTCACTGACCCTTCCTTCGAGTCGTCTGCTGCGTCTGCCCTTGTCACTGAGCTTGTCGACTTTGCTGCGCGCTGTCGTCTAGACTACGCTGCTCGTCTTGTCACTGAGTCAGAGTCCGCCTGTCCTCCGTCCGTCGGGGGTGAGTGTGCCCTTGGCACGGACGTCCTTGAGGACAGGCAGGAGGAGTTCCAGTGTCTGGCCGCCGCTTCACCTCGTCTCGCGTCTGTACTTCTAGCCCCTGAGGGAGACCCGGATGCACCAGACATCTTGACTCCGCGCTCTTACGCGGAGGCGATAGAGGGTCCCTACTCCTCTCAGTGGCAGGCAGCTATGGATGCAGAGATGGCTTCCTGGAAGTCCACAGGCACCTACGTTGACGCTGTTCCCCCTCCTGGGGCGAACATCGTCAGTGGCATGTGGATTTTCAGGGTGAAGCGGCCGCCGGGCTCTCCGCCTGTCTTCAAGGCGCGTTACGTGGCTCGTGGCTTCAGTCAGCGGCAGGGGGTTGACTACTTTCAGACCTTCTCCCCCACCCCGAAGATGACCACTCTTCGGGTTCTGCTGCACGTTGCTGCTCACCGTGACTACGAGCTGCACTCTCTCGACTTCAGCACAGCTTTCTTGCAGGGCAGCCTGCACGAGGAGATCTGGCTGCGTCGCCCACCTGGCTTCACTGGGTCTTTCCCTCCTGGTACCCAGTGGAGTCTCCGGCGTCCAGTCTACGGTCTCCGCCAGGCGCCACGTGAGTGGCACGACACACTGAGGACTACGCTCGCGGCACTTGGGTTTGCTCCTTCTACTGCCGACCCGTCGCTGTTTCTGCGCACCGACACCTCTCTGCCGCCGTTCTACATCCTCGTGTACGTCGACGACTTGGTCTTTGCCACAGCTGACACTGCTGGACTCGCCTACGTGAAGTCCGAGCTGCAGAAGAGACACACGTGCACTGACCTGGGTGAACTGCGCAGCTACCTTGGCTTGCAGATCACCCGGGACAGAGCACGCCGCACCATTACCCTGACTCAGTCACACATGGTGCAGCAGGTCCTTCAGCGCTTCGGCTTCACGTACTCCTCGCCTCAGGCCACTCCTCTGCCTACTCGCCACTCGCTCTCAGCTCTGCCTTCGGATGAGTCCGTAGAGTCGAGTGGCCCGTTTGCAGAGCTTGTTGGCTGCCTCATGTACCTGATGACCTGCACACGACCTGACCTCGCATACCCTCTTAGCATTCTCGCACGCTTTGTTGCTCCTGGGAGACACCGACCAGAGCACATGGCTGCAGCGAAGAGGGTGTTGCGCTACTTGTGCAGTACGTCGGGCATGGGGCTAGTGCTTGGAGGGCGCAGTCCAGTGGTCCTCACTGGGCACGCAGACGCTTCTTGGGCTGACGACCAGGCTACGCAGCGGTCGTCACAGGGTTACACCTTCAGCCTTGGTTCCGGCTCTGTCTCGTGGCGGGCTACCCGCTCGTCTTCTGTTCTCGGCTCCAGTTGTGAGGCTGAGATCTACGCTGGGGCTATGGCTGCACAGGAGTTACGCTGGCTCACCTACCTGCTGACCGACCTTGGAGAGCAGCCTCGTTCTCCTCCAGTCCTGTACGTAGACAACAAGGCCATGCTGGCCTTGTGTCGAGAGCAGCGACTGGAGCACAGAACGAAGCACATTGCTCTCCGCTACTTTCTTGCTCGTGAGCTACAGCGGTGTGGACAGCTGCGACTTGCGTACGTGGCCTCTGAGGCCAACACTGCTGATGTCTTCACCAAGGCACTTGCGCCTTGTGATCATCAGCGTTGCTGCACGCAGTTGGGTCTTGTTTCTGTCTTGCCTCACTTGCTCTCCTCTTGACCTTGCTTGTACCTTCGCATATATATACTCTTGCTCTTGCTTGCTTGACTCTTGTATACCTCTATATATGATCTTGCATGTGAACTGGCCGTGTGGCCTTTGAACTTGTGCTCGGAATGCGTGGTGACTTTGTGATCCACCCTGAGCTTTGCTTTGCTTTGCTTGACTGGTCTTGTGACCCCTTGTTCTCCCCCACTTTGCCTATGGGGGTGTGTCAGAACATATAGCTTACTTGTTTCTGTAGGCTATAGTGGGGTATCCCATAAGGGGTACAACCCAATTAGGGTTTCCTATTTGTACTCACTTCGTTCATAGTCATTTCATTCTCGTTCAATTCTTCTCACTCCCTAGCGGCCCCGTTCAGGCCCCGTAGGCCCCTTTAAGGCCCCTATCGGCCCCGCGCTAGCCCCGTTCAGGCCCCGTCGGCCCCTTTTCAGGCCCCGTCGGCCCCGCGCTAGCCCCTTTCAGGCCCCGTCGGCCCCGCGCTAGCCCCACTCAGGCCCCGATCGGCCCCGCGCTAGCCCCGTTCAGGCCCCGTCGGCCCCGTTTCAGGCCCAGTCGGCCCCGCGCTAGCCCCTTTCAGGCCCCGTCGGCCCCGTGCTAGCCCCGTTCAGGCCCCGTCGGCCCCGTGCTAGCCCCGTTAAGGCCCCGATCGGCCCCGCTCTAGCCCCGTCGGCCCCGTTTCAGGCCCAGTCGGCCCTGTTTTACGCCCCGTCGGCCCCGCGCTAGCCCCGTTCGGCCCCGTTTCAGGCCCTATCGGCCCCGTTTCAGGCCCTGTCGGCCCCGCGCTACCCCCTTTCAGGCCCCGTCGGCCCCGTGCTAGCCCAGTTCAGGCCCCGTCGGCCCCTCGCTAGCCCCGCTCAGGCCCCGATCGGCCCCGCGCTCGCCCCTCTAGGGCCCCAAGTCGCCTCGCCGACCTGTGCACGCCGCTCCTAGAGGCCCCAACCGGCCCCGTGCCCACCGCTCCTAGAGGCCCCGGGCGGCCCGTTCCTGCCACAGCCCGCGACCGAACCGAGCCGCGTGACCCGAGCCGCGCGACCCGAGCCGCGCGCCCCGAGCCGAGCCGCGCGCCCCAAGCCGAGCCGCGCGACCCAGCCGAACCGCGCGACCCTACCTGAACCGAGCCGCGCCGCCCTGCCCTAACTGGTCCGTCCTACCTGCCTCTCCTACTGCTAGTGCTGCTATTTCTACTGTTCCTATGGCTAGCCCACAGGTTCTCGTGTTCGATGCTGAGGGCCGCCCTGTGAAGTTTGACACCTGGCTTGATGACCTGCACCTCTACCTACAGCTCACAGCCAAGGATGACATCTCACTGTACGATCACGCCCTAGGCCATGTCACTGCCCCTACTGCTACTGCTGACAGCACTGCTCGCTCACAGTGGCAGGCTCATGATGCCCACGCTTGCTTCGCTATTCGCAACTCCCTGCTGATAGACGAACGCGAGCACTTTGGTCAGCACAAGACTGCACAGGCACTGTACGCAGCTATATTTGCTCGTTACTCCTCACCTGCCTCTGCCGCACTAGGCCGTCTCTCCCTCCCCTACCTGTTTCCCGACCTGGCCTCCTTTCACACAGTCGCTGACCTCATCACGTACCTCCGTACTAGTGAGGCCCGCTTCCGTGCCGCCATGCCTGCTGAGTTCCTTGCCACGCACCCCCCTCCACTCTGGCTCACTCTCTACCATCTAGTCACCCGCCTCCCTGACACACTGCGTGCTGTCAGGGACCACTTCCTAGCTCGTTGCCCCACAAAGCTCACCATTGCCCTCCTCGAGAAGGAGCTACTTGCAGCCGAGACTAGCACAGTCGCTGTAGGTGCCTCTCGTGGCGACCCCCGTACCCCGTTCTTTGAGGGGTGTTCTCCTTCCCCCCTTCTTCCCTCTGTCGCCTCTGCTGCTGTCGACCTTCTTGGTGCTGAGAAGGTCGGCGCTGCGTTTGCCTCAAGCGGGCGCCGCAGCGGCAAGGGCAAAGGGGGCAAGGGTGGTGGCGGTGACGGCGGGGGAGGCAGCGGTGGGGGCGGTGGAGGCAGTGGGGGTGGTGGCTCGGCTGGAGGGGCGAGTGGTAGCGGTGGGGGTGGTGGCGGCAGCGGCGGGGGAGGTGGCAGGAGTGGAGGCGGCAGTTGGGGTGGTGGTGGACGAGGCGGCGGCAGGGGTTGGGGTGGTCGAGGAGGTGGCAGCGGTGGTGGTGGCCGTGGAGGCGCTGGCGGTGGCCAGGGCCAGCAGCACACTCCTTCGTCCCAGGAGGTCCGTGAGTGGTACTCTCAGCACGGGGGTGGGGGTGGTCTTAGCTGCACGCACGTCATTCGCACTGGTGACCGCACTGGTCAGCAGTGTGGACGACCGCACGCCACACAGCGCTGCTTCTCTCGTCTCGACGACGCTTGGCGTGTTCAGTTCCCTCAGGCCACTGAGCTGCCCCGCTGGCTTGATCTCCTGAAGAAGGGGATTGATATCTATGCTCTAGACTTTGATGCTATTCTATCTGCCATGTATGTGATGTCTACTAGTGGAGAGGGTGCTGAGTACTTGTGTGTGCCGCCCGACCCGGGCATTAAGGCCTGTGCGTCTGCCGCTCCAGGTACTCGCGTGACGGCTACCCCAAGTGCTGGTGAGGCAGCTGCTCTAGGTGCTCGTGTGTCTCCCCCCCTTGGTACTGCGTCGACTGCAGCACTGCACACCTTCACACTAGACTCAGGTGCTTCTCGCTGCTTCTTTCGTGACCGCACTGCCCTTGAGCCGCTTGCTCGGCCAGTTGCTGTCTCCCTTGCTGACCCCTCTTGGGGGTCCGGTCATTGCGACCTCTTCCACTGTCCTTCCCTGTCCTGCGGTCCCGTTGGGCACACTGTCAGGTCTCCACCTCCCCTCGTTCTCTACGAACTTGGTGGCAGGATGTGCGCTCCAGGACGGGGGTGTTCACCAGTTCACCCCTGCCTACGAGCGCGCGACACACTACACGTGTGCTCGTACGGGCCGTCACCTGGCTACCTTCACTCAGCAGCCGGGGTCGGACCTGTACACACTGACTACTGAATCCCCTCAGGTTGCTGCGTCTGCGTCCGCGTCCACGTCAGGTCAGCTGTCCGCCCCCTGCTCGTGTTGCTCTCTGACACACGAGACTGTCCTTTGGCACCACCGCCTTGGCCACCCGTCTGTGCAGCGGCTTCGTGCCATGCACTCCTGGTACCTTGTCTCTGGCCTGCCCAGGGTCCTTCCTGCCCTCCCACCCTCACCTGCTCCTACCTGTCTCCCCTGTGTCGAGGGACGGCAGCGCGCCGCTCCTCACTCCTCCTCCTTCCCCCCGACGACTGCTCCCTTGCAGACGCTCCACATGGACGTGTGGGGCCCAGCCCGCGTCCGTGGTCAGGGTCAGGAGAGGTACTTCCTGATAGTTGTTGACGACTACTCGCGCAACACCTCTATCTTCCCCTTGCGCACCAAGGGTGAGGTCCCTTAGGTCTTGATCCCTTGGATCCGCAGAGCCCGTCTCCAGCTCAGCGAGCGTTTTCACTCGGACTTTCCTGTCCTACGCTTGCATTCTGATAGAGGTGGTGAGTTCTCTCACACATGGTGCAGCAGGTCCTTTAGCGCTTCCGCTTCACGTACTCCTCGCTCCTCTACCTACCGGTCACTCGCTCTCAGCTCTGCCTTCGGATGAGTCCGTAGAGCCGAGTGGCCCTTATCCAGAGCTTGTGGGTTGCCTCATGTACCTGATGACTTGCACTCGACCAGACCTTGCATACCCTCTCAGCATTCTTGCACGCTATGTCGCTCCCGGCCATCACCGGAAGGAGCACATGGATGCAGCTAAGAGGGTGTTGCGCTACTTGTGCAGTACGTCGGGCATGGGGCTAGTGCTTGGAGGGCGAGTCCCAGTTGTTCTCACTGGGCACTCAGACGCTTCTTGGGCAGACGACCAGGCTACTCAGTGGTTGTCTCAGGGTTACTCCTTCAGTCTTGGCTCTGGTTCTGTTTCTTGGCGTTCTACTCGCTCTTCTTCTGTTCTCAGCTCCAGTTGTGAGGCTGAGATCTACGCCACAGCCATGGCGGCCCAAGAGCTACGCTGGCTCACCTACTTGCTGACCGACCTTGGAGAGCAGCCTCGTTCTCCTCCAGTGCTGTACGTCGACAACAAGGCAGCCATTGCCTTGTGTGAGGAGCATAGACTGGAGCACAGAACGAAGCACATTGCTCTGCGTTACTTCCTTGCTCGAGAGCTGCAGCAGTGTGGTCAGCTTCGCCTGCGTTACGTGGCCTCTGAGGCCAACATTGCTGATGTGTTCATCAAGGCGCTTCAGCCTTGTGACCATCAGCGTTTTTGCACTCTTCTAGGCCTTGTGCCTACTGGACCTCACTTGCTTACTTCTTGAGTCTGTTTGTACTGTGATCTCTATATATATATACCTGCATGTTCACTCTTGCTAGGTTGTGATCAGTGTACCTTTTGCTCGATTATAAACCTGCATGTGAACTGGTCTTCTGACCACTTTCTTCTGCTCGGAATTTGTGTGGTATCCTTGAGATCCACCCTGAGCTTGCTTTGCCTTGACTGGTCTTGTGACCCCTAGTTCTCCCCCACTTCGCCAATGGGGGTGTGTCAAACATTATATATGCTGTGTTAGTTTAGGCTACAGTGGGTTAGCCTATAGGGGGTACACAATTCTAGGGTTAGGTTCTTGTACTCATTTCACTGCTAGTTCATTCATTCCTGTTCAGTTATTCCAACATCGCTGCCCCGTGGTGGCGCCCTGGGGGCCGCGCGCCGTCCCCCTCGCCGTCCCCCGCGCTCCTACCCCGTGCCACCCGTTTTAGGGTTTGGGGGTGGGGAGTGTGGGGGTGACGGTTGTGGGGGTGCCGGTTGTGTGCGCCGTCCCCTGCTCCTCCTCCTCCTCCGTCTCCCGCTGCTGCAGCTGTCGCTCAGGGGGGTGGGTGTGTGGGAGCCGAAGGAGTGGTGCTAGGGGGGTGACGTGGGAGTGGAGTTAGGGGTTCAGCAGGGTGTGTGTGTCAAGGGTGTGGGTCAGTTGGAGGAGGTTGTGTGGAGGTAGCTGTCGTGTCGCTTGCAGCGCCTGTAGTCCGTCGCCCTTGCTTCGGTAGCCACTGAGTCAGTCGCTCCTGTGCCCGTGCCTCTGCAGCTTCAGTCGTTGCCTCCCATCTTCTCTCCGTCCACAGTACTCTCCTCCTCCTCACTTGCCCTCTGTGATGGCCTCTAGCTTTTCTTGCCATTGTGAACCTGCTCTATGACTGTGTGCTCTGCTGATTACACCCTACTTTGGCTATGGGGGTGTGTCAGAATGTTATTATCTAGCATGTAGTGGGGTGCTCTATAGTGAGTACAACCCTGTTAGGGTTTGCTATATGTATCCCAACTGCTGCTAGTGAAACCCCTCCTTTCTTCATTTCTCTCTTGCCTAGTTAGGTAAACCCTAGCTATGGCTCCTCACTCTGCTTACTATTCTCACAGCGAGGTCAATTCGAGCCCATACACCTCGAAGAACACTCACATGACGCTGCGTGCCTGGTACTGTTGACTGCTGGCCAACAATTTCGAGCGTGGATTCCCTGTAAGGAAGTCATTTTCGGGGACAGCCTCAACAGCCCACGATTAAACGGCGTTCAACGTACTGCCTCGACGTTTACGGAGGAGTTGGTACAGGCCGCCGGGACTTACGGGAAGAAACTGCCCGACGGCTAAGCGCGGGTTGAAGAACGGTGTGAAGGGCAGGCTAAAAGCCCGTGTGAACGATCTGTGACCTTCCGTTGCCCGAATCTCACCATCCCCACCAAGTTTTAGCTCTGACTTATGCAGTCAACTTACTTGGCCGATGAACGGGGGTGAACACGGGCCTACCCTGCGCTGGTTAAAGGTACCTGGGTTGGTGCTCGTTCAACAGCTGTACAGAAAAAACCAAAAAAAGGGGGGGAGGAGTTGCGGCACTGTTCTGCTCCGACAAAAGCGGGCTGGGTGAAACAGCACCCGAATAATGGGGCGCCGCAAGGACAACACTAGTGCAGTTCGCTGAAATCTCCTGACCCGCGCGTCTACACGAGGCGACGGCGCATCGGCGAAGCTGGGACCGGGAGCTGGGAGTTTAGTGGTGTGACGGTTGCGGTGGGCTGCAAAACGGTTGGGCGACAATTCCTTTTCAATAAGGGTCCCCGACTCCGGTACTTTTTGCCCCTCCACCGTAGCCGGGTTTGCGCGGGCAACACAGACTATACCCCTTCCGACAAAAGCGGACGCTGGGTGAACGGTAGGAAGCGGAATTGTCGGGGGGTGAAACGACAAAAAAATCATGAAGCTGCGGGTATTTCTTCGCTTCTTGAAGTGCGGTTGAGTCATTAGGGGGCTTCGCCTAAAGGGCACTTTTGAAGTTCCCTGGCAAGAAACACAGCGGCAAGGATGCCTAGGACCCCCAGTGTTTAAACGCACACCTCGGGAAATTCTTCAGAAAAGGGAGTGTGGGAGAAGTCGTAGCTTCGGGTACTTATCGACCGGCGACGAGCGATGCGGTGAAACATCTACAAAGCGCTCGTGGGAGAAACGTGGGCTTTTGTTAAACAGCATCTGCGGGAGCAGATTCGACGACGGAGTCAACGGCGTTGATGCCACTAGGTTCCGTGAAATTCGGTTTCGGAAGACCCAGGGCAGTCCCTGGTTCTCGATTGAAACCACATGCTTGGGTCGGGTAATCGACGGAAACTGATGGTGACCGAGTGGGCGGCTATAGTACGTCCGAGATTTTTGGAGGCGAACTGCACCCGCAACTGCAGATTTTACAGGGTTGTTTCGAGTGACAATTTTGGAGTTTTACGTGGGGACTTACCGGTTTTACGGTGAGGAGCGCTGGCAATTTCGGGGGAGAATGCGGCGCTTGGTTAAACGCGGGCGACATTTACGTGAGGCAACAACGCCGGAATTACACGGTATTTTCATGGGGTACGAACGACTTACGACGAACTGAAGAAGGCGGCAGTAACAGTGAAGAGGGAGGAGGGACAACAGTAATTTTTCATATCTGCCCAGGAGTCATCGACGCATTGCGACAAACTGCTCGGCGAGTCTGGACAAAGCCGCCGAAGGTGCTAACGTCATCCAACACCAAGTACGCGTACAACATTTTCGAGTGAAGTTATTTTCGACAGGTTACTGCTTCCACGAGTTTCGCTGTCTCTTCGGAATCGCGACCGATCGCCTTCATGATCGAGTTTTCGCGACAACCCTGATATCACCACCAGAGGATTTCAGGACAAGTCTGTTCCAACTCTTCTAATGACAATCGCTCAACTCGCCCTGCCCACGACAAACGATCTGATTCTGACCACGTTAGGTGCTGTCAGCTGCAACTGCTGAAGATATTGCCGGATTCTGGCGACGTGAAGACAAAAATTTCGAGTTCGAGTATTCGATATATTCGGTTTCAGTTTCCGGGCTACATCTACTGGTTCGCCCTTGAAGATTTTTTGGGCACGTAATACCTGGTTTTGTCATCGACTTTTCCACACCGACGCAATTTGACCTGGACTTCTACGGTCCACGCTCTTCTTCGTGGGACGTAAGACCTGGATTTTTGTTGGTTTTCATCTCGGCGCAGGAGTAAAACATTTTCTGGTGTGTTTTCTTGGAGGGGGGAGAAAGTGCGCTGCACTGTTCTTTCCTTGGTGTTTTCTCGGCACGATTTCTGACTTTGTCAGAATGCGTCAGCACGACGAACGATCGCAATCACGCCGACAAGATGAACGACTTCTGCTACATCGCGATTGAATGTGCGTCAGCTGGTTCCCTCCCCTTTTGCGCCAGTCTTCGACCGTCAGATCTACATCTGCTTGATCAACAACCCACATTCCAACTTCTACTTCATTTTGAACCAGTTCATCTTCGACCGTCAGATTGAAACCAGACTTCATCAACGGCCTGCATTCCAACCCTTTTAACAACATTGTCCCAGGCATTTCAGTCGTCGGATTCAGCTGAAGAGGAGATCTATGGCATCCTTATTTCAGTATAGGGCTGCCTTATTTAAGAGGTGGGGAGAGTGTAAGGATTTACAAATCCTTATTGAGGCACTCGTTAGCGAGGCCATCCCGAGGGTCATGCGACGAACCTGTCTTGCCTATTTCGTCGCACCGAACCACCCCTGAGTCGCCTTCGCACCAATCGCAACCATCACCGAGCCATCCTTTCCCGACCTCCCCGCCTAGCTAGCTTTCCCCTATTTAGGCCTCGTCACTTTGTGTATTCAGTAGTTCAGTAATCATTCATTCTCGTTATTCGTTTTACTGCGCACTCAGCAAGTTCATTCATAACAATGCTAATACATTTCGGTCGATTTGACATGCTTTCTCCACTCACAATGCCTGGAAAACTTTCTGGATACGCGGCAGGGGTGTTTTTACGTAACATAAAAAACAAAGCAGTACGAGAACATCACTTTCCGTGTCGATATGTCATTCTGTATTTGCATTTCCGTCACTTGGTAGCCTAGCGTCTCAAAGCTTTCATCCATGACTCGAAGATGCTGAAGAAAGTATTACGAAAGCTCTTTCTTGTCACTTCTATTCATCTTTTCACACCTTTTCCGTCATCATTCAAATTGTGACGTCACCCTGCGCCGGGTGCATTGTGCTGGCAGTAAGCAGACATCCCCTTTTGCGTAAATTATTTGCCCCCATTTTCCGGTTGTGCCAGGAGTGAAGGCGCTGGTGCAGATGAAAGAGGTGTGGGGCGTTTGGAAGAACAACAGCGTCGCCACCACGGCGTGCTCTGCATGGACTGGCGTCATCTGCAACCCCAAAGGGCTCGTTGCTGCCCTGTGAGCATCATGTTGAGAATAGAACGAGCATGAATGAACTATGAATGAAGCGAGCACAAATAGGAAACCCTAACCGGGTTGTACCCCCTATGGGATACCCCACTACAGCCTACACAATAGTAAAAGCTATATATATATTCTGACACACCCCCATAGGCAAAGTAAGGGAGAACAAGGGGTTACAAGACCAGTCAAGCAAAGCAAAGCAAAGCTCAGGGTGGATCACAAAGTCACCACACAGTCCGAGCACAAGAGCAAGGCCAAAGGCCAGATCACATGCAAGAGTAGAGACATATATATAAAGCTAGACAAGCAAGAGCAGGTATATATATGTCACAGTACAAGTAAAGTGAAGAGGAGAGCAAGTGAGGCAAGACAGGTACAAGACCCAGCTAGGTGCAGAAGCGCTGATGGTCACAAGGCGCGAGTGCCTTGGTGAACACATCAGCAGTGTTGGCCTCAGAGGCCACGTACGCAAGCCGCAACTGTCCACGCTGCTGTAGCTCAGGAGCAAGGAAGTAGCGAAGAGCAATGTGCTTCGTTCTGTGCTCTAGACACTGCTCTCGACACAAGGCCAGCATGGCCTTGTTGTCTACGTACAGCACTGGAGGAGAACGAGGCGGCTCTCCAAGGTCAGTCAGCAGGTAGGTGAGCCAGCGAAGCTCCTGTGCAGCCATGGCCCCTGCGTAGATCTCAGCCTCACAATTGGAGCTGAGAACTGAAGACGAACGAGTAGCCCGCCACGAGACAGAGCCGGAACCAAGGCTAAAGGTGTAACCCTGTGACGACCGCTGCGTAGCCTGGTCGTCAGCCCAAGAAGCGTCCGCGTGACCTGTAAGGACCACTGGACTCCGCCCTCCAAGCACTAGCCCCATGCCCGACGTACTGCACAGGTAGCGCAATACCCTCTTCGCTGCAGCCATGTGCTCTGGTCGGTGTCTCCCAGGAGCAACATAGCGTGCAAGAATGCTAAGAGGGTATGCAAGGTCAGGTCGTGTGCAGGTCATCAGGTACATGAGGCAGCCAACAAGCTCTGGGTACAGGCCACTCGACTCTACGGACTCATCCGAAGGCAGAGCTGAGAGCGAGTGGCGGGTAGACAGAGGAGTAGCCTGAGGCGAGGAGTACGTGAAGCCGAAGCGCTGAAGGACCTGCTGCACCATGTGTGACTGAGTCAAGGTAATGGTGCGGCGTGCTCTGTCCGGAGTGATCTGCAAGCCAAGGTAGCTGCACAGTTCACCCAGATCTGTGCACGTGTGTCTCTTCAGCAGCTCGGAATTCACGTAGGCGAGTCCAGCAGTGTCCGCTGTGGCAAAGACCAAGTCGTCGACGTACACGAGGATGTAGAACGGCGGCAGTGAAGTGTCGGTGCGCAGAAACAGCGACGGGTCAGCAGTAGAAGGAGCAAACCCAAGAGCCGCAAGCGTAGTCCTCAGTGTGTCGTGCCACTCACGCGGTGCCTGGCGGAGACCGTAGACTGGCCGTCGTAGGCTCCACAGGGTGCCAGGAGGAAAAGTCCCAGTGAAGCCAGGTGGACGGCGCAGCCATATCTCCTCGTGCAGGCTACCCTGCAAGAACGCAGTGCTGAAGTCGAGAGAGTGAAGCTCGTAGTCGCGCTGAGCGGCTATGTGCAGCAGCACCCGAAGAGTGGTCATCTTCGGGGTGGGAGAGAAGGTCTGAAAGTAGTCAACTCCCTGCCGCTGACTGAAGCCACGAGCGACGTACCGCGCCTTGAAGACAGGTGGAGAGCCCGGCGGCCGCTTCACCCTGAAGATCCACATGCCACTGACGATGTTCGCCCCAGGAGGGGGAACTGCGTCAACGTAGGTGCCTGTGGACTTCCAGGAAGCCATCTCTGCATCCATAGCTGCCTGCCACTGAGAGGAGTAGGGACCCTCTACGGCCTCCGCGTAAGAGCGCGGAGTCGGGATGTCTAGTGCATCCGGGTCTCCCTCAGGAGCAAGCAGTACAGACGCGAGATGAGGTGAAGCAGCAGCCAGACATTGTAACTCCTCGTGCCTGTCCTCTAGGACGTCCGTGCCAAGAGCACACTCACCCCCGACGGACGGAGGACAGACAGACGCAGACTCAGCAACAAGACTAGCAGCGTAGTCTAGACGACAGCGAGCAGCAAAGTCGACGAGCTCAGCGACAAGAGCAGACGCAGCAGTGGACTCAAACGAGGGGTCAGTGACAACAGTAGCAAGAAGACGCGTGACAGTAGGACTGGCAGCACAAAGAGAGTCCGACTCCGGGTCGGCAAGCGCAGGAAGAGAAGACTCACGAGGAGAAGGCAAAGGGGCACGCAGAGGAGCAGTGGATGGACGTAAAGACATCCGGTGCGTGCCAGGGACAGGAGGAGGACGCTGACGCGAACCGCGACTACTAGCGCGAGCAACACGAACAGGCGACGCGGGACGAGACGCAGGCTCCGATGCTCAGCAAGACCTCCAGTAGGACCAGTGTAAGGAGAGGGAGCAGGTAGAGGGGAGGAAGGCTCCAACAGTGACTACGACTGGACAGGCTGTGGACACTCTACCGGAGGAGAAAGACCAAGAACCTGCTGCAGGAGCGGAACGAAGTACGGCCGAGGCCGCGCGGCAGCTCCAGACTCAGCAGGGACAGCACCAGCACCCTCAGCGGCAGCACCAGCGCCACCAACACCTCCAGCGGCAGGACCTCCAGCAGCACCAGCAGCAGAACCACCGCGAGGACAGACAGCAGTGGCCTCAGCACCAACACCCTCAGCAGCCCCAGCCCCAGTAGGACCCGAAGGCCCAGCAGCTCCGGGACCGGCAGCACCAGCACCCTCGACGGTCGAAGAAGCTCCAGCTCCAGCAGCACGCCTCCAGCGGCGAGCAAACCACTCGCGCAGCTCCTGTGGAGAGAGGGGCTCCCGCCGAGACGCAGCACCAGGAGAAACCCCAGGCTCAGCAGCCCTAGGCGCAGCACCCCCAGGCTCAGTAGCTCCAGGCACTGCACCCCGGCTCAGCACTTCCAGGCTCAGCACCCTCCGCAGTAGCACCCCCAGGCTCGGCACCCCCGCGCACAGCACCCCCAGAGTCAGCACCCCCAGGCTCAGCTCCCGCAGCAGCACCAGAGTCACCAGTAACCTCGACCGGGTCAACTGCGTCTACCTGGGACACACCTGAGGGGGCAGGAACCTGAGGGGGGGGGGGGGTCTACCGGGGGGGGAACCGGCACAAGGAAGTCCGGTGGCGGGGGGAGGGAAGGAGTGCGGTAGGGGAAGAGGCGGTAGAAGGGGACTGACGCGTCGAACGTGACGTCCTGGGAGGACAGAACACGACGAGAGGAGTGGTGGTAGAACTGCCACCCTGGAGCGTCAGGGGGGAAGCCACGGAAGACACAAGGAGCAGCACGAGGGGACAGCTTGTCCGCAGACAAGTCACGGACAAACGCCCGAGATCCCCAGACACGGAACGCAGACGCATCTCCGACCTTCCCCGTCCACAGTAACACTGGGGACATCGCGGGCCGAGAGACCCTGGGGTGAAGGTTGAGCTGAAGCGCCTCGTAACGCACCGCAAACGGCCACAGAAAATGGGGAGCAGCGGCATGGATCATGGACGCACGAGCGACGTCCATGACCATGCCAATGCGGCGCTCAGCAATTCCATTTTGCTGTAGAGAGGCCAGAAGCGTGAAGGTCTGGCGGATCCCCCGTGCACGACAGTAGTCTCGCAGAAGGCGAGAGGAGAACTCCCCGCCTCTGTCCGAGTGCAGACGCAGAACAGGAAAGTCCGAGCCGAAGCTCCTCCTGAGCTGGAGACGAGCCTCACGGATCCAGTCGATCAGCACCTCAGTGACAGCACCCTTGCTGCGCAAGGGGAGGACTGTGGTGTAACGCGAGTAGTCGTCAACCACCAACAAGAAGTAGCGCTCGTGACCCTGCCCACGGACAGGGGCTGGGCCCCACACGTCCATGTGAAGCGTCTTCAGAGGAGCCTCTGTCGGGGGGAACTGGGAGGAGTGAGGAGCAACCCGGAGGCGCCCCTCGACAGAGGGGACACAGGAAGGTCCTGGCCCGGAAGGAAGGGGAGGGAGAGACTGGGGAAGACCAGAGACAAGGACACAGGAAGCCATGCTCCGAAGACTGGGCAAGGAGGGGTGGCCCAAACGGTGGTGCCATAGGAGAGTCTCGTGAGACAGGAGGCGACACGAACAGGGGGCTGACTCAGGACCTGACCGGGACGAAGCAGCAAACACTTGACCTGACGCAGCTACCTGACCAGACGCAGGGACAGGAGGAGACGTAGTGGTCAGGGTGTAGAGGCTCGACCCCGGCCGACGCGAGAACATGGCCAGGTGCCGGCCTGTGCGTGCGTCCGTGCAGTGGGTCACCCGCTGACTCGAAGGAGTGAACTGGTGAACCCCCGCATCCTGTAGGTCCGCACCACTCACCAAGTTCGTCGAGAACGAGGGAAGGTACAGACAAGACAGGGTGCCCGAGGGGGCAGCCGGACACGGGAGGACAGTGGAGAAGTGAGAGAGGACAGGACCCCCAGAGGGGTCAGCCAGGGAGACCGCAACCGGCCGGCCAAGCGGCGTGAGGGTGGTGCGGTCTCGAAAGAAGGAGCGAGAAGCCCCGGAGTCAAGTGCGAAAGTGAGGGAGGACAAAGGCGACGCTGTTCCTGAGAGGGCAGTCTCACCAGCACCTGAGAGTGCAGACGCACTTGCACCTAGAGCAGCAGCCTCACAAGCACCTAGCGCAGCAGTACCAATGCCCGGGTCGGGCGGGAAACACCAGTAACAGTCACCCTCCTCACTAATAGTCACAGCATACATAGCAGCAAGGATAGCATCAAAATCAAGATCAAAGATCGCTACACCAGCCCTAAGAAGCTCATCCCAGCGAGGGATCTCACTAGCCCCGGGGAACTGCTGACGCCAAGCGTCCGTCAGGCGGCCAAAGCAGCGCTGGGTGGGGTGGGCATCCCCACACTGCTCACCCGCGCGGTCGCCAGAGCGAAGGACGTAGGTACAAGGACCAGTACCTCCACCCCTCTGACGTCGAGTGTACCACTCACGGAGCTTCTAGGGCGGAGGGATGTCGCGCGAACGCTGCTGTTGCTACTGCTGCGAGCGCTGACCACCACCAACGCCGCTCCGCTGCTGGGTACCGCCCCGACCAGCTCCACCTCCTCCGCCACCACCGCCTCCTCCGCCGTCGCCTCCCCTACCGTCACCGCCACCGCTGCCGCCACCACCACCGCTGCCGCAACCACCGCCGCCTCCTCCGCCGCTGCCACCACTACCACCACCACCCCCTCCACCACTCCCTTGCCCTTGCCCCACTCGCCCTTGCCAGAGCGGCGTCTCCCACTAGGGGCAGAGGCCGCGCCAACCGACTCGAGACCAAGCAGGTCGGCAGCAGCAGCAGAAGCAACAGAGGGCAGGAGGGGGGAAGGAGAGCACCCCTCAAAGATGGGGGTGCGAGGGTCACCACGAGAAGCTCCTACAGCGACGATGCTCTTCTCCGCCGCTAGGAGGGCCTTCTAGAGGATGTCGACGGTGAGGGTGGTGGGACAGACTGCGAGAAAGTGGTCCCTGACTACGCGAAGAGAGTCAGGGAGGCGCGCGACTACGTAGTAGAGAGTGATGTACATGGGGGGGGGGGGGTTCTTGGCGCAGAACTCAGCAGGAAGGGCGGCGCGGTAGCGAGTGTCACTAGTGCGGAGGTGCGTAATGAGGTCAGCGACAGTGGGAAAGGCAGAGAGGTCAGGAAAGAGGTAGTGAAGCATGAGACGGCTCAGTGCAGCAGTGGCAAGGGAGGAGTAGCGCGCAACTACAGCGTCGTACAAGGTCTGAGCACTCTTGTACTGACTAAAGTGCGCGCGCTCAGAGGTAGGGAGGTGGCGACGCACAGCAAGACGTGCAGCAGCATCGCGGGTGGCCCACTGAGAGCGCACAGTGGGATCAGCATCAGCAGCAGGGGCAGGAGAGGCGCCAGAAGTGAGGTCAAAGAGAGAAAGGCCGTCTGCTCTGTCGCACTGTAAGAACAGCTGCAGGTCGTCGACCTTGACCTCAAAGTCAATGGCGCGACCCTCAGCGTCAAAAGCTAGGACACCAGGGGTAGCCATGACAGCAGTAGAAGGTCTCACCAGACAAGACGGGTCGGGCAGCGCAGTAGCACAGCAGTACAGCAACACAGCAGCTCAACCGGCTCAGCAGCAACAGCAGCTCCGCAGGACCAGCGGCTCGGCTCCTCAGGCGGTGCAGGCGGCACGGGCGGCGAGGGTGACTCGGGCGGCTCGGGCGGCTCGGGCGGCGCGGGCGGCTCGGGCTGCTCGGGTAGTCAGCGACACAGGGCGGCCCGGGGCCGGGACGGGCGGCGCGCGGGCGATCAGGGGCCGGGACGGGCGGCGCGCGGGCGTCGAGGGGCCGGGACGGGCGGCCAGCGGGCATCGAGAGGCCGGGACGGGCAGCCAGCGGGCGGCTAGGGGCCGGGACGGCGGCGCGCGGGCGTCGAGGGGCCGGGACGGGCGGCCAGCGGGCGGCTAGGGGCCCTGACGGGCGGCGCGCAAGCGGCTAGGGGCCCAAACGGGCGGCGCTTTGGCGGCTAGGGGCCTGAACGGGCGGGCGCGCTGGCGGCTAGGGGCCTGAACAGGCGGGCGTGCTGGCGGCTAGGAGCCTGAACGGGCGGGCGCGCTGGCGGCTAGGGGCCTGAACGGGCGGGCGCGCTGGCGGCTAGGGGCCTGAATGGGTGGGCGCGCGAGCAGCTAGGAGCCCTGACGGGCGGCGCGTGGGCGGCTAAGGGCTGGGACGGGCGGCGCGCGGGCGGCTAGGTGCCTGAACGGGCGGGCGCGGGCGGCTAGGTGCCAAGACGGGCGGTGCGCGGGCGGCAAAGGGCGGCTCGCGCGGGCGTCTAGGGGGCCGCAGGGCAGGCCAAAAGAGAGAGAGCGAGGGCCCGGAGCGCGCTCCGGGCAGAAAAATAAAAATAAAATCCGAAGGTGGTGTGCCCTAAGCACAGTTCCCGCGGGGGAACCTGCTCTAAACCATGTTGAGAATAGAACGAGCATGAATGAACTATGAATGAAGCGAGTACAAATAGGAAACCCTAACCGGGTTGTACCCCCTATGGGATACCCCACTACAGCCTACACAATAGTATAAGCTATATATATGTTCTGACACATCATTCCCGCCGCTAGCAGCTGCCTTTCGTTATTGTCGTTACCTTTTTTTTTTCTTCGGTGCTGTGTTTACCCTATACTGCCGTTGTTATTCTCCTATGTGCATCTTGTTGCTGTGATTGGATGAAACCGCACCACCTCTGAATAACCCCATTTTTACCCAGTGTTCTATGTGAACGGGGCGTTGTACTGGTACGCACGCTGGCCACGTTTAGAGATAACTTGATTAGTAACCCAAGTACCTGTGAAGCCCGCTCCACCAGGACGTTGGCACCAGGACGTGTCGAGTGTAACTTCTAGACTTGCAGAAAGGGTCTGCAAGCAACTGGTGTCAGATTACTATAGCTGATGCATGTTTGTAGGCTATAGTGGGGTAGCACATATGGGGTACAGCTTTCTAGGGTTGTACTTGTACCCAACTCTGACTTAGTCATTTTCATTCCTGTTCTTCAGTTTCACATGGTATAGAGCGGGTTCCCTGTGGGAACGTCGCCTAGGGCCCATCGAAGCGCGCCCCGAGGCGCGCATTTTTTTTAGCGACCCTTCGAGTCGCCCTTCCTCTCGCGGCTCCGCCGCCTTTACTAGCGGCCCCGCCGCCCACCTGTCGAGCGGCCCCGCCCTCTAGCGGCCCCGCCCCGTTGCGACCTCGCCCCGTTGCGGCCCCACCCTGACACGGCCCCGCCCTTTAGCGGCCCCTGCCCCGTCGCGGCCCAGCCAGACCCGTCGCGGCCCCGCCCCGTCGCGGCCCAGCCGCCCCGTCGCGGCCCCACCCCGTCGCGGCCCCGTCGTCCCGTCACGGCCCAGCCCCGTCGCGGCCCAGCCGCCCCGTCGCGGCCCCGCCCCGTCCCGGCCCAGCCGCCCCGTCGCGGCCAGCAGAGGGGTGGCAGGTGTGTGGTCTCCCCTGCTTCTCCTCCTCCTTCGTCTCCCACTGCAGCAGCCGAGCCGCCCAACTGCAGCAGCCGAGCCGCTCAACTGCAGCAGCCGAGCCGCTCAACTGCAGCAGCCGAGCCGCCCCGCCACCGAGCCGCCCTGCACCCGAGCCGACCAGCAGCCGAGCCGCCCTGCCGCCGAGCCGCCGGGTCGCCGAGCTGCTGAGCTGCAGTTGCTGCCGAGCCGCCTTGCCGCCGAGCCGCCCGAGTCGCCCGAGCCGCTGAGCCGCCGTGGTGCCGAGCCGCTGAGTCGCCGAGCCTACTCTTCCCACCACTGGTGAGCTCTTGCCCTGCTAGCACGCTGCCCGTCGCCTGCTTGCCTGCCTGCCTGCCTTTTCGCTTGCCTGGCTGCCTGCCTTACTGCTGCTAGTCCTGCTCCTGCTTCTACTTGCGGAGCCAGATGCAGCCCCAGCGACGTATGCGTGAGTCCCTCACGCCCCAGCAGCTGCGTGAGTGGTACGCTGGTTGGGGCTATAGGGGTGGCGGCGCTACTACTGCTACCACTCCTGCTGCTGCTACTACTGGTGGCGGCCAGATGCAGCTCCCGCGACCCTCCCGCGTGTCTCTCACGCCTCACCAGCTTCGTGAGTGGTACGCTCAGAGTCGAGGGCCTCTCAGTGCTGTTCGCTGCTCTTACGTGATTCGCACTGGTACTCGGACTGGTCAGCCTTGTGGGACACCTAGTCACACACCGTCCCGCTGCTTCGCCCGTCTGAGCGACGCCTGGCGTACCGTGTTTGGCGACGAGGCTGAGCTCCCCGACTGGGTGGAGTTGCTTATGCAGAGGGTAGATATATTTGCTCTTGACTATGATGCTATTCTCACTGCCATGTATGCATTGCCTACTAGTGCTGACCGTGCCGGTCACCAGTGCGTACCGCCTGACCCGGGGATAGGACCTGCTGCTCTAGCTACTGGTGAGGCTGCTGCGCTGGGTGCTCGTGAGTCTCCTGCCCCAGGTACAGGTGCGGCTGCTGCTCTAGGTGCTAGTGAGTCTGCTTCCTCAGGTGCGGGTGAGACTGCGCTCTCAGCTACCACGTTGGCTTCGGCCTCCCTCACCTTTACACTTGACTCTGGGGCTTCTCGCTCCTTCTTTCGGGACTGCACCACACTCACGCCGCTTGGTCGGCCGGTTGCAGTCTCCCTGGCTGACCCCTCTGGGGGTCCTGTCCTCTCTCACTTTTCCACTGTCCTCCCGTGTTCGGCTGCCCCCTCGGGCACCCTGTCTGGCCTGTACCTCCCCTCGTTCTCGACGAAATTGGTGAGTGGTGCAGACCTACAGGATGCGGGGGTTCACCAGTTCACTCCTGCGAGTCAGCGGGTGACCCACTGCACGGACGCACGCACAGGCCGGCACCTGGCCACGTTCTCACGTCGGACGGGGTCGAGCCTCTACACCCTGACCACTGAGTCTCCTCCTGTCCCTGCGTTCGGTCAGGTAGCACCGTCTGGTCAGGTGTTTGCTGCTGCGTCCAGGTCTGGTCCTGAGTCTGCCCCCTGTTCGTGTCGCCTCCTGTCTCACGAGACTCTCCTGTGGCACCACCGTCTTGGCCACCCCTCCTTGCCTCGTCTTCGGGGCATGGCTTCCCGTGTCCTTGTCTCTGGTCTTCCCCAGTCTCTCCCTCCCCTTCCTTCGGGACCAGGACCTTCCTGTGTCCCCTGTGTCGAGGGGCGCCTCAGGGCTGCTCCTCACTCCTCCCAGTTTCCCCCGACAGAGGCTCCTCTGCAGACGCTTCACATGGACGTGTGGGGCCCGGCCCCCGTCCGTGGGCAGGGTCACGAGCGCTACTTCCTGTTGGTGGTTGACGACTACTCGCGTTACACCACAGTCTTCCCCTTGTGCAGCAAGGGTTCTGTCACTGAGGTGCTGATTGACTGGATCCGCGAGGCTCGTCTCCAGCTCAGGAGGAGCTTTGGCTCGGACTTTCCTGTTCTGCGTCTGCACTCTGACCGAGGTGGGGAGTTCTCCTCTCGCCTTCTGCGAGACTACTGTCGTGCACAGGGGATCCGCCAGACCTTTACGCTTCCGGACTCTCCACAGCAAAATGGGATTGCTGAGCGCCGCATTGGCATGGTCATGGATGTCGCTCGTACGTCCATGATGCATGCGGCTGCCCCCCATTTTCTGTGGCCGTTTGCGGTTCGGTACGCGGCGCATCAGCTCAACCTTCACCCCAGGGTCTCTCGGCCCGCGATGTCCCCAGTGTTACTGTGGACGGGGAAGGTCGGCGATGCGTCTACGTTCCGTGTCTGGGGATCTCGGGCATTTGTCCGCGACTTGTCTGCGGACAAGCTGTCCCCCCGTGCTGCTCCCTGTGTCTTCCTTGGCTTCCCCCCTGACGCTCCAGGGTGGCAGTTCTACCACCCCTGCTCTCGTCGTGTTCTGTCCTGACGTCACGTTCGACGAGTCAGTCCCCTTCTACCGCCTCTTCCCCTACCGTACTCCTTCCCTCCCCCCCCCACCGGACTTCCTGGTACCAATTCCCCCCCCGTTAGACCCCCTCCCCCCTCAGGTTCCTGCCCCTTCAGGTGTGTCCCAGGTAGACACAGTCGAGCCAGTCGAGGTTGCTGCTGAGTCTGGTCCTGCTGCGGGTGCTGAGCTTGGGGGTGCTGAGCCGGGGGGTGCTGTGTCTGGAGCTGCTGAGCCTGGGGGTGCTGAGCCGGAGGGTGCTACGTCCGGAGCTGCTGAGCCTGGGGGTGCTGGGCCTGGAGGTGCGGAGCCTGCGACTGCTGGACCTGGGGGCTCTCTGATTCTTACATCTCGGCGGGAGCCGCTCTCTCCACAGGAGCTGCGCGTGTGGTTTGCTCGCCGCTGGAGGCGTGCTGCTCGAGCTGGAGCTTCTTCGACTGCTGAGGGTGCTGGTGCTGCCGGTCCCGGAGCTGCTGGGCCTGCGGGTCCTACTAGAGCTGGAGCTGCTGAGCCTGGGGGTGCTGAGTCTGGAGCTGCTGAGCCTGGGGGTGCTGACTCTGGAGCTGCTGAGCCTGGGGGTGCTGAGTCTGGAGCTGCTGAGCCTGGGTGTGCTGAGTCTGGAGCTGCTGAGCCTGGGGGTGCTGAGTCTGGAGCAGCTGAGCCTGGGGGTGCTGAGTCTGGAGCTGCTGAGCCTGGGGGTGCTGAGTCTGGAGCTGCTGAGCCTGGGGGTGCTGAGTCTGGAGCTGCAGAGCCTGGGGGTGCTGAGTCTGGAGCTGCTGAGCCTGGGGTTTCTCCTGGTGCTGCGTCTCGGCGGGAGCCCCTCTCTCCACAGGAGCTGCGCGAGTGGTTTGCTCGCCGCTGGAGGCGTGCTGCTGGAGATGGAACTTCTTCGACCGTCGAGGGTACTGGTGCCGCCGGTCCCGTAGCTGCTGGGCCTGCGGGTCCTACTGGAGCTGGAGCTGCTGAGGGTGTTGGTGCTGAGTCTACTGCTGTCTGTCCTGACGGTGGTTCTGCTGCTGGTGCTGCTGGAGGTCCTGCCGCTTGAGGTGTTGGTGGAGCTAGTGCTGCCGCTGAGGGTGCTGGTGCTGTCCCTGCTGAGTCTGGAGCTGCTGCGCGGCCTCGGCCGTACTTCGTTCCGCTCCTGCAGCAGGTTCTTAGTCTTTCTCCTCCGGTAGAGTGTCCACAGCCTGTCCAGTCGCAGTCACTGTTGGAGCCTACCTCCCCACTTCCTGCTCCCTCTCCTTACACTGGTCCTACTGGAGGTCTTGATGAGCGTCGTGAGCCTGCGTCTCGTCCCGCGTCGCATGTTCGTGCTGCTCGCGCTAGTGGTCGCGGTTCGCGTCAGCGTCCTCCTCCTGTCCCTGGCACGCACCGGATGTCTCTGCGTCCGTCCACTGCTCCTCTGCGTGCCCCTTTGCCTTCTCCTCCTAAGTCCTCTCTTCCTGCGCTTGCCGACCCTGAGTCGGACTCCCTTCGTGCTGCCAGTCCTACTGTCACGCGTCTGCTTGCTACTGTCGTCACTGACCCCTCTTTTGAGTCCGCTGCTGCGTCTGCTCTTGTCGCTGAGCTCGTCGACTTTGCTGCTCGCTGTCGTCTAGACTACGCTGCCAGTCTTGTTGCTGAGTCTGCGTCTGTCTGTCCTCCGTCCGTCGGGGGTGAGTGTGCTCTTGGCACGGACGTCCTAGAGGACAGGCAGGAGGAGTTACAGTGTCTGGCGGCTGCTTCACCTCATCTCGCGTCTGTACTGCTTGCTCCTGAGGGAGACCCGGATGCACTAGACATCCCGACTCCGCGCTCTTACGCGGAGGCCGTAGAGGGTCCCTACTCCTCTCAGTGGCAGGCAGCTATGGATGCAGAGATGGCTTCCTGGAAGTCCACAGGCACCTACGTTGACGAGGTTCCCCCTCCTGGGGCGAACATCGTCAGTGGCATGTGGATCTTCCGGGTGAAGCGGCCGCCGGGCTCTCCACCTGTCTTTAAGGCGCGGTACGTTGCTCGTGGCTTCAGTCAGCGGTAGGGAGTTGACTACTTTCAGACCTTCTCTCCCACCCCAAAGATGACCACTCTTCGGGTGCTGCTGCACATAGCCGCTCAGCGTGACTACGAGCTTCACTCTCTCGACTTCAGCACTGCGTTCCTGCAGGGTAGCCTGCACGAGGAGATCTTGCTGCGCCGTCCGCCTAGCTTCACTGGGACTTTCCCTCCTGGCACCCAGTGGAGCCTCCGACGGCCAGTCTACGGTCTCCGCCAGGCACCGCGTGAGTGGCACGACACACTGAGGACTACGCTTGCGGCTCTTGGGTTTGCTCCTTCTACTGCTGACCCGTCGCTGTTTCTGCGCACCGACACTTCACTGCCGCCGTTCTACATCCTCGTGTACGTCGACGACTTGGTCTTTGCCACAGCGGACACTGCTGGACTCGCCTACGTGAATTCCGAGCTGTTGAAGAGACACACGTGCACAGATGTGGGTGAATTGTGCAGCTACCTTGGCTTGCAGATCACTCCGGACAGAGCACGCCGCACCATTACCTTGACTCAGTCACACATGGTGCAGCAGGTCCTTCAGCGCTTCGGCTTCACGTACTCCTCGCCTCAGGCCACTCCTCTGTCTACCCGCCACTCGCTCTCAGCTCTGCCTTCGGATGAGTCCGTAGAGTCGAGTGGCCCGTACCCAGAGCTTGTCGGCTGCCTCATGTACCTGATGACCTGCACACGACCTGACCTTGCATACCCTCTTAGCATTCTTGCACGCTATGTTGCTCCTGGGAGACACCGACCAGAGCACATGGCTGCAGCGAAGAGGGTATTGCGCTACCTGTGCAGTACGTCGGGCATGGGGCTAGTGCTTGGAGGGCGGAGTCCAGTGGTCCTTACAGGCCACGCGGACGCTTCTTGGGCTGACGACCAGGCTACGCAGTGGTCGTCACAGGGTTACACCTTCAGTCTTGGTTCCGGCTCTGTCTCGTGGCGGGCTACTCGTTCGTCTTCAGATCTCAGCTCCAGTTGTGAGGCTGAGATCTACGCCGGGGCCATGGCTGCACAGGAGCTTCGCTGGCTCACCTACCTGCTGACTGACCTTGGAGAGCCGCCTCGTTCTCCTCTAGTGCTGTACGTAGACAACAAGGCCATGCTGGCCTTGTGTGGAGAGCAGCGTCTGGAGCACAGAACGAAGCACATTGCTCTTCGCTACTTCCTTGCTCGTGAGCTACAGCAGCGTGGACAGTTGCGGCTTGCGTACGTGGCCTCTGAGGCCAACACTGCTGATGTGTTCACCAAGGCACTCGCGCCTTGTGACCATCAGCGCTTCTGCACCCAGCTGGGTCTTGTGCCTGTCTTGCCTCACTTGCTCTCCTCTTGACTTTGCTTGTACTGTGACATATATATACCTGCTCTTGCTTGTCTAGTTTGATATATATGTCTGTACTCCTGCATGTGAACTGGCCTCTGGCCTTGCTCTTGTGCTCGGACTGTGTGGTGACTTTGTGATCCACCCTGAGCTTTGCTTTGCTTTGAACTGGCTGACAAACACCCGTCTTGGCTCAGCCTAGTCTAGGGCACCGGGCGTTATATCGCCCCTCGGTATCCCTCGTTATCTTACCCCTCAGTGGCCCTCTGTGCTCTCCTAACCCCCACTGTGTATCTATTTCACTTCCATTGGCTTTCATTCTGAATGGCGTGGATTTTATGTGCGTGGGGGATGGAGGGAGTCGAAATCTGGACGGGGAGGGGGGTGGAGGATTTGAGTGGTGGGATGGGAGAAGTCTGGATACTGGGGAAGGGAACTGGGGTGCGAGATGGGGGAGGAATTGGAACTGTTATTGTGTGTGCATGTGTGTTGGCTGACAAGGATGCAAAGTTATTTTCTGAAGTGGATCCTCCGGCCACTGGCTCCATACCTGCTTCCATCACTAATCTCGCCGCTCTATAATACTTGTCCGTCACCACCCACCCACCCACCCACCCACCCACCCACCCACCCACCCACCCGCCCGCCCACCCACCCTCTTCCTTGACTACATGCATCCACCACCTTGCCGTTTCTTTGGTTGCCACTCCCTCGCCCCAACCTCGTCATGCTCTGTCTTTCTATCTGTGCCCTCGTCATACTCCCTTGCGTGCCTCTGTGCATTAGGTGGACCACAAGCTGCAAACTCTTTTAAGCCACACATCTCAAGACTCGATTTTATATCTCTATTGCCTTCGCCCCTGTTGTTCTTGCGCTCCCATTCTGCAGCGATCTGACCTACATTGACCTGGTGGGTACCATTCCATCCCTCGCCAGTCTCATCGGCCTCACCTACCTGTTCGTGCTGCTCCTCCATGGTTCCAAACCTCCAAACTAGAGAGACTGACTGTTGGACTAGGCCCATCCAGCATGCCGTTCCACCGCCCATTCGGTCATTTGGTCATTTCCTGTAGGGTTGAGGAAATGGCCCGCCCCGACCCGCTTTTGCCAAACGTGGGCGGGATCGGGTCGGGTACAATCTTCCAGAATTCGGACCAAACCCGGCCTTATATACAGGTTCAAAGTTTTGGTATTTCTTTTCATTTAAGTTGAAAATATTGTTGTCAAAACTTTTGACCGAATGATTCGATTTGATCAGCGAGTTTCAAAAAAAATGACAAAGTTTTCGAGCGCCTTCTTGTTAGAATGAGAGAAGTGATTGCACTATGAGAGTTCTGTCAGAGGTCCACTGGTGATCCCCGATTGATCCTAAGGAAGGGTTACAGGTACATTTGCCTGGGGGGTTACGGGCGCACTAACCCGCTACTGAAATAAGCCCTTTTATCCCAATGGTCTAGTGGTTGGGATTCTGAGATGGTATCAGAGCGAAGGTCTCGGGTTCGAATCCCGGTGTATGCACTTCGGGCATCCCAGTATGGGGGGGTGTCAGAGGTCCACTGGTGATCCCCGATCGATCCTAGGGAAGGGTCACAGGCACATTTGCCTGGGGGGTTATGGGCGCACTAACGCGCTACTAAAATAAGCCCTTTTATCCCAATGGTCTAGTGGTTGGGATTCTGAGAAGTTGGAGTACAAATCGCAAACCCTAACTTTGTGTACCCCCTAAAGGCTAACCCTCTATAGCCTAAACAATAACAACACATATAATGTTTGACACACCCCCATAGGCAAAGTGGGGGAGAACAAGGGGTCACACGACCAGTCAAGAAAGGCAAGCAAGCCCAGGGTGGATCACAACGTCACCACACACTCTGAGCACAAGCAAGGTGCCACAAGGCCAGTTCACATGCAGAGGTATATATATAAGTAGTACAGACACGAAGAGTGATCTCAACCTAGCAGAGCAAACAGGCAGGAGTATATATAGAGATCACAGTACAGGCAAAGCCTATAACAAGTGAGGCAAAGTGGGCACTAGACCCAACACAGTACAGAAGCGCTGATGATCACCAGGCTGAAGTGCCTTGGTGAATATATCAGCGGTGTTGGCCTGAGAGGCCACGTAGCGCAAACAAAGCTGACCACGCTGCTGAAGCTCACAAGCAAGGAAGTAACGGAGAGCGATGTGCTTCGTTCTGTGCTCCAGTCTGTGCTCCTGACACAAGGCAATGGCAGCCTTGTTGTCAACGTACAGCACTGGAGGAGAACTAGGCCGCTCTCCAAGGTCGGTCAGCAGGTAGGTGAGCCAGCGTAACTCCTGTGCAGCCATGGCCCTGGCGTAGATCTCAGACTCACAACTGGAGCCGAGAACTGAAGACGAACGAGTAGAGCGCCACGAAACTGAACCAGAGCCAAGGCTGAAGGTGTAACCCTGTGACGACCGCTGAGTAGCCTGGTCGTCTGCCCAAGAAGCGTCTGAGTGCCCAATGAGAACAACTAAGCTCCCTCCTCCAAGCACGAGCCCCATGCTTGATGTACTGCACAAGTAACGCAACACCCTCTTTGCAGCATCCTAGTGCACCTTTCGGTAACGACCAGGAGCCACGTAGCGAGCCAGAAGGCCAAGAGGGTATGCTAGGTCAGGACGAGTGCAAGTCATCAGGTACATGAGGCAACCAACTAGCTCTAGGTAAGGACCACTCGACTCTATGGACTCATCCGAAGGCAGAGCTGAGAGCGAGTGACCTATAGCCAGAGGAGTGGCCTGTGCTGAAGGACCTGCTGCACCAGGTGAAGCCAAAGCGCTGAAGGACCTGCTGCACCATGTGTGACTCAGTCAGGATAATGGTGCGGCGTGCTCTGTCCCGGGTGATCTGCAAGCCAAGGTAGCTGCGCAGTTCACCCAGGTCTGTGCACGTGTGTCTCTTCTGCAGCTCGGACTTCACGTGGGTGAGAGACTCAGTGTCAGCTGCGGCAAAGACCAAGTCGTCGACATACACGAGGATATAGAACGGCGGCAGCGACGTGTCGGTGCGAAGAAACAACGACGGGTCAGCAGTAGAAGGAGAGAACCCAAGTGCTGCAAGAGTAGTCCTCAGTGTGTCGTACCACTCACGTGGTGCCTGGCGGAGACCGTAGACCGGCCGGCGGAGGCTCCACTTGGTACCAGGAGGGAACGACCCAGTGAAGCCAGGAGGGCGGCAGCCAGATCTCCTCGTGCAGACTGCCCTGCAAGAAAGCTGTGCTGAAGTCAAGAGAGTGAAGCTCGTAGTCATGCTGAGCAGCGACGTGCTGCAGAACCCGAAGAGTGGTCATCTTCGGGGTTGGGGAGAAGGTCTGGAAGAAGTCAACTCCCTCTCGCTGACTGAAGCCTCGAGCAACGTAAAGCGCCTTGAAGACAGGCGGAGAACCCGGTGGCCGCTTCACCTTGAAAATCCACATGCCACTGACGATGTTCTCCCCAGGTGGGGGAACCTCGTCGACGTAGGTGCCTGTGGACTTCGAGGAAGCCATCTCTGTGTCCATGGCTGACTGCCACTGAGAGGAGTAGGGACCCTCAATCGCCTCAGCGTATGATCGAGGAGTCGGGATGTCTCGTGCATCCGGGTCTCCCTCAGGGGCAACTAGCATGGACACGAGATGGGGCGCAGCGGCTGCAAGACACTCAAGATCCTCCTGTCTGTCCTCAAGGACGTCCGTGCTAAGAGCACACTCACCCCTGATAGACGGAGGACAGACAGACTCAGACTCAGCGACAAGACTGGCAGCGTAGTCTAGACGACAGCGAGCAGCAAAGTCGATAAGCTCAGCAACTAGGGCAGACGCAGCAGGAGACTCAAACGAAGGGTCAGTGACAGCAGTGGCAAGGAGACGCGTGACAGTAGGACTGGAAGCACGAAGAGAGTCAGACTCAGGGTCAGCAAGAGTAGGAAGAGAAGACTCAGGAGGAGACGGCAGAGGGACACGCTGTGGAGCAGTGGAGGGACGCAGTGACATCCGGTGGGTGCCAGGGACTGGTGGCGGACGCTCACGCGGAGTACGGCAACTGGAGGAAGTAGCACAAACAGAGGACTCAGGACGGGACACAGGCAACACAGGGCGAGACTCAGGCTGACGACGCTCTATGAGACCGCCTGTAGGACCAATGTAGGGAGAAGGACGAGGAAGTGGCGAGGCCGGCGGTAGCTGTGACTGCAACTGGACCGGCTGTGGACACTCTACAGAGGGAGGGGGACAAGGCGGAGGTGACTGACCAAGAACCTGCTGATGGAGTGGAACAAAGTACGGCCGCGGCCGTGAGGTGCCCCCTGCAGCAGCAGAGACAGCATCAGAACCTCCAGCAGCTCCAGCAGCACCCCAGCACCTCCAACGTCCGGGTCTGTAGTACCAGTAGCAGCACCAACACCCGAGTCCACAGCACCAGCAGCTGCTCCAACGCCCGAGTCTGCAGCACCAGCAGCAGCTCCAACGCCCGGGTCTGCAGCACCAGCAGCAGCTCCAACGCCCGGGTCCGCAGCACCAGCAGCAGCTCCAACGCCCGGGTCCGCAGCACCAGCAGCAGCTCCAACGCCCGGGTCCGCAGCACCAGCAGCAGCTCCAACGCCCGGGTCTGCAGCACCAGCAGCAGCTCCAACACCCAGGTCTGCAGCACCAGTAGCAGCTCCAACTCCAGGGTCTGCAGCACCAGGAGCGCCACTCCTGAGACTGCAGCGCCGTGCGTACCACTCACGAAGACGCTGGGGAGAGGGCAGCTCCCATCTGGGCGAGGAAGCACGAGCACCAGCTCCAGCAGCACCTCTCCTGAGGCTGCATTACTGTAAGTACCACTCACGTAGCTGCTGTGAGGAGAAAGCTCCTCCAGGCGTAGTACTCACAGGCTCAGCACCCCCAGGCTCAGCACCAGCAGGCTCCGTACTCCCATGCTCAGCACCCCCAGACTCAGCACCCCCAGACTCTGCACCCCCAGGCTCAGCACCCCCAGTCTCCGCAACCCCAGGGTCTGCACACTCAGGCTCAGCACCCCGAGTAGGACGAGAGTCGACCGCTACCTCAACAAGCTCAACCGGGTCTACCTGGGACACACCTGAGGGAGCGGCACCCTGAGGGGGGGAGGGGGTTTACCACAGCAGCACCTGGCGCGAGGAAGAGAGGCGGGGGAGGGAGCGGGGCAGTGCGGTAGGGGAAGAGACGGTAGAAGGGAACCGATTCGTCAAAGGTGACGTCCTAAGAGGCGAGGACACGGCGCAAGGTAGGGTGGTAAAACTGCCAACCAGCCGCGTCCGGAACAAAGCCTAGGAAGACACACGGAATAGTGCGGGAGGAGAGCTTGTCCGCGGACGTATCGCGAACAAAAGCTCGGGATCCCCAGACTCGAAAGCGCGATGCATCGCCAACCTCTCCCGTCCAACGCAGTGTCGGGGAGGTCTCCGGCAAGGAGACACGGGGCCAGAGGTTGAGCTGATGCGCAGCCTATCGGACCGCAAACGGCCACAGAAAGTGGGGGGCAGCCGCATGGATCAAGGAGGTACGAGCGACCTCCATGACCAAGCCAATGCGGCGCTCAGCAACCCCATTCTGCTGTGGAGAGGCCGGAAGCGTGAACGTCTGGCGGATGTCGTGCTCCGCACAGTAGGCTGCCAAGAGGTTGGAGGATAACTCACCACCTCTGTCAGAGTGCAAGCGCAGGACAGGAAAGTCCGAGTGGAAACGCTCGCTGAGCTGGAGACGAGAAGCGCGGAACCAAGGGATCAAAACATCAGGGACCTCACCCTTGGTGCGCAAGGGGAAGACCGTCGTGTAGCGCGAGTAGTCGTCAACAACTATCAGGAAGTACCTCTCCTGACCCTGACCACGGACGCGGGCTGGGCCCCACACGTCCATGTGGAGCGTCTGCAAGGGAGCAGTCGTCGGGGGAAACGAGGAGGAGTGAGGAGCAGCGCGCTGCCGCCCCTCGACACAGGGAAGGCAGGGAGGAGCAGGCGAGGCTGGGAGGGGAGGGAGAACCCTAGGAAGACCAAAGACAAGGTACCGTTTGTGCATTGCCCGAAGGCGCTGCACGGACGGGTGACCAAGGCAGTGGTGCCAGAGGACTATCTTGTGCGCCATAGAGCGGCACGAGAAGGGGGCCAACAGCTGACCTGATGCAGACGCAGACGCAGCTACCTGAGGGGACTCAGTAGTCAGTGTACAGGTCCGGCCCCGGCTGCCGTGTGAAGGTCGCCAGGTGACGGCCCGTCCGAGCACACGTGCAGTGTGTCACGCGCTCGTAGGCAGGGGTGAACTGGTGGACACCCCTGTCCTGGAGCGCACTACCCGCCACCAAGTTCGTAGAGAATGAGGGGAGGTAGAGACCGGACAGTGTGCCCGACGGGACGGCCGGACAGGGGAGGACAGTGGAGGAGGTCGCAAGGACTGGACCCCCAGAGGGGTCAGCGAGAGAGACTGCAACGGGCCGAGCAAGCTGCTCAAGAGCCGTGCGGTCATGAAAGAAACAGCGGGAGGCACCTGAGTCTAGTATAAAGGTGTGCAGTGCCTAAGTCGACTCAGTAACAGGGGGGGCAGACGCACCAGCACCTAGAGCAGCAGCCTCACCAGCACCTGGGGTAGCAGACACTCTAGCACCTAGAGCGGTAGCCTCACCGGGTCGAATGCCCGGGTCGGGCGGAACACTCAGGTACTAGGTACCCTCTCCACTAATAGACATCACATACATGGCAGAGAGAATAGCATCAAAGTCTAGAGCAAAGATATCAATATTTTGCTTCATCAGATCAGCCCAGCGGGGCAGCTCAGTGGCGTCAGGGAACTGAGTACGCCAAGCGTCATCAAGGCGTGAGAAGCAGCGTTGCGTGGGGTGCGCCCTCCCACACGTCTGACCAGTGCGGTCACCAGTGCGGATAACGTACGTGCAGCTAAGGCCACCACCCCCCCCTCGTGCCGCGCATACCACTCACGGAGCTCCTGGGGCGACGGAGAGTGCGGAAGGCTCTGGCCACCGCCAGTGCCTCCACGACCACCACTGCTGCCACCACCGCCTCGACCACCTCCTCCCCTGCCGCCGCTGCGTCCACCGCCGCCCCCACCACCGCCCCCGCCCCTGCCACCGCCCCAGCCGTTGCCGCCGCCACCCCCACCGCTGCCACTAGCCCCACCAGCCCCACCACTACCCCCACCGCCGCCACCACCCCCACCACCGCCTCCCCCGCCGTCACCTCCGCCTCCCTTGCCCCCTTTGCCCTTGCCGCTGCGGCGCCCGGTTGAAGCAGACGCAGTCCCAACCTTCTCAGCACCAAGGAGGTCGACACAAAAGCAGAGGCGACAGAGGGAAGAATGGGAGAAGGGGAACACCCCTCGAAGAAAGGGGTGCGGGGGTCGCCACGAGAGGCACCTACAGCGACTATGCTAGCCTCAGCTGCAAGCAGTTCCTTCTCGAGTAGGGCAATGGTGAGCTCAGTGGGGCAACGAGCTAGGAAGTGGTCCGTGACAGCACGCAGAGTGTCAAGGAGGCGGGTGACTAGGTGGTAGAGAGTGAGCCAGAGCGGGGGGGGGTTGGTGGCAAGAAACTCATCGGGCATGGCGGCACGGAAGCGGGCCTCACTAGTACGGAGGTGCGTGATGAGGTCAGCGACTGTGTGGAACGAGGCCAGGTCAGGAAACAGGTAGGGGAGGGAGAGACGGCCTAGCGCGGCAGAGGCAGGTGAGGAGTAGCGGGCAACAACAGCGGTGTACAGTGCCTGTGCAGTCTTGTGCTCGCCAAAGTGCTCACGCTCGTCTATCGGCAGGGAGTTGCGAATAGCGAAGCGAGCGTGGGCGTCACGAGTCTGCCACTGTGAGCGGGCAGTGCTGTCAGCAGTAGCAGTAGGAGCAGTAGCATGGCCTAGGGCGTGATCGTACAGTGAGATGTCCTCCTTGGCAGTGAGCTGTAGGAAGAGGTGTAGGTCATCTAGCCAGGTTACGAACTTCACTGGGCGGCCCTCAGCATCGAAAGCTAGCACAGTAGGGCTAGCCATAGCAGCAGTAGAGTAGCAGTAGCAGTAGCAGTAGTAGTAGCAGTAGCAGTAGCAGTAGTAGTAGCAGTAGCAGTAGGCCGACTCGGTCTAGGACGGGCGGCGCGGCTCGGTTCAAGTAGGGCGGCTCGGCTCAGGTAGGGCGGCGCGGCTTGGTTCGGGCTGGGCGGCTCGGTTTGGGTCGGGCGGCTCGGTTCGGGCTGGGCTGCTCATTTTGGCGGGGCCGTGGGTGTCACGACGGGGTGCTAAGGGGCGGGCGCACGGGTCTACAGGGCCAGCTGGGGGCCGCTAAGGGGCGGCGCTTGGGGTCGACGGGGCCCGTGGGGCGGCTAAGGGGCGGGCGCACGAGGTCGACGGGGCCAGCGGGGCCGCTAAGGGGCGGGCGCATGGGTCGACGGGGCCAGCGGGGCCGCTAAGGGGCGGCGCGTGAGGTCAACGAGGCCCGCTAAGGGGCGGCGCGAGAGGTCGACGGGGCCAGCGGGGCCGCTAAGGGGCGGGCGCACGGGGTCGACGGGGCCAGCGGGGCCGCTAAGTGACATTGTGATCCACCCTGAGCTTGTACTGCTTTGCCTGCTCTACTGATTACACCCCACTTTGGCTATGGGGGTGTGTCAGAATGTTATCTTATGCTCTAGCCTGTAGTGGGGTGCTCTATAGCGAGTACAACCCTTCTAGGGTTTGCTATTTCTATCCTCATTCCTGCTTGTTCAACCCTCTTCTTTCTTCTAATTTTGTCAATAGCTCCTCTCAGAAAACCATGACGCTCGGGTTGCAAACGTGGAGTCCTTTGGACATGACTCAACTGGTTTGAATTGAATCAGTTTGACTTTAACCAGTACCACTTTGAGTCGATCTATTTCTTATAAGAAAAAGAGCGCAGAGCATCTGCAGGACACACACTCTGAAGGTCAACGGCACGGAAGGGAATAAAGTGGTGGTGAAACTATGTCGCAAAAATGGTGACAGCACTTTCACAGTCCACGAAGGAGAAAACTTATTGGTCAAATTTGGGCTCCAGAGCGAGGAGCCGCTGGCAATTCATAACGACAGGGTTTTAGGGCCGATAGGCGAAGCACGCACAAAAATTACTCTAGTCAGAGTTAAGCAAGGACAGAAAGATACTCCCTCTGAGAGAAATCAGGAAGACTTTGGTTAGTTCAGCAGGCACAGTGATGGAGCCGAGGAGATGGGTTGGCGAGGGAAGAATCATCGAGTAAGAGGGGGTCATCAAGTAGAGAAGACTCCCTTGCTACGCCTGCCTGGGCGCGGGAAGCTTTGTTGCGGCTTCACTGTAAAAATACCGAGATAGGTGCATTTTCTGCGAAGGGGACTAGCTGCAATGAGCCCGCAGCAAAGTTGGCAAGGGTTGGAGGACCTGCTCTTTATGCAGAAAAGCACGACGTCCGGCTTCCCGGAGAGCCCCCTCAGTGTCACACTCCACCAGGTGTGGTTGGCAAGGTGTGACGCGATACACCGAGACATCAAATTTCAATCGAAAAAGGTGTTGCGGTAGGTGGTGATGATGTTTGTCGCCCACGCAAGGGTATACTATTTGGCAAAGCAAGTGGCTGCACAAAAACGGGAATTGGCGGACAGCGGTGATGACAACGTACCTAGCAACTGACGAGGCGGTCGTGATGAGGCGGATTTGCAGCAGGCACCACTGACATGGAAGAGTAGCTTTAGCTCCATCTGGGATAGCGCGAAGATGATCAACAGCCACCATAAGCTTGTTATAAGGAATCTCCAGTACTCAGTACTGTGGCGCTTCCCTTTTGACACAGTTGCAATTGCTGATACTTTTTACATTTCGTATAGCTTATTGCTGCATAGAAAAAAGGGGGGCAGTTTTGAACTTTGCTTAAAGCCTATCTGGGGCATCTCAGTGGCCGCATTAAAAACACTTCATTGGTCTCCTTTTTTTCATCAGTTTCTTGAGCAGCAACAGATTTCAAGGAACCATTCCAGCAACATTCTCGACCCTGAAAGGCCTAACTAGCATGTACGTGTCCTGTGCCCTCCCTGCTTACCATCATCAAATCCCCACTCTGTCCCTGTCTATAACCCTCGTTCCTTCTTCACTCAATACACCACTTGTTCCGTCCCCCCATATTGCAGAGACCTTTCGGTTAATCAACTGTCTGGCATAATACCGCCAGTATTTGCCACCAGCGTCCAATCAATGTATTTCACTCCTCCCTCCGCCTCCTGCCCCACCTTCCCAAGTCTAAACCCACCATGTCTACTTCCTTTACCTTCATGACTTAGCTCATATCTATCTTTTCTTGCATTCCCTCCTCAACCCTTTTCCTTTTTCTGGTTGGAACTTCCTGTTCTTGCGCTCGTAGACCTCTGGCATTTTCTGCAAACATTCCAGCTGCCTTTCCATAAATGCAAGACTATTCTGGTGTACTTTGATAGTCTCTCCTAGCCTTGAAGCTGACCATGTGGAAAGCCATAGGCAACTATGGCGCTTCAGCTGATAATGATGCAAAGTGTGCTATGCACCGTTTGCAGTGGGCTGCTCCACTGCTCCCATCCTCCTGTAATGGTCACCTGGGCTTACGACAAATGCCTGAGTCCATCTAGCTCCACGCCGTGTTATTGAGCTCGAGGCTCCCTCATGAACTACTCCTAATTCCAACATAAGCATATCATATAGCTCGATACAATTCCTGATTAATTCACACCATATTTTCAATGACGGTCCAGGCTCCCTCACTCAATGACGGTCTCATGGCCTCTTGCCTTACCCTGCATGCCAAGCCACAGCACTCACCCCATCTTTCTCTCAACATCCATACCAGCATGCATATAATGCCCCCCTTTCCCCGCTCTTCGTTTCACACTCTTTTGATCTCTAAAGCATTGTGACTTTCACTCTCTTCCCCTTTCTTGCCTCTAACACTTCACTCCCCTCTTCATCCGTGACTCGCTTTGTAACTTCAAACCCATAATCCCGATCATAATCTTCCCCTTTTTACAATCATCACACCTCTCTTTGTGAGTGACGTTCACACCTTGAAACAAATATTTACCCGCCTCTCCTCTTCTGTTTGCCTGTCCAGATTGCTCCGTCACAATAATTTCAGTGGATCCATCCCACCACACCTGGCACTGCCCAACCTTGTTGAGTTGTGAGACCCCCATGGTTGCCCATTTTATGCACTCATCTTCAATTCCCCAGACCATCTTGGGATTTCCTCTAACCTGCGCACTCTGCCTCACCCCATTCTGAGAACTCGTGCACATCACTCCCTTTCTAATCTGCAATGGTTCTTCCTTGACTGCAGTCAACTATTCGGAAATCAGTTCACAGGAGGCATTCCCAGCAACTTCACTCGCCTCACTGGCATGAATCAACTATATGTCTCCCCCCCAAGCTGTGCTCCCCACATTTATCTCTGCCTGCCCTCATGACAATAAACTGCTGATATACAAAATCAAATGCAGGGCCTCATATGTCACTGGCCATTCATTTATTGTACATTCCCAGTTGCTGTGTTCTCAGAACTACGGTCTTTGCCGCCTACATGTGTGTGTGTGTACCGCACGCGCGTGCGTGCGTGCATGGGTGCATGCGTGTGTGCATGCGTGTGTGCGTGCGTGTGTGCGTGTGTGTGTGCGTGCGCGCACGCATTTCAATTGGCAGGGACATTGATACCAACAATCTAAGCTCAGGCCTTGACGTGGTGACTCGGATGACATGGCTCCAAGGCATGTAAGTTTTCTGCCCACTTCACCACCTGAGCAGCCTCCTTTTGGCCCTCACCTTGCTTTCCATTGCTCCACCAGTTCGGGTGCCTGCAACACCCGAGCTGAGGAGCCCTCTCCAATACTGGCTCTGCAGATTTCTCGGATCCAACAACTTCTCTGGTGTGCTTCCAGCATCCTTCACAGCAATCAGTGGCCTCGAAAATTTGTGAGCCTACTGGATCCATCTCTCCCTCAGCAATGCAACGATGCCTTTCGTTGCGCCTCAATGGATGGGTGGGATGCAGCAACAGTTTGTGTTTCGACTGCCCCTGTTCTAACTTCACCTGAGTATTGAAGGGCTCGCGCCTATAATCAATTCGTGTAGCCTTCTATTGCAATTCATGGTGAACGAATGCGCATGTGCATAGATAAATTCCGTATGTATGAAATCGTACACTTTCATATCATCACGCGTCGCGCTGCCTCCGTTTGTGTTTGCAAGCACACAATATCTAACGCATTCATGAGCAACTGTACAGGTTCAAGAGCCCATCTTTTTGTGCCCAAATGTTTGTGCATGTGAGCAATGGCCTGTACATGAGCAATCTCATGTATTTGTTTCATCGTTTCCTTGGATCTTGGGTCTCACTCAGAAAGGTTGGAAACAACCATTTTACTGGAACCTTCCCAAATTTCACCCTGCACCAGAAAAGGCTTTCATACTTGTAAAACACCCATTCATGACCTCAAAGGCGGGTTGCACTGATGAAATCAATGCTGTCATTTCTTCCAGTACCACCCGAAACAAATATCGGAACAACTCATATGGCAACTCGCATCGCAATCTGAATGGTTATGGCAGGAATTTGTACAACAACAGTTTCATAGGGATGAAACCTTGCGAGTTGACCGAGGCTGTCAGCCTGGAATACATGTATGCTTCACCAGTTCAGTACTTGATGCACCGTTGTGGAGTTTACTGGGACTTGGGACGGGAAATGAACAAATAAAATCAACCAGTAGGGCTATGACTCAGGGTTGGGAGTCCGTGATAAAGTTTGCCATGCTGTATTGTGCTTGGACATTACGTCACTTCGAGTCTCTTGATACCATTGCCCAGAAATCTTAATGACAACAATTTCCATGGAACCATCCCAACTGGCCTGCTTCAGCTACCCAATTTGGTGTCACTATAAGTAGCTCCAGTATACTTGTTTCAGAGATCCGTTTTTTCCAACTATCACCTCGGTGTGCCTTCAACACTTTCTTTCATTGAAATGATGCATACAAATCTGTTAAAGACCGTCCTAAAAAAAAAACGCCGTTGCATGTGCTCCTCTCCGCTGCCAAATTGGGAATCTGTACGCCTACTTCTTGCTTTGGATGCTTTCCATCCACATCTCCCCAAGTCTTCAACTTTCCACCACAAAATTGTTGCCTGTCTCTTAGAGGTGCACGATTCATGCATGTGCTTTAAAGGTTTCTCTTGATTTCCAACATCTGCATCTTGCCCTTCTTCAATTCCTTCTCCTTCCCAACACAGGGAAGTAGCTAACAACTTCCTTTCTGGGACACTCCTAGGGAATCTCAATGCCAACATTTCTCTTGAAACACTGTAATTTGTGCAACCATTGTGTGGTACCACTGCTGTGTGTGCTGCCACCACTATCACTGTGTGTGCTGCCACCACTATGTGTTTGCTGCCACCATTATGTGCGCCTGGTGCAACGCCATCCCTTCGTGCTTAACTTCCATGCCCCTCCAATCTTCATCTCCTTTTGAACTGTGCAGTAACCTGGGAAGAAATGGCTTCACAGGCTCCTTACCAGACTTCTCACACTGGAATGTCAGCTTTAAAGAAATGTAAGCCTCCATGCACTCTCTGACTCCTTGCCCCTCTCTAAACATAGCTTGCTCCATCATGGTCTTAGCACCATGGCGTTTGTGACCTTCCCATGTAAGCTGTCGCGTTCACCCCACGCACGACAGGCTATCTCGTTGCTGCCCTGCCTGTGTTGTTTGTGGCTCAGAAATCTCGGCAAGAACAACTTCACAGGGTCGATTCCCGACTCCATCTCCACCCTCACCTCCCTCGTGGGCATGTAAGCCTTCTTGTGACACAATGAGCCGCAATGCCAACCATGAGCACATAACCATGGAGCTATTCCCATCTGAGCAAGGTGGGATGTCGTGTACAAAAGTCACCGTTGAGCCTTTGCAGTGACATGCAGCCAATGGCAGGAGAAAGGTAGCAGTGGCAGCCTATGCGCAACCACACTGTCTGTGTCCTGACTGCAAATGCTTGTTCGCATATCCAACCAATGTATTCATTTCTATGCCCTTCCCTACAGTATGCTTAACAACAACCAACTGAGAGGCACCATCCCCTCTGCCAAATTTACCATGTCAAATCTGAGATACCTATGAGCCTCATGCGCTTAGGGATCCCCTTACTAAGGGCCCTGCCCATCAAGTGCTCCCACCTCTGCCCCGTGGTGCTTTCCTGATTCAGCCTGCACCTCTCTTGCATGCGCTGCTTCTCATCGCAGTGTCTCCCTGCCATTGCCCTTGCCGTTCAATTACTTCAGCCACATGGTCAACGTTGCCTCGCCCTGCCGTTGCCATCGCCCGTCAGCTACATGGCCAACAACCATCTGACTGGCAATCTGCCATCAGCCGATTGACAACATTTCTCTCTCATCGCAACTTTCTCCCTCCCAACTGTTGCCCTGCCATTGCCATTGCCATTGGCATTGCCCGTCAGCTACATGGCCAACAACCATCTGACTGGCACTCTGCCAGCCGCCGTCAGCCAACTGCAGAATCTTGAACAGATGTGAGGGTGCTATTTGCCTTCCTCCTCTATGCTTTTCAAGGCAGTTGACAGCTAAGAAGCAACACAGACAGCACAAGCACAAGCTTGTAGTACATTGTTATTATACAAAAATTAGCAAACATTCGTACCATGAAATGAACACGGGAGACTAAAACATGCAATTATCATCTGTGCCATCCCCGCTCCACCCCGTGCACTTCATGAAACCGTTGGTGCCGATTATCCTGCCAATGCTCTGTCTGTTCGCACAGCTGGTTGGACAACAACAGTATTGAAGGCCCTTTCCCTACTGTCATATGTTCGCTACCGCTGTGGCATTGGTGAGTCACTGTTGTACACATGATCGATTGTTTTCTTAGAAGTTTGCCAACCAGGACTCATTGCTTCTTGTTTTCATGATTTTGGGGATTTTTGATATGTAAGAAGTATTTTCATTTTTGTGTGTTTGACTTCAGCATGACGTGTGCTGCTGGCAGCATGATGAGTAACAACTACCTCTATGGACCGCTGCCAGACTGCTTCTTTCACAAGTGCATGAACCAAATGTGAGCCTACCATGCATACTCTATTCTTAGTACCATCCATAACACTTCGCACCCTCAACATGGGCATTACACAACACTTAATATCATCGTCTGCCCTCTGTGATTCCTCTGTGCATCTCACAGTGATGTGAGCGGCAACAACCTGTATAGGCGCATCAACCGCGACTTTGAGAGCATAGTGACGGATGGTAATGCACTCATCAACTTGGCTCACAACTTCTTCTTTGGAGACGGGGTGCTCTTTGCTGCCGGTTGCAAGGTCTGCCCTACGGAGGTCAGCGAGCCCAACAAACTCAACCTGTGGGACGCCTCTGCATGGCTACCTGGTGCATGCAATTCTGAGGCGGAGTCGGGCAAGATGGTGAGGGTGAGTCTGTCGGGAAATTGCCTGACCCTCACCCCAAGCAACAAGTGCTCATCCAGTGCCACCCAGCGTAGCACGGCAGCCTGCCAGGCGTTCCGCAGCATCACGGACAGGCCCATGTGACGGCCATGGGGCGTGTGTGCCGGCTGACCCCGCCTCCCTCTCCAACTTCACCTTCACGTGCCTGTGTGATGCTGGGTATAGCGCTGTCGACTCGGGCAACGGCTCTTCCACGTTTACCATCGTCCACTCCAACACCACCACCAACACTGGTAACCCGTGCTTCGTTCTTACAGCTCCACAGCACTGCCTCATTCCTATGTTCTATGCCAATAACCATGTTATAAGGCCTCTATATCCACACGTTATCACCGTTACCGGCTTATTTCCCTTGATCTGCCCCTCCTTGGCAGTGTCGTCTCTGTCCACAGGGCACCATCCTGGGCATTGTTTTTGGCTGCTTTGCTGGCTTCATTTTTTTGGCTGCTGTGGTCGCATGGCTGTTGTGGCCCCGAGGACGAAGTGAGTTCTTCGGCCCTTCGTCAGTTACATTCGTCTCCCCTAGTGCACCTCCTGGCTTCCTTCCTTGCTCATCTTCTCTGTCATTTTTTCCTTCGCTCCCTTTCCACTGCCTTCATACTCTATGTCCACTCTATACACCCTCAGTCACTTACTCTTTTTTTTTTTTTTTTTTTTTGTGCACAGAGAAATGGGAGGGTTTGGATATGTGTGAGCAATTCTCGCTGCAGCAGATGCTGGGAGGATAATGTGCTGGGTCAGGGAGGCTTTGGCATTGTCTACAAAGGCCGCTCGCCACAGGGCTAGCTGTGGGCCATCAAGTGCTCCACCATCATGACCAACGACTTTGAAACGGAGGTGAAGCATGCCTCCAATCCACTACATTCGGTCCACAGAGCAGGAGAAAGTATGTAACTCAATTACAAAACATAAAACGGTGTTATCTTTTCTCTTACGTGCTGACTTGCAGACTCAATACTCGCCCTTCCGTTCCCATCTGCTTCTGGTACTCTCCGTGTTGCAGGTGCGAGCCATGGCCTCTCTCCACCACTCGCACCTCGTGCGCCTGTTGGGCTTCTGCCTGGACCAGAACGTGGAGACGGGCAAGCAGGAGCAGATCCTCGTCTACGAGTTCATGGCCAACAGGGACCTGGCATACCATATCTACAAGACTAAGCGTGAGTTGCATTGACATGTTGGGTGAATGACTGCCACGCATTTGTTATTTTTCCCGGACACCAGCACTCATAAAATCACGCTTTTTGTCTCTGCGTTCATGTTTCCTGTCCCAGGTCCTCTCTCGCTGCGCTAGAGGTTGCGCCTGGCATAGGGAGCAGCAGAGGGCCTAGCGTACCTGCATGGGTTTGAAACACCCATCGTTCACCGCGACATCAAGCCAGCCAACATCCAGGTGAGAGCAGACATGCAAGCCAAGGTGGCTGACTTTGGGCTGCTCAAATGCCTCACTCACGGCAATGCTAATGCTACGCGAGTGGCCGGCACTCTAGGCTATGTGGATCCGGATTACGTCCGCACCCACGTCATCACTGTCAAGAGTGATGTGTTCAGGTCCGCATGCTTGTTCCTTTGCACAACGCAATGAACTTGGGCACCTTGAGTTTTTCTTCTGTTTCATGGCCAGTTATGCCCAGTATTGCTACCTCTACCTCTATGCATGCTTGTTCCTTCGCACGACACAATGAACTTGTGCACCTTTTTTTTTTATCCCCCTGGCTATGTTGAGTCCTTGTACTTGTACTGCGATCTCTATATCTATCCATTTCTTTGCAAGTCTTGTCAAATGGATGGTTGCTTGCAGCTTTGGAATTGTGCTTCTTGAGCTGCTGAGTGGAAGGTCACCCCATGTCGACGAAAAAATGCATATAAGAAAATGGGTATGCACATTATTGAACCCTTCTTGTTTTTGCATATAAGCGATTGGGTATGCTGATGAAATCAAATTTGCTCTCTGGCTTCATTACTTTATGGCAGCATGTTTATCCTGGAGTTCCTTTCGTGCTGGCATTCCCTGCCTTTCCTTGTTGCCATGCTTGCTTTCCCTGCCTTTCCTTGTTGCCATGCTTGCTCTCGTCCATGGCTTCGCCAAGCACTTTCCGCCTCTACCTCTTGGTCATCTTGGGGCATGCTGTCAACCCTGGTAGAAATCCCATGGCCAATTCTCGTTTTAGTGCAGCGGGCTCTTCTCACTCACCCAGTCCTTGGTCGTACACCATTCCTGAATCCGGGCTGCCCTCTTTGCTTCCTGAATCCCCTGGCTCCTTCATAAGATACGAAGGTAGCCTTTTGTACCTAGGCTCTCCCACTTGATTGCGGGGGCACTTGGTCTCGTGTACATGCTGATCTACCAGTGCTACCACTCTCTCGAGCTCCAGTATGTCCTCCACCAGCCGGGTTTTTGCCCAGGCTACCTCTAAAGTAGCCCCCGAAAGGGGCCCTCTGCCGCTTGCCTGTCTCGCTCAGGAGGGGAGGGCTTCCGAAGGCTGCATCGAGGATGAGGCGTGTTGCATGAGGGGCGGTCGTACAAGAACCGCACCATTGGCAACAGGCGGGAGAGGGCAGATCCACTTATGGCCACGGCTATTGCCTCTCGGTGGACGCTGTTGAAGCTATTGAATGTGTTGGCCAAGTCCGCTTGCAGGATCAGCTCCTCTGGGTTAGTGAGTGGCCATGTACGTTCGGGCTATATGGAGGATGACTGCTTCGGCTCCTCCTGTTACTGCTACTCCGTACTACATTGGTAAAAACTGGTCTCTTGCTGCCTCGGCAATGGAGGCAGCACAGCCTTGGCCACACACGAGGTGGGACAGGCTCTCGCTCATGGCGATTGGCCTTATTCCCACATCTGGTTTCGCCAAGGCCAACAGCCTGCCTGAGGTAAGAATATCCGCTACTTCCGCTAGCAGTTTCGCTGCATGGCACCCTGACGGCGTTGACGAGGGCGTGTAAGTGTGTTGCTATGGCTGGGTTTGTCAGAGCCGCGTCGCGCAGAT
Organism: Closterium sp. NIES-65; assembly: GCA_948144175.1. Lineage (NCBI taxonomy): Eukaryota > Viridiplantae > Streptophyta > Zygnematophyceae > Desmidiales > Closteriaceae > Closterium > Closterium sp. NIES-65. Next base: position 761,430 of record CANXME010000986.1, read on the forward strand.
GTTTGAATGTGGTGTCTGTCGGGCCTGCTGCAATGCCGTTTGCACAGAGTTGGGGTAGCTGCTAGTAACTGGCCCAGGTGGTGGAGACGGAAGTGCTGGCAGATGCTTTGCATTAAATGGGTCAAGGACATCGGGGGAGGGGGTGCTGACTAGGTAGGCTGGGCAGGCTTCTAGCACCATGTTGGCCTTCACAGGTTTCTCCTACAGCCGAGTCCTTCAGCCTGCGCAACTTTCCCGGTGTTGTCTTGGCAATGACTTGGGGAGGGGTGTGTGAGGGAGGGGGGGAGGAGGGGGGGGGGGGAGAGGAGAGGGCGATAGATTCCTGGTGCAGAGTGTCTGCCCAGTCCGGCCGCCTCAACAAAATCACGCTAAGTGAGAGACGGGGAACGAAAAGTAACAGCCGCCATCCTGACACCGAGTCTAAGTTACGGGTGAGATGGAAGAGTGGCGTCAGGAGGGCAAGGCCGAAAATTTGGAAAGGTTTGGGCAGGAGTCACCTTGTCAGGGGTGGTTGGCGAGTGTCGCAGAATCGGGGTACATCCCAGCATAGCGACTTGGTTTGCTGACTTAGTAGCGACTTAGTTTACCATTTGCAAGCTTTTTCTTTCTGGGTTTGCTGACTTGGTTTTCTGCTACTCTGTTTTGTGGTTTGCCAAATGCATGCATTCACACTCATGCATGCACCCACTCCCCACCAGCCTCTGCGACCCTTGTACCTAGACCAGCCCGTGGGCCATGGACCAGTCCGCAGCTGCGGCCTGGTACCTGGTTCGGACCAGCCCACGGAATTATCCGCTCCCAGGCCAGACCTGCGGCGGACCAGCCAGACCCTATATTGCTGGTAAAATGAAAGAGAAGAAGAAAACAACGAAATGCATCCCTTCAATTGAGATTTAAGAATTATAATTTCTTGCGCTTGTCATAGTTTGTATGATCTATAGTCATGTTGGATCAGATGTTTTTTTAGGTGACCATGAGATCTGTTGGAAATATATTGTGAGATAAACATTCCCCGTAAGGTTGGATTGCTTTATCGAGTTTCATAGTACAGCACAAGTTTCACCATCTGTGGGACATTTCCCGCTCGGCATCTTCATGGCCAACTGGTTGGGAAGGGAACTGAACACACCTGGCAGGCATTGATGGTCAGCTGCTTGTCTTTCAGAAAGGCGTGAACAGAGCGCGATAAATCTAGTGACAATGCCGATGGTCCATCCGGATGGGTTTTAGTTTTTGGGTTGCGAAGCAACCCTTTACGATCGATTTTGACATTTTTTTTTCATGGTTTTTTTTAAATAAAACATGAAAAAAAAAAGCTGTAAGCTACACTATCACCCTTCACATTGTGCATGTTGAAGTGTTTTGAATGTTGGTAGCAGTTTTTGTAGTAGTTTTGTGCATAAATGTTTTACTGTTTGTATTAGATCTTTTACTGTTTGATGTAGTGATAATTGCATGTAATAAATGTTATGAGTACTAATAATGAAGTACACGCCACACATGCTTAAATGAATGAAATGATGAGGCATGATATATAGGTGCATACCTAATAAAGATACACACATGAAAATGCATTTGTATGCATATGATATGCTGAAATGCACCACACCAGTATATCATACCAATGCGTGATAGTTAACGACCCAAAAACTAGGCTACCGCATCCCCTGCCTAGCATGGGGGGGAAGTCAATAGCAAAGTCTTTGAATAATCAACTAGCACATGAAACAATATAATCTGCTAACTCTAAAAAAGAGGTTCACTCTATCAAATCCAGTTCGAAGTGGCGAACACACGAGTCACTGAGTGCGCTAATGAACCAATGAGAAATGATAGAATTGAACCCCCTTTTTAGAATTAGCAGACATGCATTGTTATTGCTATGGAGAATTTACACACACATATACACACATACGCATATATACATACACATGCACGCACATATACAACCATGCACACAAAACCATACGCATTCACACAAAAATAGTTAATCACGCAAGCATTAGCAATGCAGTCGACGATATAAAGTATATAAAAACCCAAAGCGGGATAAGTTCTGTCTAGTCAATCTCCCACCCATGTTTTCTGAATTAACATGTTTTTCGTGCCATGAATTAACCAAAACTTCTCTTAGTCGGCTCCACGGGTCTTGGGCTTCACAGCCGCTGCAAGGAAATACAAAATTCAAACGTAAGTTGAAAGCACAGTAATAAGTTATATAATTTTGAGATAGTCAAATTATAAGTACAAAATCTGTCAGATATATATGACATAGCTGTTGTAGGCAATAGTGGGGTAGCACATATGTCAGATTACTATAGCTGATGCATGTTTGTAGGCTATAGTGGGGTAGCACATATGGGGTACAGCTTTCTAGGGTTGTATTTGTACCCAACCCTGACTTAGTCATTTCATTCCTGTTCACTTACTTCACATGGTATAGAGCGGGTCCATCCTAAGGACCGTTTTTTTAGGGCCCACCAAAGCGCGCCCCGAGGCTCTCTCGCGGCCCCGCCACCCTACCTGCAGCAGCCGAGCCGCCCACCTGCAGCAGCCGAGCGGAAGTGCATCCGAGCCGCCCGGGAGCCGAGCCGCCCTGCAGCCGAGCCGCCCGGGAGCCGAGCCGCCCTGCACCAGAGCCGCCCTGCCGCCGAGCCGCCCGGGAACCGAGCCGCCTTGCACCCGGGCCGCCCGGTCGCCGAGCCGCCCTTCTGCAGAGTTGCCCGGCCTGCCCTGCCTGGTGAGCACAGTCCTACTGTCACTGTGTGCTCTTCCCCTACTGCTTGCACTGCTTCGCTGTCGTCGTCATGGCTACCCCTAGTGTCCTAGCGTTTGACGCTGAGGGTCGCGCCATTGACTTTGAGGTCTGGTTAGACGACCTGCAGTTGTTTTTACAGTGCGATAGGGCAGACGGCCTCTCTCTCTTTGACCTTACCTCTGGCGCCTCTCCTGCTCCTGCTGCTGATGCTGATCCCACTGTGCGCTCTCAGTGGGCCACCCGCGATGCTGCTGCACGTCTTGCTGTGCGTCGCCACCTCCCTACCTCTGAGCGCGCGCACTTTAGTCAGTACAAGAGTGCTCTGACCTTGTACGACGCTGTAGTTGCGCGCTACTCCTCCCCTGCCACTGCTGCACTGAGCCGTCTCATGCTTCCCTACCTCTTTCCTGACCTCTCTGCCTTTCCCACTGTCGCTGACCTCATTACGCACCTCCGCACTAGTGACACTCGCTACTGCGCCGCCCTTCCTGCTGAGTTCTGCGCCAAGAACCCCCCCCCCCCATGTACATCACTCTCTACTACGTAGTCGCGCGCCTCCCTGACTCCCTTCGCGTAGTCCGGGACCACTTTCTCGCAGTCTGTCCCACCACCCTCACCGTTGACCTCCTCGAGAAGGCCCTCCTTGCAGCGGAGAAGAGCATAGTCGCTGTAGGAGCTTCTCGTGGTGACCCTCGCACCCCCATCTTTGAGGGGTGCTCTCCTTCCCCCTTGCTGCCCTCTGTTGCCTCTGCTGCTGCTGCCGACCTGCTTGGTCTTGAGTCGGTTGGCTCGGCGTCTGCCCCTAGTGGGAGACGTCGCTCTGGCAAGGGCAAGGGGGGCAAGGGCGCGGGTGGAGCTGGACGGGGCGGTGGCGGTGGCGGCGGAGGCGGCGGAGGGAGTGGGGGTGGCGGCGGGAGTAGTGGCGGGGGTGGTAGTGGTGGTGGCAGCGGCGGCGAAGACGGTAGTGGTGGTGGCAGCGGTGGTGGTGGTGGCAGCGGCGGAGGTGGAGGCGGCGGAGGAGGCGGCGGAGGAGGCAGCGGAGGAGGCGGTGGTGGTGGAGGGGGTGGAGCTGGTCGGAGTGGTACCCAGCAGCTGATCGGCGGTGGTGGTGGCCAGCGCTCGCAGCGGCAGCAGCAGCAGCGTTCGCGGGACATCCCTCCGCCTCAGCAGCTTCGTGAGTGGTACACTCAGCGTCAGAGGGGTGGGGGTACTGGTCCTTGCACCTACGTTCTTCGTTCCGGCGACCGCGCGGGTGAGCAGTGTGGGGGTGCCCACTCCACCCAGCGCTGCTTTGGCCGCCTGACGGACGCTTGGCGTCAGCAGTTCCCCGGGGCTAGTGAGATCCCTCGCTGGGATGAGCTTCTTAGGGCTGGTGTAGCGATCTTTGATCTTGATTTTGATGCTATCCTTGCTGCTATGCATGCTGTGACTATTAGTGAGGAGAATGAGGGTTACCGGTGTTTCCAGCCCGACCCGGGCATTGTACTGCTGCGCTAGGTACTTGTGAGGCTGCTGCTCTAGGTGCCAGTGCGTCTGCGCTCTCAGGTACTGGTGAGACTGCGCTCTCAGGTACTGCGTCGCCCTCGTCCTCCCTCACTTTCACACTTGACTCCGGGGCTTCTCGCTCCTTCTTTCGAGACCGCACCACCCTCACGCCGCTTGGCCGGCCGGTTGCCGTCTCCCTGGCTGACCCCTCTGGGGGTCCTGTCCTCTCTCACTTCTCCACTGTCCTCCCGTGTCCGGCTGCCCCTTCGGGCACCCTGTCTGGTCTGTACCTTCCCTCGTTCTCTACGAACTTGGTGAGTGGTGCGGACCTGCAGGATGCGGGGGTTCACCAGTTCACTCCTGCGAGTCAGCGGGTGACCCACTACACGGACGCACGCACAGGCCGGCACCTGGCCACGTTCTCACGTCGGCCGGGGTCGAGCCTCTACACCCTGAACACTGAGTCTCCTCCAGTCCCTTGCGTCTGGTCAGGCAGCTGCGTCAGGTCAGGTGCTTGCTGCTGCGTCCCGGTCAGGTCCTGAGTCTGCCCCCTGTTCTTGTCGCCTCCTGTCTCACGAGACTCTCCTGTGGCACCACCGTCTTGGCCACCCCTCCTTGCCCCGTCTTCGGAGCATGGCTTCCCGTGTCCTTGTCTCTAGTCTTCCCCTGTCTCTCCCTCCCCTTCCCTCCGGGCCAGGACCTTCCTGTGTCCCCTGTGTTGAGGGTCACCTCCGGGCTACTCCTCACTCCTCCCAGTTCCCCCCGACAGAGGCTCCTCTGCAGACGCTTCACATGGACGTGTGGGGCCCAGCTCCTGTCCGTGGGTAGGGTCACGAGCGCTACTTCCTGTTGGTGGTTGACGACTACTCGCGTTACACCACAGTCCTCCCCTTGCGCAGCAAGGGTGCGGTCACTGAGGTGCTGATCGACTGGATCCGCGAGGCTCGTCTCCAGCTCAGGAAGAGCTTCGGCTCAGACTTTCCTGTTCTGCGTCTGCACTCGGACAGAGGCGGAGAGTTCTCCTCTCGCCTTCTGCGAGACTACTGTAGTGCACGGGGGATCCGCCAGACCTTCACGCTTCCGGACTCTCCACAGCAAAATGGGATTGCTGAGCGCCGCATTGGCATGGTCATGGATGTCGCTCGTACGTCCATGATGCATGCGGCTGCCCCCCATTTTCTGTGGCCGTTTGCGGTGAGGTACGCGGCGCATCAGCTCAACCTTCACCCCAGGGTCTCTCGGCCCGCGATGTCCCCAGTCTTGCTGTGGACGGGGAAGGTTGGCGATGCGTCGGCGTTCCGTGTCTGGGGATCTCGGGCGTTTGTCCGCGACTTGTCTGCGGACAAGCTGTCCCTTCGTGTTGCTCCCTGTGTCTTCCTTGGCTTCCCCACTGACGCTCCAGGGTGGCAGTTTTACCACCCCTCCTCTCGTCGTGTTCTGTCCTCCCAGGACGTCACGTTCGACGAGTCCGTCCCCTTCTACCGCCTCTTCCCCTACCGCACTCCTTCTCTCCCCCCTCCGCCGGACTTCCTTGTGCCGGTTCCCCCCCCGGTAGACCCCCTCCTCCCTCAGGTTCCTGCCCCCTCAGGTGTGTCCCAGGTAGACGCAGTTGACCCGGTCGAGGTTACTGGTGACTCTGGTGCTGCTGCGGGTGCTGAGCCTAGGGGTGCTGACTCTGGGGGTGCTGTGCGCCGGGGTGCCGGGCCTGGTGGTGCTGCTGCTGGGGGTGCTGAGCCTGGGGGTGCTAGGCCTGGGGGTGCTACTGCGGAGGGTGCTAAGCCTGGGGGTGCTGAGCCGGGGGGTGCTGTGCCTGGAGCTGCTGAGCTAGGGGGTGCTGAGTCTGGCGGTGCTGAGTTGGGAGGTGCTGAGTCTGGAGCTGCTGAGCCTGGGGTTTCTCCTGCTGCTGCGTCTAGACGGGAGCCCCTCTCTCCACAGGAGCTGCGCGAGTGGTTTGCTCGCCGCTGGAGACGTGCTGCAGGAGCTGGAGCTTCTTCGACCGTCGAGGGTGCTGGTGCTGCTGGTCCTGGAGCTGCTGGGCCTGCGGGTCCTACTGGAGCTGGAGCTGCTGAGGGTGTTGGTGCTGAGACTAATGTTGTCTGTCCTGGCGGTGGTTCTGCTGCTGGCGCTACTGGAGGTCCTGCCGCTGGAGGTGTTGGTGGCGCTGGTGCTGCCGCTGAGGGTGCTGGTGCTGTCCCTGCTGAGTCTGGAGCTGCCGCGCGGCCTCGGCCGTACTTCGTTCCGCTCCTGCAGCAAGTTCTTGGTCTTTCTCCTCCGGTAGAGTGTCCACAGCCTGTCCAGTCGCAGTCACTGTTGGAGCCTTCCTCTCCTCTCCCTGCTCCCTCTCCTTACACTGGTCCTACTGGAGGTCTTGCTGAGCGTCGTGAGCCTGCGTCTCGTCCCGCGTCGCCTGTTCGTGCTGCTCGCGCTAGTGGTTGCGGTTCGCGTCAGCGTCCTCCTGTCCCTGGCATGCACCGGATGTCTCTGCGTCCGTCCACTGCTCCTCTGCGTGCCCCTTTGCCTTCTCCTCCTTAGTCCTCTCTTCCTGCGCTTGCCGACCCTGAGTCGGACTCTCTTCGTGCTGCCAGTCCTACTCTCACGCGTCTGCTTGCTACTGTCGTCACTGACCCCTCTTTTGAGTCCACTGCTGCGTCTGCTCTTGTCGCTGAGCTCGTCGACTTTGCTGCTCGCTGTCGTCTCGACTACGCTGCTAGTCTTGTTGCTGAGTCTGCAAGGCGCGGTACGTTGCTCGTGGCTTCAGTCAGCGACAGGGAGTTGACTACTTTCAGACCTTCTCTCCCACCCCGAAGATGACCACTCTTCGGGTGCTGCTGCACATAGCCGCTCAGCGCGACTACGAGCTTCACTCTCTCGACTTCAGCACTGCGTTCCTGCAGGGTAGCCTGCACGAGGAGATCTGGCTGCGCCGTCCACCTGGCTTCACTGGGACTTTCCCTCCTGGCACCCAGTGGAGCCTCCGACGGCCAGTCTACGGTCTCTGCCAGGCACCACGTGAGTGGCACGACACACTGAGGACTACGCTTGCGGCTCTTGGGTTTGCTCCTTCTACTGCTGACCCGTCGCTATTTCTGCGCACCGACACTTCACTGCCGCCGTTCTACATCCTCGTGTACGTCAACGACTTGGTCTTTGCCACAGCGGACACTGCTGGACTCGCCTACGTGAAGTCCGAGCTGCTGAAGAAACACACATGCACAGACCTGGGTGAACTGCGCAGCTACCTTGGCTTGCAGATCACTCGGGACAGAGCACGCCGCACCATCACCTTGACTCAGTCACACATGGTGCAGCAGGTCCTTCAGCGCTTCGGCTTCACGTACTCCTCGCCTCAGGCCACTCCTCTGTCTACTCGCCACTCACTCTCAGCTCTGCCTTCGGATGAGTCCGTAGAGTCGAGTGGCCCGTACCCAGAGCTTGTTGGCTGCCTCATGTACCTGATGACCTGCACAGGACCTGACCTTGCATACCCTCTGAGCATTCTTGCACGCTATGTTGCTCCTGGGAGACACCGACCAGAGCACATGGCTGCAGCGAAGAGGGTATTGCGCTACCTGTGCAGTACATCGGGCATGGGGCTAGTGCTTGGAGGGCGGAGTCCAGTGGTCCTTACAGGCCACGCGGACGCTTCTTGGGCTGACGACCAGGCTACGCAGCGGTCGTCACAGGGTTACACCTTCAGTCTTGGTTCCGGCTCTGTCTCGTGGCGGTCTACTCGTTCGTCTTCGGTTCTCGGCTCCAGTTGTGAGGCTGAGATCTACGCCGGGGCCATGGCTGCACAGGAGCTTCGCTGGCTCACCTACCTGCTGACTGACCTTGGAGAGCCGCCTCGTTCTCCTCTAGTGCTGTACGTAGACAACAAGGCCATGCTGGCCTTGTGTCGAGAGCAGCGCTTGGAGCACAGAACGAAGCACATTGCTCTCCGCTACTTCCTTGCTCGTGAGCTGCAGCAGCGTGGTCAGTTGCGACTTGCGTACGTGGCCTCTGAGGCCAACACTGCTGATGTGTTCACCAAGGCACTCGCGCCTTGTGACCATCAGCGCTTCTGCACCCAGCTGGGTCTTGTGCCTGTCTTTCCTCACTTGCTCTCCTCTTGACTTTACTTGTACTGTGACATATATATACCTGCTCTTGCTTGTCTAGTCTTATATATATGTCTGTACTCAGATTACTATAGCTGATGCATGTTTGTAGGCTATAGTGGGGTAGCACATATGGGGTACAGCTTTCTAGGGTTGTATTTGTACCCAACCCTGACTTAGTCATTTCATTCCTGTTCACTTACTTCACAACATATGGGGTACAGCTTTCTAGAGTTTGTATTTGTACCCAACTTTCACTTAGTCATTTTCATTCCTGTTCATTATTCTCACATGGTATAGAGCGGGTTCCCTGTGGGAACTTCGCCTAGGGCCCACCGAAGCGCGCCCCGAGGCGCGCATTTTTTTTTAGCGACCCCTCGAGTCGCCCTTTCCCTCGCGGCCCCGCTGTCCCTCAGACGCGGCCCCGCCACCCTTCCTGGCGGCCCCGCCTTCACTTCGCGGCCCCGCCGTCCAGTTGCGGCCCCGCCGTCTGATCGCGGCCCCGCCACCCGATCGCGACTCCGCCACCCCGTTGCGGCCCCGCCGCCCCGTCGCGGCCCCGCCGCCTCTGATCACGCGGCCCCGCCGCTCCTGCTACGCCGGCCCCGCCGCCCCTGCTACGCGGCCCCGCCACCCGATCGCGGCCCCGCCGCCCCGTCGCGGCCCCGCCGCCTCTGATCACGCGGCCCCGCCGCCCCTGCTACGCCGGCCCCGCCGCCCCTGCTACGCTGCCCCGCCACCCGATCGCGGCCCCGCCGCCCCGTCGCGGCCCCGCCGCCCCGTCGCGGCCCCGCCGCCTCTTATCACGCGGCCCCGCCGCCCCTGCTACGCGGCCCTCGCCGCCTTGCTCACACGGCCCCGCTGCCCCTATTACGCAGCCCCGCCGCCCCTGCTACTCCGGCCCCGCCGTCCCTGCTACGCCGGCCCCGCCGTCCCTGCAACGCGGCCCCGCCACCCCTGCTACGCCGGCCCCGCCGCCCCTGGTCTCGCGGCCCCGCCGCCCTACCTGCAGCAGCCGAGCCGCCCACCTGCAGCAGCCGAGCAGCAGTGCAGCCGAGCCGCCCCGCACCCGAGCCGCCCGGCACCCGAGCAGCCCTGCCGCCGAGCCGCCCTGCACCCGAGCCGCCCAACAGCCGAGCCGCCCTGCACCCGAGCCGCCGGGCACCCGAGCCGCCCTGCCACCGAGCCGCCCGGAAGCCGAGCCGCCCAGTAGCCGAGTCGCTGAGTCGCCGAGCCGCCCTTCTGCAGAGCTGCCCGACCTGCCCTGCCCGGTGAGCACAGTACCGCTGTCACTGCGTCCACCTCCCCTACTGCTTGCACTGCTTCGCTGTCGTCGTCATGGCTACCCCTAGTGTCCTAGCTTTTGACGCTGAGGGTCGCGCCATTGACTTTGAGGTCTGGGTAGACGACCTGCAGTTGTTTTTACAGTGCGATAGGGCAGACGGCCTCTCACTCTTTGACCTCACTTCTGGCGCCTCTCCTGCCCCTGCTGCTGATGCTGATCCCACTGTGCGCTCTCAGTGGGCCACCCGCGATGCTGCTGCACGTCTTGCTGTGCGTCGCCACCTCCCTACCTCTGAGCGCGCGCACTTTAGTCGGTAAGATTGCTCAGACCTTGTACGACGCTGTAGTTGCGCGCTACTCCTCCCCTGTGTCAAAGTTTGAAGAAAGAAAGAGGATTGAACTAGCAAACCCTAGAAGGGTTGTACTCGCTATAGAGCACCCCACTACAGGCTAGAACAATAAGATAATATTCTGACACCCTGCCACTGCTGCATTGAGCCGTCTCATGCTTCCCTACCTCTTTCCTGACCTCTCTGCCTTTCCCACTGTCGCTGACCTCATTACGCACCTCCGCACTAGTGACACTCGCTACCGCGCCGCCCTTCCTGCTGAGTCCTGCGCTAAGAACCCCCCCCCTATGTACATCACTCTCTACTATGTAGTCGCACGCCTCCCTGACTCCCTCCGCGTAGTCAGGGACCACTTTCTCGCAGTCTGTCCCACCACCCTCACCGTCGACAACATCGAGAAGGCCCTCCTTGCGGCGGAGAAGAGCATCGTCGCTGTCGGAGCTTCTCGTGGTGACCCTCGCACCCCCATCTTTGAGGGGTGCTCTCCTTCCCCCCTGCTGCCCTCTGTTGCCTCTGCTGCTGCTGCCGACCTGCTTGGTCTTGAGTCGGTCGGCGCGGCGTCTGCCCCTAGTGGGAGACGCCGCTCTGGCAAGGGCAAGGGGGGCAAGGGCGCGGGTGGAGCTGGAGGGGGCGGTGGAGGTGGCGGTGGAGGCGGCGGCGGGAGTGGGGGTGGCGGCGGGAGTGGTGGCGGGGGTGGTGGTGGTAGTGGCAGCGGCGGCGGAGGCGGCGGTGGTGGCGGCAGCGGTGGTGGTGGTGGCAGCGGTGGAGGTGGAGGCGGCGGAGGAGGCGGAGGAGGAGGCGGTGGTGGCGGAGGGGGTGGAGCTGGTCGGGGTGGTACCCAGTAGAGGAGCGGCGGTGGTGGTGGTCAACGCCCGCAGCAGCAGCAGCAGCAGCGTTCGCGAGACATCCCTCCGCCCCAGCAGCTTCGTGAGTGGTACACTCGGCGTCAGAGGGGTGGGGGTGTAGGTCCGTGTGCCCACGTCCTTCGTTCCGGCGACCGCGCGGGTGAGCAGTGTGGGGGTGCCCACCCCACCCAGCGCTGCTTTGGCCGCCTGACGGACGCCTGGCGTCAGCAGTTCCCCGAGGCTAGTGAGATTCCCCGCTGGGATGAGCTTCTTAGGGCTGGTGTAGCGATCTTTGATCTTGACTATGATGCTATCCTTGCTGCTATGTATGTTGTGACTATTAGTGAGGAGGGTGACTGTTACCGGTGTTTCCCGCCCGACCCGCGCATTGGTACTGCTGCGCTAGGTGCTTGTGAGGCTGCTGCTCTAGGTGCCAGTGCGTCTGCGCTCTCAGGTACTGGTGAGACTGCGCTCTCAGGTACTGCGTCGCCTTCTTCCTCCCTCACTTTCACACTTGACTCTGGGGCTTCTCGCTCCTTCTTTCGAGACCGCACCACCCTCACGCTGCTTGGCCGGCCGGTTGCGGTCTCCCTGGCTGACCCCTCAGGGGGTCGTGTCCTCTCTCACTTCTCCACTGTCCTCCCGTGTCCGGCTGCCCCTTCAGGCACCCTGTCTGGGGTGTACCTTCCCTCGTTCTCTACGAACTTGGTGAGTGGTGCGGACCTGCAGGATGCGGGGGTTCACCAGTTCACTCCTGCGAGTCAGCGGGTGACCCACTGCACGGACGCACGCACAGGCCGGCACCTGGCCACGTTCTCGCGTCGGCCGGGGTCGAGCCTCTATACCCTGACCACTACGTCTCCTCCTGTCCCTGCGTCTGGTCAGGTAGCTGCGTCAGGTCAGGTGCTTGCTGCTGCGTCCCCGTCAAGTCCTGAGTCTGCCCCCGGTTCTTGTCGCCTCCTGTCTCACGAGACTCTCCTGTGGCACCACCGTCTTGGCCACCCCTCCTTGCCCCGTCTTCGGAGCATGGCTTCCCGTGTCCTTGTCTCTGGTCTTCCCCGGTCTCTCCCTCCCCTTCCCTCCGGGCCAGGACCTTCCTGTGTCCCCTGTGTCGAGGGGCGCCTCCGGGCTGCTCCTCACTCCTCCCAGTTCCCCCCGACAGAGGCTCCTCTGCAGACGCTTCACATGGACGTGTGGGGCCCAGCCCCCGTCCGTGGGCAGGGTCACGAGCGCTACTTCCTGTTGGTGGTTGACAACTACTCGCGTTACACCACAGTCCTCCCCTTGCGCAGCAAGGGTGCTGTCACTGAGGTGCTGATCGACTGGATCCGCGAGGCTCGTCTCCAGCTCAGGAAGAGCTTCGGCTCGGACTTTCCTATTCTGTGTCTGCACTCGGACAGAGGCGGGGAGTTCTCCTCTCGCCTTCTGCGAGACTACTGACGTGCACGGGGGATCCGCCAGACCTTCACGCTTCCGGACTCTCCACGGAAAAATGGGATTGCTGAGCGCCGCATGGCATGTTCATGGATGTCGCTCGTACGTCCATGATGCATGCGGCTGCCCCCCATTTTCTGTGGCCGTTTGTAGTGAGGTACGCGGCGCATTAGCTCAACCTTCACCCCAGGGTCTCTCGGCCTGCGATGTCCCCAGTCTTGCTGTGGACGGGGAAGGTTGGCGATGCGTCGGCGTTCCGTGTCTGGGGATCTCGGGCGTTTGTCCGTGACTTGTCTGCGGACAAACTGTCCCCTCGTGCTGCTCCCTGTGTCTTCCTTGGCTTCCCCACTGACGCTCCGGGGTGGCAGTTTTACCACCCCTCCTCTCGTTGTGTTCTGTCCTCCCAGGACGTCACGTTCGACGAGTCAGTCCCCTTCTACCGCCTCTTCCCCTACCGCACTCCTTCCCTTCCCCCGCCGCCGGACTTCCTTGTCCCGGTTCCCCCCCCGGTAGACCCCCTCCCCCCTCAGGTTGCTGCCCCCTCAGGTGTGTCCCAGGTAGACGCAGTTGACCCGGTCGAGGTTACTGGTGACTCTGGTGCTGCTGCGGGTGCTGAGCCTGGGGGTGCTGACTGTGGGGGTGTTGTACGCGGGGGTGCCGAGCCTGGGGGTGCTGCTACTAGGGTTGCTGAGCCTGGGGGTGCTGGGCCTGGGGGTGCTACTGCGGAGGGTGCTGAGCCTGGGGGTGCTACTCCGGAGGGTGCTGTGTCTGGAGCTGCTGAGCCTGGTGGTGCTGCGTCTGGAGCTGCTGAGCCTCGGGGTGCTGCATCTGGAGCTGCTGAGCCTGGGGTTTCTCCTGGTGCTGCGTCTCGGCGGGAGCCCCTCTCTCCACAGGAGTTGCGTGAGTGGTTTGCTCGCCGCTGGAGGCGTGCTGCTGGAGCTGGAGCTTCTTTGACCGTCGAGGGTGCTGGTGCCGCCGATCCCGGAGCTGCTGGGCCTGCGGGTCCTACTGGAGCTGGGGCTGCTGAGGGTGTTGGTGCTGAGACTACTGCTGTCTGTCCTGGCGGTGGTTCTGTTACTGGTGCTGCTGGAGGTCCTGCCGCAGGAGGTGTTGGTGGCGCTGGTGCTGCCGGTGAGGGTGCTAGTGCTGTCCCTGCTGAGTCTGGAGCTGCCGCGCGGCCTCGGCCGTACTTCGTTCCGCTCCTGCAGCAGGTTCTTAGTCTTTCTCCTCCGGTAGAGTGTCCACAGCCTGTCCAGTCGCAGTCACTGTTGGAGCCTTCCTCCCCACTGCCTGCTCCCTCTCCTTACACTGGTCCTACTGGAGGTCTTGCTGAGCGTCGTGAGCCTGCGTCTCGTCCCGCGTCGCCTGTTCGTGCTGCTCGCGCTAGTGGTCGCGGTTCGCGTCAGCGTCCTCCTCCTGTCCCTGGCACGCACCGGATGTCTCTGCGTCCGTCCACTGCTCCTCTGCGTGCCCCTTTGCCTTCTCCTTTTGAGTCGGACTCCCTTCGTGCTGCCAGTCCTACTGTCACGCGTCTCCTTGCTACTGTCGTCACTGACCTCTCTTTTGAGTCCACTGCTGCGTCTGCTCTGGTCGCTGAGCTCGTCGACTTTGCTGCTCGCTGTCCTCTAGACTACGCTGCTAGTCTTGTTGCTGAGTCTGCGTCTGTCTGTCCTCCGTCCGTCGGGGGTGAGTGTGCTCTTGGCACGGACGTCCTTAAGGACAGGCAGGAGGAGTTATAGTGTCTGGCTGCTGCTTCACCTCATCTCGCGTCTGTACTGCTTGCTCCTGAGGGAGACCCGGATGCACTAGACATCCCGACTCCGCGCTCTTACGCGGAGGCCGTAGAGGGTCCCTACTCCTCTCAGTGGCAGGCAGCTATGGATGCAGAGATGGCTTCCTGGAAGTCCACAGGCACCTACGTTGACGCAGTTCCCCCTCCTGGGGCGAACATCGTCAGTGGCATGTGGATCTTCCAGGTGAAGCGGCCGCCGGGCTCTCCACCTGTCTTCAAGGCGCGGTACTTGCTCGTGGCTTCAGTCAGCGGCAGGGAGTTGACTACTTTCAGACCTTCTCTCCCACCTCGAAGATGACCACTCTTCGGGTGCTGCTGCACATAGCCGCTCAGCGCGACTACGAGCTTCACTCTCTCGACTTCAGCACTGCGTTCCTGCAGGGTAGCCTGCACGAGGAGATCTGGCTGCGCCGTCCACCTGGCTTCACTGTGACTTTCCCTCCTGGCACCCAGTGGAGCCTCCGACGGCCAGTCTACGGTCTCCGCCATGCACCACGTGAGTGGCACGACACACTGAGGACTACGCTTGCGGCTCTTGGGTTTGCTCCTTCTACTGCTGACCCGTCGCTGTTTCTGCGCACCGACACTTCATTCCCGCCGTTCTACATCCTCGTGTACGTCGACGACTTGGTCTTTGCCACAGCGGACACTGCTGGACTCGCCTACGTGAAGTCCGAGCTGCTGAAGAGACACACATGCACAGACCTGGGTGAACTGGGCAACTACCTTGGCTTGCAGATCACTCGGGACAGAGCACGCCGCACCATCACCTTGACTCAGTCATACATGGTGCAGCAGGTCCTTCAGCGCTTCGGCTTCACGTACTCCTCGCCTCAGGCCACTCCTCTGTCTACTCGCCACTCACTCTCAGCTCTGCCTTCGGATGAGTCCGTAGAGTCGAGTGGCCCATACCCAGAGCTTGTTGGCTGCCTCATGTACCTGATGACCTGCACACGACCTGACCTTGCATACCCTCTGAGCATTCTTGCACGCTATGTTGCTCCTGGGAGACACCGACCAGAGCACATGGCTGCAGCGAAGAGGGTATTGCGCTACCTGTGCAGTACGTCGGGCATGGGGCTAGTGCTTGGAGGGCGGAGTCCAGTGGTCCTTACAGGCCACGCGGACGCTTCTTGGGCTGACGACCAGGCTACGCAGCGGTCGTCACAGGGTTACACCTTCAGTCTTGGTTCCGGCTCTGTCTCGTGGCGGGCTACTCGTTCGTCTTCGGTTCTCAGCTCCAGTTGTGAGGCTGAGATCTACGCCGGGGCCATGGCTGCACAGGAGCTTCGCTGGCTCACCTACCTGCTGACTGACCTTGGAGAGCCGCCTCGTTCTCCTCTAGTGCTGTACGTAGACAACAAGGCCATGCTGGCCTTGTGTCGAGAGCAGCGTCTGGAGCACAGAACGAAGCATATTGCTCTTCGCTACTTCCTTGCTTGTGAGCTACAGCAGCGTGGACAGTTGCGGCTTGCGTACGTGGCCTCTGAGGCCAACACTGCTGATGTGTTCACCAAGGCACTCGCGCCTTGTGACCATCAGCGCTTCTGCACCCAGCTGGGTCTTGTGCCTGTCTTGCCTCACTTGCTCTCCTCTTGACTTTACTTGTACTGTGACATATATATACCTGCTCTTGCTTGTCTAGTTCTATATATATATCTGTACTCTTGCATGTGAACTGGCCTCTGGCCCCGCTCTTGTGCTCGGACTGTGTGGTGACTTTGTGATCCACCCTGAGCTTTGCTTTGCGTTGCTTGACTGGTCTTGTGACCCCTTGTTCTCCCCCACTTTGCCTATGGGGGTGTGTCAGATATATATGACATAGCTGTTGTAGGCGATAGTGGGGTAGGACATATGGGGTACAGCTTTCTAGAGTTTGTATTTGTACCCAACTTTCACTTAGTCATTTTCATTCCTGTTCATTATTCTCACAAAATCATCAATACACGCACATCAACCCTCCTCTTTGTAGTTGTTAAGGATGGTTGTGTGCTTGACGTGTCAAAGTTCATAGGAGTCGCACTTGACTGCGAGGCGCTCGTAACATCAAGTATGGTCTTGATGACGCGCCCTTCCTCAAGACCAAAGTGAATCTGTCAAAACAAAGGAAAGGAGAAGCAAAGAAGGGAAGCAGGGAAGGAGAGAAAAAGTCGAAAAAAGAGATTAGAGAATGAAGGAAAGAGGAAACATAAAAAACGGATCGAAGGAAAAGAGGGAACGAGGGAAGAAATGAATGCAAGAAGGAAGTCAAGTTGAAAGAAATGAAGGTGTATATGAAATGGGAACGAAGTATAACTGGTCACAACTCATACATAAGGTTTTAGATAGTGTAGATGATAAATATAAGTGTTGGTACATAACACATCCGTTGTATATGTAATACGCTCAACTATCTTGGAGAGCCAATCCACGTACCTTTACAAGCCAACGACCTCAAAGAGTGGCCAACATGCGTTGGCGCTCCTCCGAGGGCAAAGACAGAAAGGTGGACATCTGAAGATGCGGGACCACCTTGGTCAAAATGCTCGGTTGAATAACCAAGCCATGCGCTTGAGCCGTGTATGACACTGGAAAAATAGGAAGACATAATAGCAAACCTTACTGCGAGAATACAACATGAAAGATTGTACACAAAATATATGCATACAGTACTTACCGCTCTCTTTTACGACAAGCGTGACGGTGACATCGTCAATTTGGGTGATCGACGAGGATCCATGCTCGTCGCATTCGTACTCGCGCGAGACACATGATCGAAAAACAGGCAGTCGACAAACAGAGTCCCCCGAACCACCCTTGCACACTCTTCGAGACTTGTGCAAAGGATCCTTGATTTCAGCAACGAGGGATGCTATCTTCTCCTCTTTTGTTGTCATCACGAGTGTGTCCACACTAGACATCCTGAATATGAAAAACGGGAACATTACTAACGAACGTCTTACTTATATATTGTTAATATGCACGCGTTTGTCGACTTACAGCTGCACGAGGCCGACGTCTTGTGGTTCCTCTGTGACGTGAGCATCTGTGATCTCCAATGCTCGTCGAGAGTCAAGAATGACAGCGCTGGAAAGCATTGTTGTGGTAAACAATGCTGAGTTTAGATAAACGTTGCTAATGTAAACTGGCACGTCTGTAGCATCACTGTGCTCGTCCAAGTATGTCTTACAGCACTTGTGAATCCGTGTGGCAGTGTCCCCCAAAGATACCAAGACGCTGCGAAGTGTCGAATCGTGGATGCTAGCTGTGAGCTTAGGCAATCCACCCGGCGACTCAAGCGAAGAGGCGCTGAGCCTGACAGAAATGCAAGGGATCTGGGAAGGTAGAAAAGTGAAGTCTGACATCATGAATATGAAACACATGCATTTACAATTCAGTAAGTGTCGATATAACAAATGATCATCTGCAACGTAAGAACATCAACCAAACCAGATGAGCCAAAACTAGACAGAGATTGTGCTAAGCAGTAAGTATCAGACGATTTTCAGCTGGAAACATGAAAAAGAAGTGGCATTATGGCTTAAACACAAGTACACATTTCGAACATGAACACAACAAATTCGTTCAGTGTAATAAATTTGTTCTTACCCTGGAGTCGTCTCTTGGCCCAAAAAAACTCTGGAGCGTCGGTGTGGGCACGTCCCCCACGGTCAGTTGCAAGCCTCCCTTATCCTCCACCATGTATGAACAGCGGTGTAACCAGAGCAACTGCAAATCAAGGCCTCCAATAACAAACCTGTAGAAAATCAGATGTATTAATAAGACCATTTAAGTGTATATATGTATATGCTCAAGTCTTGACTAAACGTACCAGCTAGGGTGTGCGCGCAAAGCATTGACGCGGCGAACTTGATAGACTTCCCCAATGGAAATCCCCATCAAGAACTCGTTCACTGCTCGCACATCGCATGGGCTAAATCCTGTGGTCTCAGGCCACAAGACCATCTCACTGATAGAACGCTCCACATCAAAGAGGAGAACCTTTCCTGGCGAAATCTTTCCACTGTTCTTGATGAATGAGTTCTTGGTCGACATCACCATCACCTTGAAATGGTAATCAGAGGGCCTCTCCTCTCCAAGAGCTAACCAAGACTCCATGAACTTGAACGTAACCTCAGCAGTGGCCTGCAAGTATAGCATTATACTAGTGAATGCTAAACCTGACAAAGTTAGAAGAAAGAAAGAGGGGTGAACTAGCAGAAATGGGGATACAAATAGCAAACCCTAGAAGGGTTGTACTCGCTATAGAGCACCCCACTACAGGCTAGAACATAAGATAATATTCTGACAAAACCAAGGTGGAAAATGATTATGTGTGTTTTAGCATGCGTTACGTATATTTCCATGTACACAAAGCAAACCGAAACTTGCCTGCGTACGGTTGTGCGTGTGAAAAGAAAGAACGAGGATGAAAATGACAAAGGAAAGGTTGGTACAAATACAACCCTAGAAACCTGTACCCCATATGTGCTACCCCACTATAGCCTACAGTAACTATGTCATATAAATCTGACACACCCCCATAGGCAAAGTGGGGGAGAACAAGGGGTCACAAGACCAGTCAAACAAAGCAAAGCAAAGCTCAGGGTGGATCACAAAGTCACCACACAGTCCGAGCACAAGAGCAAGGCCACAAGGCCAGTTCACATGCAGGAGTACACACATATATATATATAAAGCTAAACAAGCAAGAGCAGGTATATATATATGTGACAGTACAAGTAAAGTCAAGAGGAGAGCAAGTGAGGCAAGACAGGTACAAGACCCAGCTGGGTGCAGAAGCGCTGATGGTCACAAGGCGCGAGTGCCTTGGTGAACACATCAGCAGTGTTGGCCTCAGAGGCCACGTACGCAAGCCGCAACTGTCCACGCTGCTGCAGCTCACGAGCAAGGAAGTAGCGGAGAGCAATGTGCTTCGTTCTGTGCTCCAGGCGCTGCTCTCGACACAAGGCCAGCATGGCCTTGTTGTCTACGTACAGCACTGGAGGAGAACGAGGCGGCTCTCCAAGGTCAGTCAGCAGGTAGGTGAGCCAGCGAAGCTCCTGCGCAGCCATGGCCCCGGCGTAGATCTCAGCCTCACAACTGGAGCTGAGAACAGAAGACGAGCGAGTAGCCCGCCACGAGACAGAGCCGGACCCAAGGCTGAAGGTGTAACCCTGTGACGACTGCTGCGTAGCCTGGTCGTCAGCCCAAGAAGCGTCCGCGTGTCCCGTAAGGACCACTGGACTCCGCCCTCCAAGCACTAGCCCCATGCCCGACGTACTGCACAGGTAGCGCAACACCCTCTTCGCCGCAGCCATGTGCTCTGGTCGGTGTCTCCCAGGAGCAACATAGCGTGCAAGAATGTTAAAAGGGTATGCAAGGTCAGGCCGTGTGCAGGTCATCAGGTACATGAGGCAGCCAACAAGCTCTGGGTACGGGCCACTCGACTCTACGGACTCATTCGAAGGCAGAGCTGAGAGCGAGTGGCGAGTAGACAGAGGAGTGGCCTGAGGCGAGGAGTACGTGAAGCCGAAGCGCTGAAGGACCTGCTGCACCATGTGTGACTGAGTCAAGGTAATGGTGCGGCGTGCTCTGTCCCGAGTGATCTGCAAGCCAAGGTAGCTGCGCAGTTCACCCAGGTCTGTGCACGTGTGTCTCTTCAGCAGCTCGGACTTCACGTAGGCGAGTCCAACAGTGTCAGCTGTGGCAAAGACCAAGTCGTCGACGTACACGAGGATGTAGAACGGCGGCAGAGAAGTGTCGGTGCGCAGAAACAGCGACGGGTCAGCAGTAGAGGGAGCAAACCCAAGAGCCGCAAGCGTAGTCCTCAGTGTGTCGTGCCACTCACGCGGTGCCTGGCGGAGACCGTAGACTGACCGTCGGAGGCTCCACTGGGTGCCAGGAGGGAAAGTCCCAGTGAAGCCAGGTGGACGGCGCAGCCAGATCTCCTCGTGCAGGCTACCCTGCAAGAACGCAGTGCTGAAGTTGAGAGAGTGAAGCTCGTAGTCGCGCTGAGCGGCTATGTGCAGCAGCACCCGAAGAGTAGTCATCTTCGGGGTGGGAGAGAAGGTCTGAAAGTAGTCAACTCCCTGCCGCTGACTGAAGCCACGTGCGACGTACCGCGCCTTGAAGACAGGTGGAGAGCCCGGCGGCCGCTTCACCCTGAAGCTCCACATGCCACTGACGATGTTCGCCCCAGGAGGGGGAACCTCGTCAACGTAGGTGCCTGTGGACTTCCAGGAAGCCATCTCTGCATCCATAGCTGCCTGCCACTGAGAGGAGTAGGGACCCTCTACGGCCTTCGCGCAAGAGCGCGGAGTCGGGATGTCTAGTGCATCCGGGTCTCCCTCAGGGGCAAGTAGTACGGACGCGAGATGAGGTGAAGCAGCAGCCAGACATTGGAACTCCTCCTGCCTGTCCTTAAGGACGTCCGTGCCAAGAGCACACTCACCCCCGACGGACGGAGGACAGACAGACGCAGACTCAGCAACAAGACTAGCAGCGTAGTCTAGACGACAGCGTGTAGCAAAGTCGACGAGCTCAGCAACGAGAGCAGACGCAGCAGTAGACTCAAAGGAGGGGTCAGTGACGACAGTAGCAAGAAGACACGTGACAGTAGGACTGGCAGCACGCAGAGAGTCCGACTAAGGGTCAGCAAGCGCAGGAAGAGAAGACTCAGGAGGAGAAGGCAAAGGGGCACGCAGAGGAGCAGTAGACGGACGCAAAGACATCCGGTGCGTGCCAGGGACAGGAGGAGGACGCTGACGCGAACTGCGACCACTAGCGCGAGCAGCACGAACAGGCGACGCGGGACGAGACGCAGGCTCACGACGCTCAGCAAGACCTCTAGTAGGACCAGTGTAAGGAGAGGGAGCAGGAAGCGGAGAGGCGGGCTCTAACAGTGACTGTGACTGGACAGGCGGTGGACTGTCTACAGGGGGGGACAGACCAAGAACCTGGTGCAGGAGCGGAACGAAGTACGGCCGAGGCTGCGCGGCAGCTCCAGACACAGCAGGGACAGTACCAGCACTCTCAGCGGCAGCACCAGCGCCAACAGCACCTCCAGCCGCAGGACCTCCAGCAGCACCAGGAGCACCCGCAGCAGTACCACCTCCACGAGGGACAGCAGTAGTCTCAGCACCAACACCCTCAGCAGCTCCAGCTCCAGTAGGACCCGCAGGCCCAGCAGCTACGGGACCGGCAGCACCAGCACCCTCAGCAGTCAAAGAAGCTCCAGCTCCAGCACCATGCCTCCAGCGGCGAGCAAACCACTCGCGCAGCTCCTGTGGAGAGAGCGGCTCCCGCCGAGACGGAGCAACCGGAGAGCCCCCAGGTCCAGCAGTCGCAGGCTCCGCACCTCAAGGCTCAGCACCCCCAGGCTCAGCAGCTCCTGACGTAGCACCCCCCGGCTCAGCACCCCCAGGCTCAGCAGCTCCAGACACAGCACCCGCAGCAGCAGCACCCCCAAGCTCAGCACCCCCCGGCCTCGCACCCCCAGGCTCAGCACCCCCAGCAGCACCACCCCCAAGCTCAGCACCCTCAGGCGTAGCACCCGCAGTTGCAGTACTCCCAGGCTCAGCACCCGCAGCAGGACCAGACTCAGCAGCAACCTCGACTGGCTCGACTGTGTCTACCTGGGACACACCTGAAGGGGCAGAAAACCTGAGGGGGGAGGGGGTCTACCGGGGGGGGACCTGGCACCAGGAAGTCCAGTGGGGGGGGGAGGGAAGGAGTGCGGTAGGGGAAGAGGCGGTAGAAGGGGACGGACTCGTCGAACGTGACGTCCTGGGAGGACAGAACACGACGAGAGGAGGGGTGGTAAAACTGCCACCCTGGAGCGTCAGTGGGGAAGCCAAGGAAGACACAGGGAACAGCACGAAGGGACAGCTTGTCCGCAGACAAGTCGCGGACAAACGCCCGAGATCCCCAGACACGGAACGCCGACGCATCGCCAACCTTCCCCGTCCACAGCAAGACTGGGGACATCGCGGGCCGAGAGACCCTGGGGTGAAGGTTGAGCTGATGCGCCGCGTACCTTACCGCAAACGGCCACAGAAAATGGGGGGCAGCCGCATGCATCATGGACGTACGAGCGACATCCATGACCATGCCAATGCGGCGCTCAGCAATCCCATTTTGCTGTGGAGAGTCCGGAAGCGTAAAGGTCTGGCGGATCCCCTGTGCACGACAGTAGTCTCGCAGAAGGCGAGAGGAGAACTCCCCACCTCGGTCAGAGTGCAGACGCAGAACAGGAAAGTGCGAGCCGAAGCTCCTCCTGAGCTGGAGACAAGCCTCGCGGATCCAGTCGTCAGCACCTCAGTGACAGCACCCTTGATGTGCAAGGGGAAGACTGTGGTGTAACGCGAGTAGTCATCAACCACCAACAGGAAGTAGCGCTCGTGACCCTGCCCACGGACGGGGGCCGGGCCCCACACGTCCATGTGAAGTGTCTGCAGAGGAGCCTCTATCGGGGGAAACTGGGAGGAGTGAGGAGCAGCCCTGAGGCGCCCCTTGACACGGGGGACACAGGAAGGTCTTGGTCCCGAAGGAAGGGGAGGGAGAGACTGGGGAAGACCAGAGACAAGGACACGGGAAGCCATGCCCCGAAGACGGGGCAAGGAAGGGTGGCCAAGACGGTGGTGCCACAGGAGAGTCTCGTGAGACAGGAGGCGACACGAACAGGGGGCAGACTCAGGACCAGACCTGGACGCAGCAGGAAACACCTGACCTGACGCTGCTACCTGGCCGGACGCAGGGACAGGAGGAGACTCAGTGGTCAGGGTGTAGAGGCTCGACCCCGGCCGACGCGAGAACGTGGCCAGGTGCCGGCCTGTGCGTGCGTCCATGCAGTGGGTCACCCGCTGACTCGCAAGAGTGAACTGGTGAACCCCCGCATCCTGCAGGTCTGCACCACTGCGGTAGGGGAAGAGGCGGAAGAAGGGGACCGACTCGTCAAACGTGACGTCCTGGGAGGACAGAACAGGGCGAGAGGTGGGGTGGTAGAACTGCCACCCAGGCTCGTCAGGGGGGAAGTCAAGGAAGACGCAGGGAGCAGCACGAGGGGACAGCTTGTCCGCAAAAAAGTCGCGGACAAACACCCGAGATCCCCAGACACGGAACGCAGACGCATCGCCAACCTTCCCCGTCCACAGCAAAGCTGGGGAGGTCTCCGGCATGGAGACCCTGGGCTGAAGGTGGATCTGATGCGCCGTGTACCGAACCGCAAACGGCCACAGAAAATGGGGGCAGCCGCATGCATCATGGACGTACGGGCGACGTCCATGACCATGCCAATGCGGCGCTCAGCAATCCCATTTTGTTGTGGAGAGTCTGGTGGCGTGAAGGTCTGGCGGATGCCTCGTGCAGGCTCGCAGAAGGCCAGAGGAGAACTCTGCGCAGAACACGTAAGTCCGAGCCGAAGCTCTGCCTGAGCTGGAGACGAGCTGCGCGGATCTAGTCAATCAACCCCTCAGTGACATCACCCTTGCTGCGCAAGGGGAATACTGTGGTATAACGCGAGTAGTCGACAACCACCAGCAGGAAGTAGCGCTCGTGACCCTGTCCACGGACGCGGGCCGGGCCTTACACGTCCATGTGAAGCGTCTGCAACGGGGCCTCTGTCGGGGGAAACTGGGAGGAGTGAGGGGCAGCATGCCACCGCCCCTCGACATAGGGGAGTGAGGGACCGGGGAAGACCAGAGACAAGGACACGGGAGGCCATGCCTCGGAGACGAAGCAGGGAGGGGTGACCAAGGCGGTGGTGCCAGAGGAGAGTCTCGTGAGACAGGAGGTGACACGAGCAGGGGGCAGACTCAGGACCAGACCTGGACGCTGCAGCAAACACCTGACCCGACGCAGCTACCTGACCAGACGTAGTGACAGGAGGAGACTCAGTGGTCAGTGTGTATAGGCTCGACCCCGGCCGACGTGTAAACGTGGCCAGGTGTCGGCTTGTCCAAGCGTCCGTGCAGTGGGTCACCCGCTGACTCACAGGAGTGAACTGGTGAACCCCCGCATCCTGTAGGTCAGCACCACTCACCAAGTTTGTAGAGAACAAGGGGAGGTAAAGACCAGACAGGGTGCCAGAGGGGGCCGCCGGACACGGGAGGACAGTGGAGACGTGAGCAAGGATAGGACACCCAGAGGGGTCTGCCAGAGAGACTGCAACTGGCCGACCAAGCGGCGTGAGTGTGGTGTGGTCTCGAAAGGAGGAGCGAGAAGCCCTCGAGTCAAGGGTGAAGGTGTGGGAGGCCGAAGCCGATGCGGTACCTAAGAGAGTAGACTCACCAGCACCTGAGGACGCAGACGCACTGGCACCTATAGCAACAGCCTCGCTAGTACCTAGAGCAGCACCCTCACCAGTACCTAGAGCAGCAGTCTCATTACCCAGGTCAGGCGGGAAACACCGGTAACAGCATACATGGCAGCAAGAATAGCATCAAAGTTAAGGTAAAAGATAGCTACTCTCGTCCTAGACAGCTCGCCCCAGCGAGGGATCTCAGTGGCCTCAGGGAACTGGTGACGCCAAGTGTCCGTGAGGCGGCCAAAGCACAACTGGGTGGAGTGCGCACACCCGCACTACTCACCCGCGCGGTCGCCGGTGCGTAGGACGTAGGTGCACGGACCAGTACCCCCACCCTGCTGGCGTGCAGCGTACCACTCACGGAGCTGCTGAGGGGGGGGACGTCCCGAGTATGCTACTGCTGCTGACGCTCACCACCACCGGAGCCGACCCTCTGCACAGCGCCACCCCGACCAGCTCCGCCTCCTCCGCCGCCGCCTCCTCCTCCGCCGCCACCCCCGCTACCTCCGCCCCCACCGCCACCGCCGCCTCCGCCTCCGCCTCCACTGCCGCCACCGACACCTCCACCCCCGCCACCACTCCCACCACCACCCCCACCCCCTCCACTGCCGCCACCGCCACCTCCGCCACCCCCGCCACCCCCTCTAGCGCCCTTGCCCCCCTTGCCCTTGCCGGTGCGGCGTCTCCCGCTCGGGGCAGACGCAGCGCCGACCGACTCGAGACCAACGAGGTCGGCCGCAGCAGCAAAGGCAACGGAGGGCAAAAGGGGGGAGGGGGAACACCCCTCAAAGACGTGGGTGCGAGGGTCACCACGAGAGGCTCCTACAGCGACTAGGCTCTTCTCTGCCGCTAGGAGGGCCTTCTCGAGGAGGTCAACTGTGAGAGTGGTGGGTCAAACTGAGAGGAAGTGGTCTCCGACTACGTGGAGAGAGTCAGGGAGCCGGGTGACTATCTAGTAGAGGGTGATGTACATGGGGGGGGGGGGTTCTTGGCGCAGAACTCAGCAGGAAGCGCAGTGCGGTAGCGAGTGTCACTAGTGCGGAGGTGCGTAATGAGGTTAGTGACTGTGGGAAAGGAAGCAAGGTCAGGGAAGAGGTACGGTAGCATGAGGCGGCTCAGTGCAGCAGTGGCAAGGGAGGAGTAGCGTGCAACTACAGCGTCGTACAAGGTCTGAGCACTCTTGTACTGGCTAAAGTGCGCACGCTCAGAGGTAGCCAGGTGGCGACGCAAGATGTGCAGCAGCATCGCGTGTGGCCCACTTTGAGCGAACAGTGGCGTCAGCATCAACAGCAGGGGCAAGAGAGGCACCAGAAGTGAGGTCAAAGAGGGAGAGACCGTCTGCCCTATCGCACTGTAGGAAAAGCTGCAGGTCATCTACCCAGACGTCAAAGTCAATGGCCTGGCCCTCAGCGTCAAAAGCGAGGACACTAGGGGTAGCCATGACACCAGTAGACTAGCAGCGCAAACAGTAGGGTAAGGGCAGTGCAGTGACAGAAGCGCTGCTCTTACCGGACAGGGCGGCTCGGGCGGCTCAGCGGATCGGCGGCTCGGCGTCTCGGCGGCTCGGGCGGCTCGGCAGCTCGGTGACCCGGCGGCTCGGGCGGCTCAGGTGGCTCGGGCGGCTCGGCATTGACGGTGAGGCCGCGTGGGGACAGCGATGGGGCCGGTAGAGGCAGCGTCGGGGCCGCAGGGTAGGCGACGGGGCTAGCAGAGGCAGTGCCGGGGCCGGGAAGGGCGGCGCCGGGGCCGGGAAGGGCGGTGCCGGGGCCGGGAAGGGCGACGCCGGGGCCGGGAAGGGCGGCGCCGGGGCCGCAGGGGTAGGCGACGGGGCCGGAGGGTAGGCGCCGGGGCTGCAGGGTAGGCAACAGGGTCAGCAGGGTCGGCGACGGGGCCGTAGGATAGGCGCCGGGGCTGCAGGGTAGGCGCCGGGGCCAGCACGGTAGGCGACGGGGCCGCAGGGTAGGTAGCGGGGCTGCAGGGTAGGCGCCGGGGCCAGCAGGGTAGGCGACGGGGCCAGCAGGGTAGGCGACGGGGCCAGCAGGGTAGGCGACGGGGCCAGCAGAGGCGGCGCCGGAGGGTCGCGAGGGCGGCTTGAAGAGGCCGCGAGGGCGGCTCGAAAGGGTCGCGAGGGCGGCGCGACGCGACGGAGCCGCGAGGGCGGCGGATCGGGGCCGCGAGGGCGGCGTGACGTGACGGGGCTGCGAGGGCGACGCGAGTGGGCCGCAAGCTCGACGCGACGGGGCCGCTAAGGCGGCGCGACAGGGTCGAAAGAGGGGAGCGCGACTCGGGCAGAGTAGAGCGCGCTCCGGGCAGGAAAAAAAATGGTGGTGGGCCCTAGGAACAGTTCCCACAGGGGAAATTGCTCGATACCATGGGAAAATGAACGAGAATGGATTGACTAAGGGAAAGTTGGGTACAAGTACAAACCCTAGAAAAGTCGTACCCCATATGTGCTACCCCACTATAGCCTACAACAGCTATGTCATATAAATCTAACACTCACCAGTGGCGGGAAGAGAATGCGCTTGCCGGGCGAGCAGGGCCGGCGCTCGGCAGGCGGCTGCATGGGGTCCAGGGGCGGCGTCGCGGGTCTAGGGGCGGTTGCACGGAGTCCAGGGGCGGCTGTACCAGAGGCGGTTGCTGCAGGGGCCAGGGGCGGCTGCTTCAGGGGCCAGGGGCGGCTGCTCTGGGTCCAGGGGCGGCTGCTTCAGGGGCCAGGGGCGGCTTCTCTGGGTCCAGGGGCGGCTGCACCGGGGGCGGCTACTTCAAGGGCCAGGGGCGGCTGCTCCAGGGGCGGCTGCTGCAGGGGTCGTGGGCGGCTGCTCTGGGTCCAGGGGCGGCGCTCGAGGGTCCAGGGGCGGTTGCACCAGGGGCGGCTGCTCTGGGTCCATGGGCGGCGTAGCTGGTGCAGGGCAGTGCTCGGGTCCCACAGGCGCCATGACGCGCGACGGGGGCCAGCGCGCCGTCACTGAAGGAGGCGACGCGCGGGGCCGGCGGCGGGCTAAAACGGGGCCGAAAATCAGGCTACGCGAGCGGCGGACGTGGCGCGCAGGGCCTAAGCGGGCTGCGCACGGGCGGCTCACGCGACGCACGGGCCGGCGGCAGGCTGCGCGGGCGGATAACGTGGCGCGCGGGGCCGAAAACAGGCCTAAACGGGCTGCGCGCGGGCCGCTTAAGAGGCGTGTGCAGGGAAAAAAAAAAAGGACCGCGCGCGTGCAGCCGAGCATGCGCAGGCAGTAGGCAAGGTAGGTAGGCACGTGAGGTAGTTAAAAAGTAAACGGTGGGCCCTTATTCTAGGTCCTAAGGACCTATGCTCTAGATGCCATGTTAGAGTCTTAGGCAAGAATGAAGTTTGACTATCGAGAGACTTAGTACAAAGGAGAAACCTAAGGGGTTGTACCCCACAATGAGTACCCCACTAAGCCTACCCAAGCTATAAACATAGATATATGTTTGACAATGGGTGGTGCGGACGCTTCGGCGGATGGGGCTGAAACGCCTGATGCGCAAAGGAGAAGCTAGAGCAGCAGATATGGAAGCAGTGGAGGTGTGCCATGAAAAGTTGCCGGAATTGCTTTTGCGACTTGGGATCACATCGGAAGATTTGTACAACTTAGACGAAACGGCGCTCTATTCTGCCATGGTTCCCCGAATGACTTACGCACGTGAAACACTCGCCGGTGGCAAGGGCTGCAAGGAGCGCCTGACGGTTGCTTTACTATGCAATGCGGACGGCTCCGACATCTGGAGGCCGCTTGTGATTGCAAAGGTGCAACGGCCGAGGGATTTCCGGGCCGAAGGCTTCAACGTCGAAGACTAAGTGAATTAGAGGTGGAATCGCAAAGGTTGGATGAACACTGAGGTAAGCCGCAACTTTTAGGGTAAAGGATGCTATAGTATGTCAGAACATTATAGCTTATGCTGTTGTGTAGGCTATAGTGGGGAATCTCATAGGGGGTACAACCCAATTAGGGTTTCCTATATGTACTCATTTCGTTCATAGTTGATCCATTCTCGCGCTCATTTTCACATGGAATCAGAACAGGTCCCCTCCTAGGGACTGTTTCTAGGGCCCACCGAAGCGCGCCCCGAGGCGCGCTTTCCTTTTTTTTTTTCGCGACCCTCCGTGTCGCCCCTAGCGGCCCGTCGCGCTGCCCTTACCTACGCGGCCCCGCCGCCCTTACCTCGCGGCCCCGCCGCCCCTACCTTCGCGGCCCCGCCGCCCCACTTCGCGGCCCCGCCACCTACCCTTGCGGCCCCGCCGCCTACCTTCGCGGCCCCGCCGCCCTACCTTACGCGGCCCCGCCACCTGCCTTCGCGGCCCCGCCGCTTACCTTCGCGGCCCCGCCACCTGCCTTCGCGGCCCCACCGCTTAACTTCGCGGCCCCGCCACCTACCTTCGCGGCCCCGCCAACTACCTTCGCGGCCCCGCCGCCTACTCGACCGGCCCCGCCGCCGTGCAGCCGACCCGCCGAGCAGCTGCGCCGCCGAGCCGCCGAGTCGCCGAGCCGCCGTGCAGCCGAGCCGCCGAGCCGCTGAGCCCTCGAGCCGCAGTGCCACCGAGCCGCCCAGCCGCCAGCCGCCGAGCCGCCGAGCTACAGTGCCGCCGAGCCGCCCTACTGCCGAGCCGCCCAACCTGCCTGTCCGGTGAGCACAGCCCCACTGTCACTGCGTGCCCTTCCTCTACTGCTTGCACTGCTAGTCTGTCGTCATGGCTACCCCTAGTGTTCTCGCTTTCGACGCTGAGGGTCGGGCCATTGACTTTGAGGTCTGGGTCGACGACCTGCAGCTGTATTTACAGTGCGATAGGGCAGACGGTCTTTCTCTCTTTGACCATACCTCTGGCGCCTCTCCTGCCCCTACTGCTGATGCTGACCCCACTGTTCGCTCTCAGTGGGCCACCCGCGATGCAGCTGCACGTCTTGCTGTGCGTCGTCACCTGCCTACCACTGAGCATGCGCACTTTAGTCAGTACAAGAGTGCTCAGACCTTGTACGATGCTGTAGTCGCACGCTACTCTTGCCCTGCCACTGC
Source organism: Closterium sp. NIES-65 (assembly GCA_948144175.1). Classification (NCBI taxonomy): domain Eukaryota; kingdom Viridiplantae; phylum Streptophyta; class Zygnematophyceae; order Desmidiales; family Closteriaceae; genus Closterium; species Closterium sp. NIES-65. The sequence continues at coordinate 790,794 of CANXME010000986.1, forward strand.
TACACTGAGCCGCCTCATGCTACCGTACCTCTTTTCTGACCTTGCTGCCTTTCCCACAGTCGCTGACCTAGTTACGCACCTCCGCACTAGTGACACCCGCTACCGTGCTGCGCTTCTTGCTGAGTTCTGCGCCAAGAACCCCCCCCCCCCCCCCCCATGTACATCACTCTCTATTACATAGTGACATGCCTCCCTGACTCCCTTCGCGTAGTCAGGGACCACTTCCTCTCAGTCTGTCCCACCACTCTCACTGTCGACCTCCTCGAGAAGGCCCTCCTGGCGGCGGAGAAGAGCATAGTCGCCGTACAAGCCTGTCGTGGTGACCCTCGCAACCCCATCTTTGAGGGGTGTTCTCCCTCCCCCCTGCTCCCCTCTGTTGCCTCTTCCGCTGCTGCCGACCTACTTGGCCTTGAGTCGGTTGGCGCGGCGTCTACCCCTAGCGGGAGACGCCGCCCTGGCAAAGGCAAGGGGGGCAAGGGCGCGGGTGGAGCTGGCGGGGGCGGTGGAGGTGGCGGTGAAGCGGGCGGAGGGAGTGGGGGTGGCGGTGGGAGTGGTGGCGGGGGTGGCGGTGGTGGTGGCAGCGGTGGAGGCAGAGGCGGCGGCGGTGGTGGCGGAGGCGGAGGCGGCAGTGGTGGCGGAGGTGGAGGCGGTGGTAGCGGAGAGGGTGGAGCTGGTCGGGGTGGTGCCCCGCAGCGGAGCGGCTCTGGTGGTGGTCAGCGCCAGCAGCAGCAGCAGCGTTCTCGGGACATCCCCCCGCCTCAGCAGCTCCGTGAGTGGTACACGCAACGTCAGCGTGGTGGGGGCTTTGGTCCGTGCACCTACGTCCTCCGTTCCGGGGACCGCGCGGGTGAGCAGTGTGGGGGTGCCCACCCCACTCAGCGCTGCTTTGGCCGCCTGACGGACGCTTGGCGTCAGCACTTCCAAGAGGCTAGTGAGATTCCCCGTTGGGGAGACCTGTCTAGGGCTGGCGTAGCTATCTTTGATCTTGACTTTGATGGTATCCTTGCTGCCATGTATGCTGTGACTATTAGTGATGAGGGTGACTGTTACCGGTGTTTCCCGCTCGACCTGTGCGTTGGTACTGCTGCGCAAGGTGCTTGTGAGGCTGCTGCTCTAGGTGCCCGTGCGTCTGCGCTCTCAGGTACTGGTGAGGCTGCGCTCTCAGGTACTGCGTCGGCTTCGGCCTCCCTCACTTTCACACTTGACTCAGGGGCTCCTTGCTCCTTCATTCGAGACCGCACCACACTCACGCCGCTTGGTCGGCCGGTTGCAGTCTCCCTGGCTGACCCCTCTGGGGGTCCTTTCCTCTCTCACTTCTCCACTGTCCTCCCGTGTCCGGCTGCCCCCTCGGGCACCCTGTCTGGTCTGTACCTCCCCTCATTCTCGACGAACTTGGTGAGTGGTGCTGACCTGCAGGATGCGGGGGTTCACCAGTTTACTCCTGCGAGTCAGCGGGTGACCCACTGCTCAGACGCCCGCACAAGCCGACACCTGGCCACGTTTTCGCGTCGGCCCGGGTCGAGTCTTTACACCCTGACCAATGAGTCTCCTCCTGTCCCTGCGTCTGGCCAGGTAGCTGCGTCGGGTCAGGTGTTTGCTGCTGCGTCCCGGGCTGGTCCTGAGTCTGCCCCCTGCTCGTGTCGCCTCCTGTCTCACGAGACTCTCCTGTGCCACCACCGTCTGGGCCACCCCTCTTTGCCTCGTCTTCGGGGCATGGCCTCCCGTCTCCTTGTCTCTGATCTTCCTCGGTCTCTCCCTCCCCTTCCTTCGGGGCCAGGACCTTCCCGTGTCCCCTGTGTCGAGGGGCGGCTCCGGGCTGCCCCTCACCCCTCCCAGTTTCCCCCGACAGAGGCTCCTCTGCAGGCACTTCACATAGACGTGTGGGGCCCGGCCCGCGTCCGCGGACAGGGTCACGAGCGCTACTTCCTGCTAGTGGTTGATGACTAGTCGCGTTACACCACGGTCTTCCTCCTGTCCCTGGCACGCACCGAATGTCTCTGCGTCTGTCCACTGCTCCTCTGCGTGCCCCTTTGCCTTCTCCTCCTGAGTCCTCTCTTCCTGCGCTTGCCGACCCGGAGTCGGACTCTCTTCGTGCTGCCAGTCCTACTGTCACGCGTCTTCTTGCTACTGTCGTTACTGACCCCTCTTTTGAGTCCACTGCTGCGTCTGCTCTGGTTGCTGAGCTCGTCGACTTTGTTGCTCGCTGTCGTCTAGACTATGCTGCTAGTCTTGTTGCTGAGTCTGTGTCTGTCTGTCCTCCGTCCGTCGGGGGTGAGTGTGCTCTTGGCACGGACGTCCTTGAGGACAGGCAGGAGGAGTTCCAGTGTCTGGCTGCTGCTTCACCTCATCTTGCGTTCGTACTACTTGCCCCTGAGAAAGACCCGGATGCACTAGACATCCCGACTCCGCGCTCTTACGCGGAGGCCGTAGAGGGTCCTTGCTCCTCTCAGTGGCAGGCAGCTATGGATGCAGAGATGGCTTCCTGGAAGTCCACAGGCACCTACGTTGACGCGGTTCCCCCTCCTGCGGCGAACATCGTCAGTGGCATGTGGATCTTCAGGGTGAAGCGGCCGCCAGGCTCTCCGCATGTCTTCAAGGCGCGGTACGTCGCTCGTGGCTTCAGTCAGCGGCAGGGAGTTGACTCTTTTGAGACCTTCTCTCCCACCCCGAAGATGACCATTCTTCGGGTGCTGCTGCACATAGCCACTCAGCGCGACTACGAGCTCCACTCCCTTGACTTCAGCACTGCTTTCTTGCAGGGTAGCCTGCACGAGGAGATCTGGCTGCGCCGTCCACCTGGCTTCACTAGGACTTTCCCTCCTGGCACCCAGTGGAGCCTCCGACGGCCAGTCTACGGTCTCCGCCAGGCACCACGTGAGTGGCACGACACACAGAGGACTACGCTTGCGGCTCTTGGGTTTGCTCCCTCTACTGCTGACCCGTCGTTGTTTCTGCGCACCGACACTTCTCTGCCGCCATTCTACATCTTCGTGTACGTCGACGACTTGGTCTTTGCCACAGCTGACACTGCTGGACTTGCCTACGTAAAGTCCGAGCTGCAGAACATACACAGGTGCACAGACCTGGGTGAACTGCGCAGCTAGCTTGGCTTGCAGATCACTCGGGACAGAGCACGGCGCACCATCACCTTGACTCAGTCACACATGGTGCAGCAGGTCCTTCAGCGCTTCGGCTTCACGTACTCCTCGCCTCAGGCCACTCCTCTGGCTACTCGCCACTCGCTCTCAGCTCTGCCTTCGGATGAGTCGAGTGGCCCGTACCCGGAGCTTGTTGGCTGCCTCATGTACCTGATGACCTGCACTCGACCTGACCTTGCATACCCTCTTAGCATTCTTGCACGCTATGTTGCTCCTGGGAGACACCGACCAGAGCACATGGCTGCAGCGAAGAGGGTGTTGCGCTACTTGTGCAGTACGTCAGGCATGGGGCTAGTGCTTGGAGGGCGGAGTCCAGTGGTCCTCACAGGACACGCGGACGCTTCTTGGGCTGACGACCAGGCTACTCAGCGGTCGTCACAGGGCTACACCTTCAGTCTTGGTTCCGGCTCTGTTTCGTGGCGGGCTACGCGCTCGTCTTCTGTTCTCGGCTCCATTTGTGAGGCTGAGATCTACGCCGGGGCCATGGCTGCACAGGAGCTTCGCTGGCTCACCTACCTGCTGACTGGCCTCGGAGAGCCGCCTCGTTCTCCTCCAGTGCTGTACGTAGACAACAAGGCCATGCTGGCCTTGTGTCGGGAGCAGCGCCTGGAGCACAGAACGAAGCACGTTGCTCTCCGCTACTTTCTTGCTCGTGAGCTGCAGCAGCGTTGTCAGTTGTGACTTGCGTACGTGGCCTCTGAGGCCAACACTGCTGATGTTTTCACCAAGGCTCTTCCGCCTTGTGATCATCAGCGCTTCTGCACTCAGTTGGGCCTTGTGCCTGTCTTGCCTCACTTGCTCACCTCTTGACCTCACTTGTACTCTTCCATATATATATACCTGCTTTTGCTTGTTTAGTTTTATATGTATGTGTTCTCTTGCATGTGAACTGGCCTTGTGGTCTTGACCTTGTGCTCGGACTGTGTGGTGACTTTGTGATCCACCCTGAGCTTGCTTTGCTTTGCCTTACTTGACTGGTTTTGTGACCCTTTGCTCTCCCCCACTTTGCCTATGGGGGTGTGTCAGAACATTATAGCTTATGCTGTTGTGTAGGCGATAGTGGGGTATCCCATAGGGGGTACAACCCAATTAGGGTTTCCTATATATACTCATTTCGTTCATAGTTGATCCATTCTCGCGCTCATTATCACATAGTAGAAAATGGTGAGGTCAACATTTATGTACGCATCAGACAAACATCCGCCCTTTGTCAAATGTGAAAGTTAGTGACAATAAGAGTACTAATCTCCATGCTTCTCCTCTCCTTTTTTTTTTCCCGCTCAGCTCTTCAGGACGTTCATGGAGAACGTCAACACGACTTGCTATGCACAGGGACGGCAAATCGTGGTTCTCATGGACAATGTGTCGTCCCATAACATTGACCCGAGTATGGGGACGGCGGAATCACTCTTCGGGATGTACACCGTGAAGACGTCAAACGTCCGCATCATTTACCTTCCAATGAAGTGCTGCTCGCCACGCTAAACCGTGAAGTCAACAATGAAGTGCTGCTCGCCACGCTAAACAATCCGTGTTTATTCCGTCTTCGAAGGGGCTTTAGTTGTCATTAAAAGGATTATCTTGCACTCCACGATACATAAATATATCATCTTCAACGGAAAGTCGATTTCGTTATTCGACAAAGGGTGTTATGTTTCACCTCGACCAACAAGACTTCTTGATGTTGCTAAGCATTTCGTGTCTCTGTCAGAACATATATATAGCTTATGCTATTGTGTAGGCTGTAGTGGGGTATCCCATAGGGGGTACAACCCAACTAGGGTTTCCTATATGTACTCACTTCATTCATAGTTCATTCATTCTCGTTCTATTCTCCTCATGGTATCGAGCAGGTTCCCCTGTAGGAACTGTGCTTAGGGCCCACCACTTCGAACTATTTTTTTTTTTTTCTGCCCGGAGCGCGCTCCGGGCTCTCACTCTCATTCTGTCGACCTGCCCTGCGGCCCCTAGCCGCCCGCGTGCCGCCCTTGGACGCCCGCGAGCTGCCTGTCCCGGCCCTTAGACGCCCGCGAGCCGCCCTTAGCCGCCCTTAGCCGCCCGTCTCGGCCCCTAGACGCCCGCGTGCCGCCCTTCCAGGCCCTTGGACGCCTGCGCCGCCCGTCCCGGCCCTTAGACGCCCTCGCGCCGCCCTTAGCCGCCCGCGCGCCGCCCGTCTCGGCCCCTAGACGCCCGCGCGCCGCCCGTCCAGGCCCCACGCCGCTCGCACGCCGCCCCTAGTCGCTCGCGCGCCGCTCGTCAGGCCCCGAGCCGCCGTCGCGCCACCGCTAGGCGCTCGTGCGGCACCCGTCCCGGCCCGTCGGTGCCGTGCGCCGCCCGTCCCGGTCCCGCGACGCCGTGCGTCGCCCGTCCGGCCCCAAGTCGCCCGTGCGCAGCCTGCTCCGGCCGCGCACTGCCGTCTTGGCCCCTCGGCGACAGTGCGCCGCCCGTCCAGGCCCCTCGCCACAATCCCAGCCCCAACCCGCCCGTGCGTCGCCCATCCCGGCCCCGCTACCAGCCGCCCGTGCGCCTCCCGTCCCAGCCGTGCGCCGCCGTCCAAGCCTCACACCGCCCGTGCGCCGCCCGTCCCTTCCGCACGCCGCCGTCCCGGCCCCACGCCGCCCGTAAGCCGCCGTGCAACCCGAGCCGCCCGAGCCGTCTGCGCAGCTGTGGAGCCGAGCCGCCCGAGCCGCCTGTGCCGCTGACTGCCCAAGCCGCCCGAGCCGCCCGAGCCGCCTGTGCCGCTGACTGCCCGAGCCGCCCGAGCCGCCCGAGCCGCCCAAGCCGCCCGAGCCGCCCGAACCGCCCGAGCTGTCCGAGCCGCCTGCACCGCCTGAGGAGCCGAGCCACTAGTCCCGCGGAGCTGCTGTTGCTGCTGAGCCGGTTCAGCTGCTGTGTTGCTGTGCTGCTGTGCTATTGAGCTGCCCGACCCGTCCTGTCTGGTGAGACCGTCTACTGCTGTCATGGCTACCCCTAGTGTCCTAGCTTTTGACGCTGAGGGTCGCGCCATTGACTTTGAGGTCTGGGTCGACGACCTGCAGCTGTTCTTATAGTGCGATAGAGCAGACGGCCTTTCTCTCTTTGACCTCACTTCTGGCGCCTCTCCTACCCCTGCTACTGATGCTGACCCCACTGTTCACTCTCACTGGGCCACCCGCGATGCTGCTGCACGTCTTGCTGTGCGTCGCCACCTCCCTACCTCTGAGCGCGCGCACTTTAGTCAGTACAAGAGTGCTCAGACCTTGTACGACGCTGTAGTTGCGCGCTACTCTTCCCCTGCCACTGCTGCACTAAGCCGTCTCATGCTTCCCTACCTCTTTCCTGACCTCTCTGCCTTTCCCACTGTCGCTGACCTCATTACGCACCTCCGCACTAGTGACACTCGCTACCGCGCCGCCCTCCCTGCTGAGTTCTGCGCCAAGAACCCCCCCCCCCCATGTACATCACTCTCTACTACATAGTCGCACACCTCCCTGACTCTCTTCGCGTAGTCAGGGACCACTTTCTCTCAGTCTGTCCCACCACCCTCACTATCGACCTCCTCGAGAAGGCCCTCCTAGCGGCAGAGAAGAGCATCGTCACTCTAGGAGCTTCTCGTGGTGACCCTCGCACCCCCATCTTTGAGGGGTGCACTCCTTCCCCCCTGCTGCCCTCTGTTGCCTCTGCTGCTGCTGCCGACCTACTTGGCCTTGAGTCGGTCGGCGCGGCGTCTGCCCCTAGTGGGAGACGCCGCTCTGGCAAGGGCAAGGAGGGCAAGGGCGCGGGTGGAGCTGGAGGGGGCGGTGGAGCTGGCGGTGGAGGCGGCGAAGGGAGTGGGGGTGGCGGCGGGAGTGGTGGCGGGGGTGGTGGTGGTGGTGGCATCGGCGGCGGAGGCGGCGGTGGTGGCGGCAGCGGTGGTGGTGGTGGCAGCGGTGGAGATGGAGGCGGCGGAGGAGGCGGAGGAGGAGGTGGTGGTGGCGGAGGGGGTGGAGCTGGTCGGGGTGGTACCCCGCAGCGGAGCGGCGCTGGTAGTGGTCAGCGCCAGCAGCAGCAGCAGCAGCAGCGTTCGCGGGACATCCCTCCGCCCCAGCAGCTCCGTGAGTGGTACACTCGGCGTTAGAGGGGTGGGGGTGCTGGTCCGTGTACCTACGTCCTTCGTTCCGGCGACCGCGCGGGTGAGCAGTGTGGGGGTGCCCACCCCACCCAGCGCTGCTTTGGCCGCCTGACGGACGCTTGGCGTCAGTAGTTCCACGAGGCTAGTGAGATTCGCCGCTGGGATGAGCTTCTTAGGGCAGGTGTAGCGATCTTTGATCTTGACTTTGATGCTATCCTTGCTGCTATGTATGCTGTGACTATTAGTGAGGAGGGTGACTGTCACCGGTGTTTCCCGCCCGACCCGGGCATTGGTACTACTGCACTAGGTACTTGTGAGGCTGCTGCTCTAGGTGCCAGTGCATCTGCGCTCTCAAGTACTGGTGAGACTGCTCTCTCAGGTACTCCATCGCCTTCGTCCTCCCTCACTTTCACACTTGACTCAGGGGCTTCTCGCTCCTTCTTTCGAGACCGCACCACCCTCACGCCGCTTGGCCGGCCGGTTGCGGTCTCCCTGGCTGACCCCTCTGGGGGTCCTGTCCTCTATCACTTCTCCACTGTCCTCCCGTGTCCGGCTGCCCCCTCGGGCACCCTGTCTGGTCTGTACCTTCCCTCGTTCTCGATGAACTTGGTGAGTGGTGCGGACCTACAGGATGCGGGGGTTCACCAGTTCACTCCTGCGAGTCAGCGGGTGACCCACTGCACGGACGCACGCACAGGCCGGCACCTGGCCACGTTCTCGCGTCCGCCGGGGTCGAGCCTCTACACCCTGAACACTACGTCTCCTCCTGTCCCTGCGTCTGGTCAGGTAGCTGCGTCAGGTCAGGTGTTTGCTGCTGCGTCCCGGTCTGGCCCTGAGTCTGCCCTCTGTTCGTGTCGCCTCCTGTCTCACGAGACCTTCCTGCGGCACCACCGTCTTGGCCACCCCTCCTTGCCCCGTCTTCGGGGCATGGCTTCCCGTGTCCTTGTCTTTGGTCTTCCCCAGTCTCTCCCTCCCCTTCCTTCAGGACCGGGACCTTCCTGTGTCCCCTGCGTCGAGGGGCGCCTCAGGGCTGCTCCTCACTCCTCCCAGTTTCCCTCGATAGAGGCTCCTCTGCAGACACTTCACATGGACGTGTGGGGCCCAGCCCCCGTCCGTGGGCAGGGTCACGAGTGCTACTTCCTGTTGGTGGTTGACGACTACTCGCGTTACACCACAGTCTTCCCCTTGCGCAGCAAGGGTGCTGTCACTGAGGTGCTGATCGACTCGATCCGCGAGGCTCGTTTCCAGCTCAGGAGGAGCTTCGGCTCGGACTTTCCTGTTCTGCGTCTGCACTTTGACCGAGGCGGGGAGTTCTCCTCTCGCCTTCTGCGAGACTACTGTCGTGCATGGAGGATCCGCCAGACCTTCACGCTTCCAGACTCTCCACAGCAAAATGGGATTGCTGAGCGCCGCATTGGCATGGTCATGGACGTCGCTCGTACGTCCATGATGCATGCGGCTGCCCCCCATTTTCTGTGGCCGTTTGCGGTGAGGTACGCGGCGCATCAGCTCAACCTTCGGGGTCCCAGGGTCTCTCGGCCCGCGATGTCCCCAGTCTTGCTGTGGACGGGGAAGGTTGGCGATGCGTCGGCGTTCCGTGTCTGGGGATCTCGGGCGTTTGTCCGCGACTTGTCTGCGGACAAGCTGTCCCCTCGTGCTGCTCCCTGTGTCTTCTTAGGCTTCCCCCCGGCGCCCCACGGTGGCAGTTCTACCACCCCTCCTCTCGTCGTGTTCTGTCCTGCCAGGACGTCACGTTCAACGAGTCAGTCCCCTTCTACCGCCTCTTCCCCTACTGCACTCCTTCCCTCCCCCCGCCGCCGGACTTCCTTGTGCCGGTTCCCCCCCCGGTAGACCCCCTCCCCCCTCAGGTTCCTGCCCCCTCATGTGTGTCCCAGGTAGACGCAGTTGACCTGGTCGAGGTTACTGGTGACTCTAGTGCTGCTGCGGGTGCTGAGCCTGGGGGTGCTGACTCTAGGGGTGCTGTCCGCCGGGGTGCCGAGCCTGGGGGTGCTACTGCTGAGGGTGCTGAGCCTGGGGGTGCTGAGCCGGGGGGTGCTGTGCCTGGAGCTGCTGAGCTAGGGGGTGCTGAGTCTTGGGGTGCTGAGTTTGGAGCTGATGAGCCTGGAGGTGCTGAGTTTGGAGCTGCTGAGCCTAGGGGTGCTGAGTCTGGAGCTGCTGAGCCTGGGGGTGCTGCGTCTGGAGCTGCTGAGCCTGGGGTTTCTCCTGGTGCTGCGTCTCGGCGGGAGCCCCTCTCTCCACAGGAGCTGCGCGAGTGGTTTGCTCGCCGCTGGAGGCGTACTGCTGGAGCTGGAGCTTCTTCGACCGTCGAGGGTGCTGGTGCCGCCGATCGCGGAGCTCCTGGGCCTGCGGGTCCTACTGGAGCTGGAGCTGCTGAGGGTGTTGGTGCAGAGACTACTGCTGTCTGTCCTGGCGATGGTTCTGCTACTAGTGCTGCTGGAGGTCCTGCCGCTGGAGGTGTTGGTGGCGCTGGTGCTGCCGCTGAGGGTGCTGGTGCTGTCCCTGCTGAGTCTAGAGCTGCCGTGCGGCCTCGGCCGTACTTCGTTCCGCTCCTGCAGCATGTTCTTGGTCTTTCTCCTCCGGTAGAGTGTCCACAGCCTGTCCAGTCGCAGTCACTATTGGAGCTTACCTCCCCACTGCCTGCTCCCTCTCCTTACACTGGTCCTACTAGAGGTCTTGCTGAGCGTCGTGAGCCTGCGTCTCGTCCCGCGTCGCCTGTTCGTGCTGCTCGCGCTAGTGGTCGCGGTTCGCGTCAGCGTCCTCCTCCTGTCCCTAGAACGCACCGGATGTCTCTGCGTCCGTCCACTGCTCCTCTGCGTGCCCCTTTGCCTTCTCCTCCTGAGTCCTCTCTTCCTGCGCTTGCCGACCCTAAGTCGGACTCCCTTCGTGCTGCCAGTCCTACTGTCACGCGTCTGCTTGCTACTGTCGTCACTGACCCCTCTTTTGAGTCCGCTGCTGCGTCTGCTCTTGTCGCTGAGCTCGTCGACTTTGCTGCTCGCTGTTGTCTAGACTACGCTGCCAGTCTTGTTGCTGAGTCTGCGTATGTCTGTCCTCCGTCTGTCGAGGGTGAGTGTGCTCTTGGCACGGACGTCCTAGAGGACAGACAGGAGGAGTTCCAGTGTCTAGCTGCTGCTTCACCTCATCTCGCGTCTGTACTGCTTGCTCCTGAGGGAGATCTGGATGCACTAGACATCCCGACTCTGCGCTCTTACACGGAGGCGATAGAGGGTACCTACTCCTCTCAGTGGCAGGCAGCTATGGATGCAGAGATGGCTTCTTGGAAGTCCACAGGCACCTACGTTGACGCGGTTCCCCCTCCTGGGGCGAACATCGTCAGTGGCATGTGGATCTTCAGGGTGAAGCAGCCACCAGGCTCTCCACCTGTCTTCAAGGTGCGGTACGTCGCTCGTGGCTTCAGTCAGCGGCAGGGAGTTGACTACTTTCAGACCTTCTCTCCCACCCCGAAGATGACCACTCTTTGGGTGCTGCTGCACATAGCCGCTCAGCGCGACTACGAGCTTCACTCTCTCGACTTCAGCACTGCTTTCTTGCAGGGTAGCCTGCACGAGGAGATCTGGCTGCGCCGTCCACCTGGCTTCACTAGGACTTTCCCTCCTGGCACCCAGTGGAGCCTCCGACGGCCAGTCTACGGTCTCCGCCAGGCACCGCGTGAGTGGCACGACACACTGAGGACTACTCGTGCGGCTCTTGGGTTTGCTCCTTCTACTGCTGACCCGTCGCTGTTTCTGCGCACCGACACTTCACTGCCGCCGTTCTACATCCTCGTGTACGTCGACGACTTGGTCTTTGCCACAGCGGACACTGCTGGACTCGCCTACGTGAAGTCCGAGCTGCTGAAGAGACACACGTGCACAGACCTGGGTGAACTGCGCAGCTAGCTTGGCTTGCAGATCACTCGAGACAGAGCACGCCGCACCATTACCTTGACTCAGTCACACATGGTGCAGCAGGTCCTTCAGCGCTTCGGCTTCACGTACTCCTCGCCTCAGGCCACTCCTCTGTCTACTCGCCACTCGCTCTCAGCTCTGCCTTCGGATGAGTCCGTAGAGTCGAGTGGCCCGTACCCAGAGCTTGTTGGCTGCCTCATGTACCTGATGACCTGCACACGACCTGACCTTGCATACCCTCTTAGCATTCTTGCACGCTATGTTGCTCCTGGGAGACACCGACCAGAGCACATGGCTGCAGCAAAGAGGGTATTGCGCTACCTGTGCAGTACGTCGGGCATGGGGCTAGTGCTTGGAGGGCGGAGTCCAGTGGTCCTTACAGGTCAAGCGGACGCTTCTTGGGCTGACGATCAGGCTATGCAGCGGTCGTCACAGGGTTAAACCTTCAGCCTTGGTTCCGGCTCTGTCTCGTGGCGGGCTACTCGCTCGTCTTCGGTTCTCAGCTCCAGTTGTGAGGCTGAGATCTACGCAGGGGCCATGGCTGCACACGAGCTTTGGTGGCTCACCTACCTGCTGATTGACCTTGGAGAGCCGCCTCGTTCTCCTCCAGTGCTGTACGTAGACAACAAGGCCATGCTGGCCTTGTGTCAAGAGCAGCGTGTAGAGCACAGAACGAAGCACATTGCTCTTCGCTACTTCCTTGCTCGTGAGCTACAGCAGCGTGGACAGTTGCGGCTTGCGTACGTGGCCTCTGAGGCCAACACTACTGATGTTTTCACCAAGGCACTCGCGCCTTGTGACCATCAGCGCTTCTGCATCCAGCTGGGTCTTGTACCTGTTTTGCCTCACTTGCTCTCCTCTTGACCTTACTTGTACTGTCACATATATATACCTGCTCTTGCTTGTCTAGCTTTATATATATATGTGTCTGTACTCGTGCATGTGAACTGGCCTTTGGCCTTTGCTCTTGTGCTCGGACTGTGTTGTGACTTTGTGATCCACCCTGAGCTTTGCTTTGCTTTGCTTGACTGGTCTTGTGACCCCTTGTTCTCCCCCACTTTGCCTATGGGGGTGTGTCAGAACATATATATAGCTTATGCTATTGTGTAGGCTGTAGTGGGGTATCCCATAGGGGGTACAACCCAACTAGGGTTTCCTATATGTACTCACTTCATTCATAGTTCATTCATTCTCGTTCTATTCTCCTCAGTCTCAATGTCTAAACTCTGTTGAAACAAAAAACAAAATACACCTACTTTTTAAGTGAGGTTAATGTTAAGTCTGCTCGACAGGCCGTGATGAACATATTCGCCCACGAATTTTCACATTTGTTTCAAAAGAGTACTGCAATACTTCCTGTCAAACAGACCGTGGCCTCTCGAACAGAGAAACATCTTTCGATGAGACCAATTTCTCTCTCGATGAAAGTCGCGATTTACCCTGAATGCCGATCGATGAAAAAAACTATCAACGGATGAGCCCATTGGTAGATGTTCGAGAACGATCGTTCACTTGTACATGTCGAACTTTTAAAGCAACGACAAAGCCCCGTTAATCAGCACAGAAGATTTCAACTAGGAGAGTCCAATCATCGAAAATGTTATTTTACTCGACCAAACAGCTCTACGGTCGCCAGACACTCGGTTTCTGTTGTCTTTGTAACAACGAGACTCACAATTACATAAATGATAAACAATTCTTGAGTTTTATAGTATATCAATGCTCGACGTGAACGGGACAATCGATAAAAGCAGTGTTATTGTCACAACAGATTTTTCTAATTGCATTTTCTTTACATAGCACGAAAAAATCAAAACATTGTGCTCAACATGCTCTCGCGTTTTAAACATATAAAATTACTACACTACACTTAACTATAACTCGTTCGACGGTGCGACAGCGCATGGGATTCCAGGTGTTGTAGAGATATCTTCGACGCCAAATCCTTCTACGATGCATATCATTCTACGCAACAGTTGATTGATTTCGACAACGTGGTAATTTTCAGTGCTTGATAATCCTGTTCTGGTATAGCGTTTTTCGACTACCGGCATCCATTTTCGCATGTCACTGCACTTCCCTTACCCTACTGTTTGCGCCGCTAGTCTACTGCTGTCATGGCTAACCCTAGTGTCCTCGCATTTGACGCTGAGGGTCGGGCCATTGACTTTGACGTCTGAGTCGATGACCTGCAAATTTTCCTACAGTGCGATAGGGCAGACGGTCTCTCCCTCTTTGACCTCACTTCTGGTGCCTCTCCTGTCCCTGCTGTTGATGCTGACGCCACTGTTCGCTCAAAGTGGGCCACACGCGATGCTGCTGCACGTCTTGCTGTGCGTTGCCACCTGCCTACCTCTGAGCGTGCGCACATTAGCCAATACAAGAGTGCTCAGACCTTGTACGAGGCGGAGCTGGTCGGGGTGGCGCTGCGCAGAGGGTCGGCTCCGGTGGTGGTCAGCGCCAGCAGCAGCAGTGCACTCGTGGCGTCCCCCCCCATCAGCAGCTCCGTGAGTGGTACGCTGCACGCCAGCAGGGTGGGGGTACAGGTCCGTGCACCTATGTCCTACGCACCGGCGACCGCGCGGGTGAGCAGTGCGGGGGTGCGCACTCCACCCAGCGCTGCTTTGGCCGCCTCACGGACGCTTGGCGTCACCAGTTCCCTGAGGCCACTGAGATCCCTCGCCGGGGCGAGTTGTCTAGGGCGGGAGTAGCTATATTTGACATTGACTTTGATGCTATTCTTGCTGCCATGTATGCTGTGACTATTAGTGATGAGGGTGACTGCTACCGGTGTTTTCCGCCCGACCTGGGCATTGAGAATGCTGCTCTAGGCACAGGGCATTGAGACTGCTGCTCTAGGTGCTAGTGAGTCTGCTACTCTAGGTGCCAGTGCGACTACTTCCTCAGGTGCTGGTGAGTCTGCGCTCTCAGGTACCGCGTCGGCTTCGGCCTCCCTCACCTTCACCCTTGACTCCGGGGTTTCTCGCTCCTTCTTTCGAGACTGCACCACACTCATGCCGCTTGGTCGGCCAGTAGCAGTCTCTCTAGCAGATCCCTCTGGGGGACCTATCCTTTCTCACTTTTCCACTGTCCTCCCGTGTCCTGCGGCCCCCTCTGGCACCTTGTCTGGTCTTTACCTCCCCTCGTTCTATACGAACTTGGTGAGTGGTGCTGACCTACAGGATGCGGGGGTTCACCAGTTCACTCCTGCGAGTCAGCGGGTGACCCACTGCACGGACGCTCGCACAGACCGACACCTAGCCACGTTTACACATCGGTCGGGGTCGAGCCTGTACACACTGACCACTGAGTCTCTTCCTGTCACTGCGTCTGGTGAGGTAGCTGCGTCGGGTCAGGTGTTTGCTGCAGCGTCAAGGTCTTGTCCTGAGTCTGCCCCCTGCTCGTGTCGCCTCCTGTCTCACGAGAATCTCCTCTGGTACCACCGCCTTGGTCACCCCTCCCTGCCTTGTCTCCGAGGCATGGCCTCTCGTTTCCTTGTCTCTGGTCTTCCCCGGTCCCTCCCTCCCCTTCCCCCGGGGCCTGCCCCAGCCTGCGTCCCCTGCGTCGAGGGGCGGCAGCGTGCTGCCCCTCACTCCTCCCATTTTCCTCCGACAGAGGCCCCGCGGCACACGCTTCACATGGACGTGTGGGGCCCAGCCCGCGTCCGTGGACAGGGTCAGCGCTACTTCCTGCTAGTGGTTGACGACTACTCGCGTTATACCACAGTCTTCCGCTTGCGCAGCAAGGGTGATGTCACTGAGGTGTTGATCGACTGGATCCACGCAGCATGACTCCAGCTCAGGCAGAGCTTCGGCTCGGACTTTCCTCTTCTGCGTCTGCACTCTGACAGAGGCGGAGAGTTCTCCTCTGGCCTTCTGCGAGCCTACTGTCGTGCATGAGGCATCTGCCAGACCTTCACGCTTCCGGACTCTCCACAACAAAACGGGATTGCTGAGCGCCGCATTGGCATGGTCATGGATGTCGCCCGTACGTCCATGATGCATGCGGCTGCCCCCCATTTTCTGTGGCTGTTTGCGGTTCGGTACGCGGCGCATCAGATCAACCTTCAGCCCAGGCTCTCCATGCCGGAGACCTCCCCAGCTTTGCTATGGACGGGGAAGGTTGGCGATGCGTCTGCGTTCCGTGTCTGGGGATCTCGGGCGTTTGTCCGCGACTTGTGTGCGGACAAGCTGTCCCCTCGTGCTCCTCCGTGCGTCTTCCTTGGCTTCCCCCACGACGCGCCTAGGTGGCAGTTCTACCACCCCACCTCTCGCCGTGTTCTGTCCTCCCAGGACGTCACGTTTGACGAGTTGGTCTTCTACTACCGCCTCTTCCCCTACCGCACTCCGTCCCTCCCCCCGCCACCGCTCTTCCTTGTGCCAGGTCCCCCTCCAGTAGAACCCCTCCCCCCTCAGGGTTCTGCCCCTTCAAGTGTGTCCCAGGTAGACGCAGTCGAGCTTGTCGAGGTTGCTGATGACTCTGGTGCTGCTCAGGGTGCTGAGCCTGGGGGTGCTGACTTTATGGGTGCTGAGCGTGCGGGTGCTATGCCTGGAGGTGCTGAGCCTGAGGGTGCTACTACTGGGGGTGCTACGCCTGGGGGTGCTGGGCCTGGGGGTGCTACGACTGGGGGTGCTGAGCCTGGGGGTGCTATGCCTCGAGGTGTTGAGCGTGGGGATGCGGAGCCTGAGGGAGTTGGGCCTGCTCGTGTCGCGTCTAGCGGTAATGTGCCTAGAGGTTCTCCGGGTGCATCGTTTCGGCGGGAGCCACTCTCTCCACTCGAGCTGTGTGAGTAGTTTGCCCAGCGCTGGCGACGTGCTGCTGGAGCTGGAGGTTCTTCGGCTAGTGAGGGTGCTGGTGTCGCGGGTTTCGGAGGTGCTCATACTGGGAGTAGTGGTGCTGCTGGGCCTGCAGGTACGACTGGAGCTGGAGCTGCTGCGAGTGTTGGTGCTGAGGCTACTGCTGTCGGTCCAGGAGGCGGTCCTGCTGGGGGTGCTCCGGGTGCTGCTGGAGGTCCTGGAGCTACTGGAGCTGTTGGGGTTGCTGGAGTTGGAGGTGCTGTTGGCACCTGTGCTACCACTGGGGGTACTGGTGCTGTCCCTACTGTCTCTGGAGTCACCGCGCGGCCTCGGAGAGCCGCCTTGTTCTCCTCCAGTGCTGTACGTAGACAACAAGGCCATGCTGGCCTTGTGTCGGGAACAGAGACTGGAGCACAGAACAAAGCACATTGCTCTTCGCTACTTCCTTGCTCGTGAGCTGCAGCAGCGTGGTCAGTTGCGCCTTGCGTACGTGGCCACTAAGGCCAACACTGCTGATATCTTCACCAAGGCGCTTGCACCTTGTGATCATGAGCGCTTCTGTACTCAGCTGGGTCTTGTGACTGCCTTGCCTCATTTGCTCACCACTTGACCTTGTTTGTACTGCTCTTGCTTGTACTGTTATATATATATGTGTGTAATCTTGCATGTGAACTGGCCTCGTGGCCTTGAACTTGTGCTCGGAATGTGTGGTGACTTTGTGATCCACCCTGAGCTTGCTTTGCTTTGCTTGACTGGTCTTGTGACCCCTTGTTCTCCCCCAATTTGCCTATGGGGGTGTGTCAGATTTATATGACATAGCTGTTGTAGGCTAAAGTGGGGTAGCACATATAGGGTACTACTTTTCTAGGGTTTGTACTTGTTCCCAACTTTCCCTTAGTCAATTCATTCTCGTTCGTTTTCTAAAAAAGAAAACCCGCGCTCTCGCTTGGGCGCAGCCGATCTCCACGTCGACCAGGAGAGTTTGACAGTGTGGTCGTCGAAGCCTGCGCTGGTTGACACAAGTGGTGGTCAAGTAAGCGCGGCTTGACGTTGCTATCGGGAGTGGAGTGTTGGCCCTCCCTCGCTTGGGCAACGCTGACGACTTGGTCGGATGTACGGGAGTAACAGCCGATCGCTTACAGTCGGAGAGCTGCTCAACAGGCTTCGTCGAGCTGCAGGGGACCGCTGTGGTGTTGCTGTTGACCAGAAAGCTCAACAGCTGCAACTGATTGGTCTGGATGATGAATAGGCCGTCGACCAGGAGGGGCAATTCGACCGGGAGGTCGACGGAGGAGTCCGTTAACCTATAGTTCGACCGGGAGGTCGACGGAGCAGTCCGTCAACCTGCACTTCGACCAGCAGGTCAATGGAGCAGTTCGTCGACGTGGCAAGTGAACAGCGGTCGATGAGGGAAGCTCGGCGACAACCGTTGACAGTTCTAGTCGACGGAGGTAGCTCGACAGGAGCGGTGGTCGACCAGAGGCACCTGGTGGTCGACTAGAGCACCTGGTGGCCGACCACGTCGACCGGGTAACCTGCTCAATGAGTTCGGCGGAGGCACGCGAACGTCGTCGATGTTGCGATGGCGAAGGCGACTTGGGGCTGGTATCCCGAAGTTGATGTGGCTCGTCATGCGCAGACAACAGCTGACGGATGCACAGCAATGCAAGTCGGGCCAATCGTCTGTGCGCACTTGCTGTCTTATACTAGGCGATGCTGGACAGCCGCTCTGCCGCAGCGTTGGCACCCCTTTGACCTGCAGTGTTGGCAGGTCGCCTTTCTGCAGTGCTGGCGCGGCTCCTCTACACAACGCTGACAGCGATAGACCAAGCTGTGCTGGCGGTCGACCAGGCTAGCTGCAGAGTTGCTAGGTGCCTGATGTAGTCATTGTTGTTATTGCTTGTTCAATAATTCTGTAATTTCGACTTTGCTCGTGGAAACTCTTGCTGATTTCTCCCGTGAATGTGCAAGCACTAAGGAACTAAGCAAAGCTACGATCATTCCTTGTAATTCGTGCCCACCCCCGTGGTCTAGTTCTCTGCCGTTGTAGAGTGATTCTCCGCATACGTGACCCGGCCTACGAGCCGCTGGAAGGTGTTGGTTGACAAGTACGTCGAGAAGTGTTGTTCGACGGAGCGGTGTCGAACTAGTTGAGCAAAGCTGCTCGACTGCGAAACATGGCAGGTGTGCGACCCTTCGCATGCGGACTGGTATCACGATGTCGACGTGGTGCGTCTGGCGCAGATGTCAGTACTTGGCGTTGAGATTTGTCAAAAGGAAATTCACAAATAGTAGTGGCTCACGATGCACTCTTATTTGTCGAATCAATTGGGATTTGGTGATTATCGTCAAACATGAAAATTTATTCGTGTATAATAGATGAGACTACGTTGATAGGGCTTTTATTTTTTATTTGAGGATCTGCCTAATTTTACAGGGCCTCCAATTTCTCATTAAGTTTGCCCACTGCTGTTTGAGCTTTCATTTTTACATACACGTATTATTTTTTAGCTGCAGCGGTGCTCCGTAGTGAATTACGCAATGGCGCGTTTCAGCCATTGCGTTTTCCAATTCACGTTCCGTCGAATCAAGACGGAATCCGTCAACGGAGACGGATTTCCTCGACGAGAAAAAGTGGGGGAGGGGGGAGCACGTGGGGTCAACGCCAGCTAGAGCGGGGACCATCTTGCGTCACTCCGAGCTGGCGGGGGTAGTTGTCGAGAGTAATAGGTAAGTTAAGAGGTGGGGCCTAGGCTTAGTAGCCTAGGCCCGAACTTAGGTATCGAACGGGATTTTCACCTAGGGGAGAGTATCGAGTGAGTTGAGAGAAGTTGGGGAGAATGTGTGGCTTCACTATAGTTTTGAAGTACATATAGCAAAGGAAACACATAAGGTGCACCACCAATACAAAGTTTAAATAACTACACTAACTACAGCTACAGGCAGTTACAAATATAAGTTGACACTCCCCCATAACTGCCTGCAGCAGGAGTATGTGCAGAATGCAACCTGCAGGTGTACACATGCAAAATAAAAGGTAAGCAACAGCAGGTAATGCAGGCGGGCTGACACTAAGTGGTCACCTCCTCCATCTCCTCACCCTCCTCCTTCCCCTCCCCCAAACTGCTGCAGGAGCAGCAGAGAAGGGGGGAAGAGAGGAGAGGTGGAGGGATGGCTGCATGTTGCCTCACACCCGCCACCCCGGTACCACTCCCCCTGCTCCCCCACATCCTCACACCCTCCCCCCCCAGCGGCAGCTGCAGCGGTGGGACTGAAAGAAGGAGGAGGGGAAGGGAGAGAGTTGACTCCACACTCCAACACCCTCCACCCCCATACCCTCCTCCCCACGGCTGCAGGGAGACAAAGGAAGAAGGGGGTGGGAAGGAAGAAAGCCGCAGAGCGGCGAAAAGGTGTCGGTGCAGATGGGTCAGGGGCGGCTTCAGGGAGAGCAGGGGCGGAAAGGCCCGTCGCGTGCCAGTGCCACGGGGCGCACGACGGGTAGTAGAAGAAAAAGGGCCCGATCGTGCGCCTAGGGGCGCACGACGAGCAGGGCACCATCGTGTGCCACGGGACGCACGATGGGCAGATGAAAGGCACCGTCGCGTGCCACGGGGCGCGCGACGGGCAGAGTGGTAGTAGTCCCGTGGGCGGGACTAAGTAAAAATCGTCACGCGCCCTAGGCGCGCGACCGAAAAATCATAGCGGAAGCGTAGGGCGGGCCCACAGGCCAGGTCGTAAAAAAGCTCCGATAACATGTCGAGAGTAATAGGTAAGTTAAGAGGTGGGGCCTAGGCTTAGTAGCCTAGGCCCGAACTTAGGTATCGAACGGGATTTTCACCTAGGGGAGAGTATCGAGTGAGTTGAGAGAAGTTGGGGAGAATGTGTGGCTTCACTATAGTTTTGAAGTACATATAGCAAAGGAAACACATAAGGTGCACCACCAATACAAAGTTTAAATAACTACACTAACTACAGCTACAGGCAGTTACAAATATAAGTTGACAGTAGTTTCGGGCGGGCGGGGTAGTCGGCTCCCGCCCCTCGCGAGCCCCGCTAGGCGACGGTGGGAAAACGAAAATCCCTCAAGGGAAATCCCGCAGGGGCAAAATTGGGTTGGAGGAGGGATGTCACTGATATCTTCCCTTCTCTGTGGGTT
The DNA here is from genome assembly GCA_948144175.1 of Closterium sp. NIES-65. NCBI lineage: Eukaryota > Viridiplantae > Streptophyta > Zygnematophyceae > Desmidiales > Closteriaceae > Closterium > Closterium sp. NIES-65. Next base: position 810,920 of record CANXME010000986.1, read on the forward strand.
TGATGGATTCGATGTACCACCGCCTGTTGGGCGCGAAATTGAGGCAGGTACAATTGATGCCTGTTTGAGCCCCTCCCGGTTGCCTTGTGAAGAGGGCATATAAGCTGTAACGAGCATTTCGCATAAGTTTCGTCAATTCGCAGCTAGCTAAAAAGGATTCACATGTGCTTATATACAAGACCTGTTACCTTATTTGACTTCAGCCTCTTTTGCTTGACCTCGGTCCGTTCGTTACTATTGGTTGATAACCACGCAACGCGCTTATAACATAGGAGCAACAGGCTGGGGAAACAACCTTGGGTGCAGCGTTTCCATCCGGCGCAAGGCAAATCCGCGTGCACTGGTTGGGAATCAATAGTAAATGCGCATTTACCGTCGGCACCTTCCCCCCCTGCTCCCGAAATTTCCTGCTTTCGGTTGTAGCGAGGTGGGGGTGATTTCGCTAGGGAATTTGCTCCGGAACCCTCGTCATTTACTCTCGCCCCCCCTCCTCCCCCCCAAGGCATGTGCCTGCGGAACATAGCCATGGTACAAGGAACCACTCCGTCAATCTGAGTCCCTCCTGATTTACACGTTCCTTCGGAGCCCCATCCAACCCACATGCTCGGATAAGTCTGACATTGAGTCAACTACACTACTGAACACCAGTCGTGCGAAAACGTCGCATGGAGATACATTGTGTTGTGTCGGCCTCGACGAGGCCATCACTCAACCCTGGCGCGATCCTGATGCAATTTCAGCTTCGCGTGGCAAGGGTAGAGTTGCAGGATCGGGGTGCTGGATTGGCATGCTGCATGCTGCAAATCCCACTTTGCAGGGTCGCAAAGTGTTTCCCAGCAGTGTCAGAGCGACTTGACTCCATTGACCAACGTGGCCTGCATACAACCTGTCAGAACTTTGTATAGCTTATGCAGTTGTGTAGGCTATAGTGGGGTATCCCATAGGGGGTACAACCCAATTAGGGTTCCCTATTTGTACTCACTTCGTTCACAGTTCATTCATTCACGTTCTCATTTCCACATGGAATCAAAGCAGGTCCCCTCCTAGGGACTGTTTCTAGGGCCCACCGAAGCGCGCCCCGAGGCGCGCGTTCTTTTTTTTAGCAACCCTCCGTGTCGCCCTTCCCCTCGCGGCCCCGCCGCCCTTCTCGCGGCCCCGCCGCCCTTCAGTCGTGGCCCCGCCGCCCTCTCGACATGGCCCCGCCGCCCTTCAGTCGCGGCCCCGCCGCCCTCTCGACGCGGCCCCGCCGCCCTCTCGACGCGGCCCCGCCGCCCTCTCGACGCGGCCCCGCCGCCCTCTCGACGCGGCCCCGCCGCCCTCTCGACGCGGCCCCGCCGCCCTCTCGTCGCGGCCCCGCCGCCCTCTTGACGCGGCCCCGCCGCCCTCTCTACGCGGCCCCGCCGCCCTCTCTACGCGGCCCCGCCGCCCTCTCGACGCGGCCCCGCCGCCCTCTTGGCGCGGCCCCGCCACCCTCTCTACGCGGCCCCACCGCCCTCTTGACGCGGCCCCGCCGCCCTCTCGACGCGGCCCCGCCGCCCTCTCGACGCGGCCCCGCCGCCCTCTCGACGCGGCCCCGCCGCCCTTTCGACGCGGCCCCGCCGCCCTCTCGACACGGCCCCGCCGACCTCTCGACGCGGCCCCGCCGCCCTCTCGACGCGGCCCCGCCGCCCTCTCGACGCGGCCCCGCCGCCCTTCAGTCGCGGCCCCGCCGCCCTCTCAACGCGGCCCCGCCGCCCTTCAGTCGCGGCCCCGCCGCCCTTCAGTCGCGGCCCCGCCGCCCTCTCCACGTGGCCCCGCCGCCCTTCAGTCGTGGCCTCGCCGCCCAGCACCGGCCGAGCCACCCAGCAGCAGCCGAGCCGCCCAGCATCAGCCGAGCCGCCCAGCAGCAGCCGAGCCGCCCAGCATCAACCGAGCCGCCCAGCAGCAGCTGAGCCGCCCAGCAGCAGCCGGGCCGCCCAGCATCAGCCGAGCCGCCCAACAGCAGCCGAGCCGCCCAAGAGCAGCTGAGCCGCCCAGGAGCCGCCGAGCCGCCCAGCAGCAGCCGAGCCGCCCAGGAGCCGCCGAGCTGCCCTGCTACCGAGCCGCCCGACCTGCCCTGTCTGGTGAGCACGGCACCGCCCCACTACTACTGTGTGCCCTTCCCCACTGCTTGAACTGCTAGTCTGTTGTCATGGCTACCCCCAGTGTCCTCACTTTTGACGCTGAGGGTCGAGCCATAGACTTTGAGGTCTGGGTCGACGACCTCCAGCTGTTTTTACAGTGCGATAGGGCAGACGGTCTTTCACTCTTTGACCTCACCTCTGGCGCCTCGACTGCCCCTGCTGCTGATGCTGACCCCACTGTTCGCTCTCAGTGGGCCACCCGCGATGCTGCTGCACGTCTTGCTGTGCGTCGCCACTCCCCTACCACTGAGCGCGCGCACTTTAGTCAGTACAAGAGTGCTCAGACCTTGTACGACGCTGTAGTTGCGCGCTACTCTTCCCTTGCCACTGCTGCACTGAGCCGCCTCATGCTACCGTACCTCTTTTCTGATCTCACTGCCTTTCCCACTGTCGCTGACCTCATTACGCACCTCCGCACTAGTGACACTCGCTACCGCGCCGCCCTTCCTGCTGAGTTCTGCGCCAAGACCCCCACCCCCATGTACATCACTCTCTACTACATAGTCACACGCCTCCCTGACTCCCTTCGCGTAGTCAGGGACCACTTCCTCTCAGTCTGTCCCACCACTCTCACTGTCGACCTCCTCGAGAAGGCCCTCCTAGCGGCGGAGAAGAGCATCGTCGCTGTAGGAGCCTCTCATGGTGACCTTCGCACCCCCATCTTTCAGGGGTGTTCTCCTTCCCCCCTGCTGCCCTCTGTTGCCTCTGCTGCTGCTGCTGCCGACCTGCTTGGTCTTGAGTCGGTCGGCGCGGCGTCTGCCCCTAGCGGGAGACGCCGCCCTGGCAAGGGCAAGGGGGGCAAGGGTGCGGGTGGAGCTGGAGGGGGCGGTGGAGGTGGCGGTGGAGGCGGCGGAGGGAGTGGGGGTGGCGGTGGGAGTGGTGGCGGAGGCGGTGGTGGTGGTGGCAGCGGCGGTGGCGGCGGCAGCGGTGGGAGTGGAGGCGGCGGTGGTGGCGGAGGTGGAGGCGGCGGTGGCGGAGGGGGTGGAGCTGGTCGGGGTGGTGCCCCGCAGCGGAGCGGCTCTGGTAGTGGTCACTGCCGGCAGCAGCAGCAGTAGCAGCAGCGTTCGCGGGACATCCCCCTGCCCCAGCAGCTCCGTGAGTGGTACACGCAGCGTCAGAGGGGTGGGGGTACTGGTCCGTGCACCTACGTCCTTCGTTCCGGCGACCGCGCGGGTGAGCAGTGTGGGGGTGCCCACCCCACCCAGCGTTGCTTTGGCCGCCTGACGGACGTTTGGCGTCAGCAGTTCCCCGAGGCTTGTGAGATTCCTCGCTGGGGAGAGCTATCTAGGGCTGGTGTAGCGATCTTTGATCTTGACTTTGATGCTATCCTTGCTGCCATGTAAATTGTGACTATTAGTGAGGAGGGTGACTGTTACCGGTGTTTCCCGCCCGACCCGGGCATTGGTACTGCTGCACTAGGTACTTGTGCAGCTGCTGCTCTAGGTGCCAGTGCGTCTGCGCTCTCAGGTACTGAAGAGGCTGCGCTCTCAGGTACTGCGTCGGCTTCGGCCTCCCTCACTTTCACACTTGACTCAGGGGCTTCTCGCTCCTTCTTTCGAGACCGCACCACACTCACGCCGCTTGGTCGGCCGGTTGCAGTCTCTCTGGCAGACCCCTCTGGGGGTCCTATCCTCTCTCACTTCTCCACTGTCCTCCCGTGTCCGGCTGCCCCCTCGAGCACCCTGTTTGGTGTGTACCTCCCCTCGTTCTCGACGAACTTGGTGAGTGGTGCTGACCTACAGGATGCGGGGGTTCACCAGTTCACTCCTGCGAGTCAGCGGGTGACCCACTGCACGGACGCACGCACAGGCCGGCACCTAGCCACGTTCTCGCGTCGGCCGGGGTCGAGCCTCTACACCCTTACCACTGAGTCTCCTCCTGTCCCTGCGTCTGGCCAGGTAGCTGCGTCGGGTCAGGTGTATGCTGCCGCGTCCCGGTCTGGTCCTGAGTCTGCCCCCTGTTCGTGTCGTCTCCTGTCTCACGAGAATCTTCTCTGGCACCACCGTCTTGGCCACCCCTCCTTTCCTCGTCTTCGGGGCATGGCTTCCCGTGTCCTTGTCTCTGGTCTTCCCCGGTGTCTCCCTCCCCTTCTTTCGGGAACAAGACCTTCCTGTGTCCCTTGTGTCGAGGGGCGCCTCCGGGCTGCCCCCCACTCTTCCCTGTTTCCCCCGACAGAGGCTCCTCTGCAGACACTTCACATGGACGTGTGGGGCCCAGCCCGCGTCCGTGGGCAGGGTCATGAGCGCTACTTCCTGCTGGTGGTTGACGACTACTCGCGTTACACCACAGTCTTCCCCTTGCGCAGCAAGGGTAATGTCACTGAGGTGCTGATCGACTGGATCCGCGCAGCTCGTCTCGAGCTCAGGCGGAGCTTCGGCTCGGACTTTCCTGTTCTGCGTCTGCACTCTGACCGAGGTGGGGAGTTCTCCTCTGGCCTTCTGAGGGCCTACTGTCGTGCACGGGGGATCCGCCAAACCTTTATGCTTCCGGACTCTCCACAGCAAAATGGGATTGCTGAGCTCCGCATCGGCATGGTCATGGACGTCGCTCGTACGTCCATGATGCATGCGGCTGCCCCCCATTTTCTGTGGTCGTTTGCGGTTCGGTACGCGGCGCATCAGCTCAACCTTCACCCCAGGGTCTCCCGGCTGGAGACCTCCCTAGCTCTGCTGTGGACGGGGAAGGTCGGTGATGCGTCTGCGTTCCGTATCTGGGGATCTCGGGCGTTTGTCCGCGACTTCTCTGCGGACAAGCTGACCCCTCGTGCTGCTCCGTGTGTCTTCCTCGGCTTCCCCCCTGACGCCCAAGGGTGGCAGTTCTACCACCCCTCCTCTCGTCGTGTTTTGTCCTCCCAGGACGTCACGTTCGATGAGTCGGTCCCCTTCTACCGTCTCTTCCCCTACCGCACTCCTTCCCTCCCCCCACCGCCACACTTCCTTGTGCCAGGCCCCCCCCCAGTAGACCCCCTTCCCCCTCGGGGTCCTGCCCCTTCTGGTGTGTCCCAGGTAGACGCAGTCGAGCCGGTCGAGGTTGCTGGTGACTCTGGTACTGCTGCGGGTGCTGAGCCTGGGGGTGCTGACTCGGGGGGTGCCGTGCGCGGGGGTGCTGCGCCTTGGGGTGCTAAGCCTTGGGGTGCTGCGTCTGGAGCTGCTAAGCCTGGGGGTGCTGAGTCTGGGGGTGCTACGTCAGGAGCTGCTGAGCGTGGAGGTGCTGCGTCTGGGGCTGCTGGGCCTGGAGGTGCGGAGACTGCGGCCGCTGGACCTCCCCTTGTGGCGTCTGGCGGTACTGGGCCTGGAGGGTCTCCGGGTGTTCCGTCTCGGCGGGAGCCCCTCTCTCCACAGGAGCTGCGCGAGTGGTTTGCTCGCCGCTGGAGGCGTGCTGCTGGAGCTGGAGCTTTGTCTGCCGCTGAGGGTGCTGGTGTCGCCGGTCCCGGAGCTGCTGGGCCTGCGAGTCCTCCTGGAGCTGGCGCTGATGAGGGTGCTGGTGCTGAGACTTCTGCTGTCTGTCCTAGCAGTGGTCTTGCTGCTGGTGCTGCTGGAGGTCCTGCCGCTGGAGGTGCTGTTGGCGCTGGTGCTGCCGCCGAGGGTGCTGGTACTGTCCTTGCTGTGTCAGGAGTAGCCGCGCGGCCTCGGCTTTACTTCCTTCCGCTCCTGCAGCAGGTTCTTGGTCTTTCTCCTCCTGTAGAGTGTCCACAGCCTGTCCAGTTACCGTCACCGTTAGCGCCTGCCTCCCCACTTCCTGCTCCCTCTCCTTACACTGGTCCTACTGGAGGTCTTGCTGAGCGTCATGAGCCTGCGTCTCGTCCCACGTCGCCTGTTTGTGCTGCTCGCGCTAGTGGTCGCGGTTCGCGCCAGCGTCCTCCTCCTGTCCCTGGCACGCACCGGATGTCTCTGCGTCCGTCCACTGCTCCTCTGCGTGCCCCTTTGCCTTCTCCTCCTGCGTCCTCTCTTCCTGCGCTTGCCGACCCGGAGTCGGACTCTCTTCGTGCTGCCAGTCCTACTGTCACGCGTCTCCTTGCTACTGTCGTCACTGACCCCTCCTTTGAGTCCACTGCTGCGTCTGCGCTTGTTGCTGAGCTCGTCGACTTTGCTGCTCGCTGTCGTCTCGACTACGCTGCTAATCTTGTTGCTGATTCTGCGTCTGTCTGTCCTCCGTCCGTCGGGGGTGAGTGTGCTCTTGGCACGGACGTCCTTGAGGACAAGCAGGAGGAGTTCCAGTGTCTGGCTGCTGCTTCACCTCATCTCGCGTCTGTACTGCTTGCCCCTGAGGGAGACCCAGATGCACTAGACATCCCGACTCCGCGCTCTTACGCGGAGGCCGTAGAGGGTCCCTACTCCTCTCAGTGGCAGGCAGCTATGGATGCAGAGATGGCTTCCTGGAAGTCCACAGGCACCTACGTTGACGCGGTTCCCCCTCCTGGGGCGAACATCGTCAGTGGCATGTGGATCTTCAGGGTGAAGCGGCCGCCGGGCTCTCCACCTGTCTTCAAGGCGCGGTACGTCGCTCGTGGCTTCAGTCAGCGGCAGGGAGTTGACTACTTTCAGACCTTCTCTCCCACCCCGAAGATGACCACTCTTCGGGTACTACTGCACATAGCCGCTCAGCGCGACTACGAGCTTCACTCTCTTGACTTAAGCACTGCGTTCTTGTAGGGTAGCCTGCATGAGGAGATCTGGCTGCACCGTCCACCTGGCTTCACTAGGAATTTCCCTCCTGGCACCCAGTGGAGCCTCCGACGGCCAGTCTACGGTCTCCGCCAGGCACCGCGTGAGCGGCACGACACACTGAGGACTACGCTTGCGGCTCTTGGGTTTGCTCCCTCTACTGCTGACCCGTCGCTGTTTCTGCGCACCGACACTTCTCTGCCGCCGTTCTACATCCTCGTGTATGTCGACGACTTGGTCTTTGCCACAGCGGACACTGCTGGACTCGCCTACGTGAAGTCTGAGCTGCTGAAGAGACACACGTGCACAGACTTGGGTGAACTGCGCAGCTATCTTGGCTTGCAGATTACTCGGGACAGAGCATGCCACACCATTACCTTGACTCAATCACACATGGTGCAGCAGGTCCTTCAGCGCTTCGGCTTCACGTACTCCTCGCCTCAGGCCACTCCTCTGTCTACTCGCCACTCGCTCTCAGCTCTGCCTTCGGATGAGTCCGTAGAGTCGAGTGGCCCGTACCCAGAGCTTGTTGGCTGCCTCATGTACCTGATGACCTGTACACGACCTGACCTTGCATACCCTCTTAGCATCCTTGCACGCTATGTTGCTCCTGGGAGACACGGACTAGAGCACATGGCTGCAGCGAAGAGGGTGTTGCGCTACCTGTGCAGTACGTCGGGCATGGGGCTAGTGCTTGGAGGGCGGAGACCCGTGGTCCTTACAGGGCACGCGGACGCTTCTTGGGCTGACGACCAGGCTACGCAGCGGTCGTCACAGGGTTACACCTTCAGTCTTAGTTCGGCTCGTTCTCGTGGCGGGCTACTCGCTCGTCTTCTGTCCTCAGCTCCAGTTGTGAGGATGAGATCTACGCCGGGGCCATGGCTGCTCAGGAGCTTCGCTGGCTCACCTACCTGCTGACTGACCTTGGAGAGGTGCCTCGTTCTCCTCCAGTGCTGTACGTAGACAACAAGGCCATGCTGGCCTTGTGTCGAGAGCAGCGCGTGGAGCACAGAACGAAGCACATTGCTCTCCGCTACTTCCTTGCTCGTGAGCTACAGCAGCGTGGACAGTTGCGGCTTGCGTACGTGGCCTCTGAGGCCAATACTGCTGACGTGTTCACCAAGGCGCTCGCGCCTTGTGACCATCAGCGCTTCTGCACTCAGCTGGGTCTTGTACCTGTCTTGCCTCACTTGCTCTCCTCTTGATCTTGCTTGTACTGTCACACATATATACCTGCTCTTACTTGTCTAGCTCTATTTATATGTGTGTACTCCTGCATGTGAACTGGCCTTGTGGCCTTGTCGTTGTGCTCGGACTGTGTGGTGACATTGTGATCCACCCTGAGCTTGCTCTGCTTTGCTTGACTGGTCTTGTGACCCCTTGTTCTCCCCCACTTTGCCTATGGGGGTGTGTCAGAACTTTGTATAGCTTATGCAGTTGTGTAGGCTATAGTGGGGTTTCCCATAGGGGGTACAACCCAATTAGGGTTTCCTATTTGTACTCACTTTGTTCATAGTTCATTCATTCACGTTCTCATTTCCACACAACCCACGTTCCAAGAGGCAGGATTTGTCGTCACTGCGACTCTTGTCATAATCCCAACCACTAGACCATTGGGATAAAAGGGCTTGTTCCAGTTGCGGGTCAGTGCGCCCATAACCCCCCAGGCAAACGCGCCTGTAACCCCCCCTAGGATCGATCGGGGATCTCACAGTGTAGCTCTACTGACACCCCCCCACACTGGGAGGCCCAGGACTGAGCACAGTGGCAACGGCCAACATGTGCATACACTGGGATTCGACCTGAGACCGCTCTAATACCATGTCATAATCCCAACCACTATACCATTGGGATAAAAGGGCTTGTTTCAGTAGCGGGTCAGTGCGCCTATAACCCCCCAGGCAATCGCGCCTGTAACCTCCCCTAGGATCGATCGGGGATCTCACAGTGTAGCTCTACTGACAACTCTAGCATGTGTCGTTCGAAACGATGTGCGACGCCGATCGATCGCGACTGTCAACTAGCGTGCGATTGTAGCTCCCGCTCACCAAAATGCTACGATCGGTGGCTAAGTGTGGTGAAATCCGAAGGGGACAAGAGAGTACTTGCCGGTTTTTTGTACATTCGCGAAAAAATGACGAAAACGGGAAACTTGATACTTTGTTAACTCGTGAAAGTACTGTATACATGGCACATTGAACCTACGCAGGATCGATCGTCCCAAAATGCTGGGAGTTGACGTGTCCTTACACTCGAGTAAAACAGATTTGGCCCTTCGCGGGGCTTTGACGGAAGTCTCGCGGCTGAAATTTCCGTCACGATTGCTTGTCTAAGGGCGCGTCAACATTTTGCATTTTACGTTTTCGACGGACAGTCCGCTTAGAACAAAGCGGACGGTTCTATTCTCAAGAACGGGACCGTCCGAATCAAAATTTTGCAACTTCGGACTGTCCAAAGGCTAATGTGACACTATTTTGGGGTTGTTGATTGTTGCGATAAATGTAGCCTCGTTAGAGGTCTTGTATCTTCGTAACTTACCTCGCGACATTTTCGGTATTAGCTTCGTTGGCGAATCGGTATGATTTACTGTACATTAAAATTCGCCCACCAATACCTAGCCAGAAATAGTGGACCGTCCGTTTGGGTTTCGGACAGTCCACGGTTCACAAAGCTGAGTGTTGGTAATGTGAAAAAGTGTCACAACAGTCCGTTAGGTTGGCGACGTCGCCAACACCTCCGTGAAGACCTAAACGATAATCAACGAATCCAGTTACATTTCGCCACGACGGACCGTCCGCAGCTCGAACCGTTGGGTGCAAAATGGTTACGCGCCCTAAGCCTTCACAAAGGCTTCACGGAGTGTCACAAATTTTGACCAATCAGGATGAAGCACAATGTTTGAAGCAAGAGAATTTCCAACAACTTGGTACAAGAAATATTTAGGTTCAAGCGAGGAAAACAAATAAGTTGGTAATCAAACGTGTTCAACACGTTACGTCGCGCCTCGTTTCACCCCGCGTCGCACACGCAACCTTCTCCACCTTTGTCGAACGCGTCTGAAGTCCGCATTCGGTTCCTTGTTGAACACACCCGGTTGACCCACTCATTTTTCCCTCGTCAAACACTTTCTCCTCACTTCTTCCTCCTCGTCGATTTCTTCCTTCCATACTTCTCTTGCCATAGTAGCTCACTGTTACAAGGCGAAGGCGAACTCGCCACAGGAAAGTTCGCTCACTAGCGAACTTGAAACCTTCGCCAAAACTCCAACATGAAATGTCAAATTCGAGGTTGGAAATCTCAACCTAAAATGTGCGCTTCGGGATTTCTCAAAGCACACGCGAATTCCCAACGAGCAAAGCAGCAGAGAAGAAAGCACAAGGGCATCTTCACGACAGCAGAGAAGAAAGCACAAGGGCATCTTGACGACAGCAGAGCAACAAGTCACGCCATACAGCTGTAACTACATTCCAGCACCACAAGATCTAAGTGCCATCATCATGAAGTCGAAGACCAAGTCAGATAATACCTTTCTAGATCCGTCTCATGATTGTACTTTGCATATTTCTATATAAACAGGTAGGATCCAGCATAGTATTGTTATCATTGCTTGTACATAGTCGTTCCTTGCTGGTGACAGCAGAGATAGGATTAATGGCGACCTGAACGACCTTCTCAAGGCGCCATAGTCATGGAAGTGTGTATAAGAGTAGTCCTTCGTCCCTTGTATGCCATTCTTGCTTTCTGAAATTTACAGAATTTATGTCATTTTAGACTCTCCAAGATTTAGCCTTCAGAAACTCTAACAGCCTAGAGGTGTTTCATTTGGTATCCGAGCTAGATTTCGGCTTCCGGCTAGGACTACGTCATGACGTCTGACTTAGGACCCCATCCTCTGAGGATTAGGCTAATTTTTTGCAGAACCACCGGGCCCAAATCGTTTCTGAACTTCGAGAGAGCTTGCAAGCTGAGATTCGAGCCAGTATAGCTGCAGCCGGTTCGGTGGCAGCAAGTGTGAATACTGCTGCACTCTTAGATGGAAATCAACGGGCTGGACCCGCTATGCAAGATCTCTTCACGCCAGGAAAGTTTCAGCCACTCGTGAGTCGATGGCTATTCCTTGTCGAGCAGTACTTGCTGTTGAGCCACGTTGCACCTGCTGAGTGGGCATCATTCACGGGAACTCTTCTTTGAGGTTCTGCGATCACTTGGTGGCAATCCATCCATACCTCTGTTCAGTCATGGAAGCAGTTTAAGCAACTCTTCACGGCTGCTTTTCAACCAGTGAACCCGGAACTCAAAGCTCGTGACTGCTTGGCTGCCCTCAAGTAACTCAAATCCGTCCAGGAGTACACGGCGCGCTTCCGTGATGTTGCACAAGAGATACCTGACCTGTCCACTGCTGAAAAAATGGATCGCTTCAAGCGTGGCCTGAAATCCAACGTCCGCATGGAGGTCGAGCTAAGGGACTGCACTACGCTCGAGGAAATTATACGTGTCGCTGAACGGTATGACGCTGTTCATTTCACATACAAGGCACAATTTCCTCGCAGCCCGTTTCTCCCTTTTGCTCCCTCCCATCAGCCATCATCCTCGGCAACATTCAACCAGCAAGAACCTGCTCCTATGGACCTGGACGTGATGGAGAAGGGCAAGAAACCTATGAAGCCCGATGTCGTTTGCTTCAAGAGCGGCAATAAAGGCCATGTGTGGAGGTTCTGCTACGAATGCTCCAGCCGACCAATGTTGCTTCCAATACCAAAAAACAGTCACCACCAGTAAGCTTGGGGCGACTTTCTGGCAACCTGCAGAGCCCTTCCATCATCTCTCTTGAAAACACCATCCCATCCAACCCCCTTCTGAGAAAACTGAAACAAGAATCAAATGACTGGGTGAAAGTTGGGTACAAATACAAACCCTAAAAAGCTGTACCCCATATGTGCTACCCCACTATAGCCTACAATAGCTATGTCATATAAATCTGACACACCCCCATAAGCAAAGTGGGGAGTACAAGGGGTCACAAGACCAGTCAAGCAAAGCAAAGCAAAGCAAGCTCAGGGTGGATCACAAAGTCACCACACAGTCCGAGCACAAGGTACAGGCCACAAGGCCAGTTCACATGCAGGAGTACACATATATATAAAGAGGGCTAGACAAGCAAGAGCAGACGTATATATATGTATATATATATATATATGTAGCAGTACAAGCAAGGTCGAGAGGTGAGCAAGTGAGGCAAGGCAAGCACAAGACCCAGCTGAGTACAGAAGCGCTGATGATCACAAGGCGCAAGCGCCTTGGTGAAGATATCAGCAGTGTTGGCCTCAGAGGCCACGTAAGCAAGACCCAGCTGACCACGCTGCTGCAGCTCACGAGCAAGGAAGTAGCGAAGAGCAATGTGCTTCGTTCTGTGCTCCACTCTCTGCTCCCGACACAAGGCCAGCATGGCCTTGTTGTCTACGTACAGCACTGGAGGAGAACGAGGCGGCTCTCCGAGGTCAGTCAGCAGGTAGGTGAGCCAGCGGAGCTCCTGTGCAGCCATGGCCCCGGCGTAGATCTCAGCCTCAAAACTGGAGCCGAGAACAGAAGACGAGCGAGTAGCCCGCCAAGAAACGGAGCCGGAACCAAGGCTGAAGGTGCAGCCCAGTGACGACCGCTGCGTAGCCTGGTCGTCAGCCCAAGAAGCGTCTGCGTGCCCAGTGAGGACCACTGGACTCTGCCCTCCAAGCACAAGCCCATGCCCGACGTACTGCACAAGTAGCGCAACACCCTCTTCGCTGCGGCCATGTGCTCCGGTCTGTGTCTCCTAGGAGCAACATAGCGCACGAGAATGCTAAGAGGGTATGCAAGGTCAGGTCGAGTGCAGGTCATCGGGTACATAAGGCAGCCAACAAGCTCTGGATACGGGCCACTCGACTCTACGGACTCATCCGAAGGCAGAGCTGAGAGTGAGTGGCGAATAGGCAGAGGAGTGGCCTGAGGCGAGGAGTACGTGAAGCCGAAGCGCTGAAGGACCTGCTGCACCATGTGTGACTGATTCAGGGTAATGGTGCGGCGTGCTCTCTCCCGGGTGATCTGCAACCCAAGGTAGCTGCGCAGTTCACCCAGGTCTGTGCACGTGTGTCTCTTCTGCAGCTCGGACTTCACGTGGGCGAGTCCAGCAGTGTCAGCAGTGGCAAAGACCAAGTCGTCGATGTACACGAGGATGTAGAACGGCGGCAAAGAGGTGTCGGTGCGCAGAAACAGCGACGGGTCGGCAGTAGAGGGAGCAAACCCAAGAGCCGCAAGTGTAGTCCTCAGTGTGTCGTGCCACTCACGCGATGCCTGGCGGAGAGCGTAGACTGGCCGCCGGAGGCTCCACTGGGTGCCAAGAGGAAAAGTCCCAGTGAAGCCAGGTGGGCGGCGCAGCCAGATATCCTCGTGCAGGCTACCATAGAAGTCAGCAGTGCCGAATTCAAGAGAGTGAAGCTCGTAGTCGCGCTGAGCGGCTATGTGTAGCAGCACCCGAAGAGTGGTCATCTTCGGGGTGGGAGAGAAGGTCTGAAAGTAGTCAACTCCCTGCCGCTGACTGAAGCCACGAGCCACGTACCGCGCCTTGAAGACAGGTGGAGAACCTGGCGGCCGCTTCACCCTGAAGATCCACATGCCACTGACGATGTTCGCCCCATGCGGGGGAACTGCGTCAACGTAGGTGCCTGTGGACTTCCAGGAAGCCATCTCTGCGTCCATAGCTGCCTTCCACTGAGAGGAGTAGGGACCCTCTACGGCCTCCGCGTAAGATCGCGGAGTCGGGATGTCAAGTGTATCCGGGTCTCCCTCAGGGGTAAGCAGTACGGACACAAGATGAGGTGAAGCAGCAGCCAGACAATGGAACTCCTCCTGCCTGTCCTTAAGGACGTCCGTGCCAAGGTCACACTCACCCCCGACGGACGTAGGACAGATAGAAGGGACTCAAAACAAGACTAGCAGCGTAGTCTAGACGACAGCGAGCAGCAAAGTCGACGAGCTCAGCAACTAGGGCAGACGCAGAAGTGGACTCAAAGGAAGGGTCAGTGGCGACAGTAGCAAGGAGACGCGTGACAGTAGGACTGGCAGCACGAAGAGAGTCCGACTCCGGGTCGGCAAGAGGACTCAGGAGGAGAAGGCAAAGGGGCACGCAGAGGAGCAGTGGACGGACACAGAGACATTCGGTGCGTGCAAGGGACACGAGGAGGACGCTGACGCAAACCGCGACCACTAGTGTGAGCAGCACGGACAGGCGACGAAGGGCGAGACGCAGGCTCACGACGCTTAGTAAGACCTCCAGTAGGACCAGCGTAGGGAGAGGGAGCAGGCAGTGGGGAGGCCGGCTGTAACTGTAACCGGGACGGGACAGGCTGCGGACACTCTAAGGAAGGAGGAGGACCTGTAGAAGACGGGAGACCAAGAACATGCTGAAGGAGCGGAACGAAGTACGACCGAGGCCGCGCGGACACACAGCAGGGATAGCACCAGCACCCCCAGCGGCAGCACCAGCGCCAAGAGCACCTCCAGCTCCAGTACCTCCAGCAGCACCAGGATTGTCAGAATCCCAACCACTAGACCATTGGGTTAAAAGGGCTTGTTTCAGTAAGGGTCAGTGCGCCCATAACCCCTCAGGCGAACGCGCCTGTAACGCTCTCCAGGATCAATCGGGCATCCACAGTGCAGATCTACTGACACCCCCCCACACTGGGAGGCCCAGGACTAAACACAGCGGCAACGGCCTACATGTGCATACACTGGGAATCGAACCCAAGACCGCTTGGATGCCATGTCAGAATCCCAACTACTAGACCATTGGGATAAAAGGGCTTGTTAATTAGCGGGTGAGTGCGCCCATAACCCCCTATGCGAACGCGCGTGTAACCCTTTCCAGGATTAATCGGGCATCCACAGTGTAGATCTATTGACACCTCCCCACAATGGGAGGCCCAGGACTAAGCACAGCGGCAACGGCCTACATGTGCATACACCGGGAATCGAACCCAAGACCGGTCTAATACCATGTCAGAATCCCAACCACTAGACCATTGTGATAAAAGGGCTTGTTTCAGTCGCGGGTGAGTGCGCCCATAACCCCCCAGGCGAACGCGCCTGTAACCCTCTCCAGGATCAATCGGGCATCCACAGTGCAGATCTACTGACAAGAAGCACCCTCAGTAGGACCACCTCTAGGATCGACACTAGGAGCCTCAACGCCAACACCCTCAGTAGCTCCTGCTCCAGTCTTACCCGTAGGCCCACCAGCTCTAGTACTCCCAGTACGAGCACCTCTGGGACCCGCGGCACCAGCACCTTCAGCAGGCGAAGAAGCTCCAGCTCCAGCAGTACGCCTCCAGCGCCGGGCAAACCACTCGCGCAGCTCCTGCGGAGAAAGCGACGCCCGCCGAGACGAAGCACCCGGAGAACCACCAGGCCTAGAACCGCCAGACTCCACACGAGCAGGCCAAGCACCGGCAGGCTCCGCACCCCCAGGCTCAGCAGCTCCAGACGTGGCACCCCCAGGCTCAGCACCACCAGACGCAGCACCCCCAGGCTCCACACCCCCAGGCGTAGCACCCCCTATCGTAGCACCCCCAGTAGTACCACCCGTAGGCCCAGCACCCCCAGGCGTAGCACCTACACGCTCAGCACCCCCAGAGTCAGCACCCCCAGCCTCAGCACCTGCAGCAGCACCAGAGTCACCAATAACCTCGACAGGCTCGACTGCGTCTACCTGGGACACACCTGAAGGGGCAGGACCCTGAGGGGGGAGGGGGTCTATCGGGGGGGGACCTGGCACAAGGAAGAGCGGTGGCGGAGGGAGGGAAGGAGTGCGGTAGGGGAAGAGGCGGAAGAAGGACGTCCTGCCCCGTCAAACGTGACGTCCTGGGAGGACAGAACACGACGAGAGGTGGAGTGGTAGAACTACCACCCTGGCGCGTAAGTGGGGAAGCCAAGGAGGACGCAAGGAGCAGCACGAGGGGACAGCTTGTCCGCAGACAAGTCGCGGACAAACGCCCGAGATCCCCAGACACAGAACTCAGACGCATTGCCAACCTTCCCGGTCCACAGCAAAGCTGGGGAGGTCTCCGGCATGGAGACCCTAGGGTGAAGGTTGATCTGATGCGCCGCTTACCGAACCGCAAACGACCACAGAAAATGGGGGGCAGCCGCATGCATCATGGACGTACGAGCGACGTCCATGACCATGCCGATGCGACGCTCAGCAATCCCATATTCCTGTGGAGAGTCTGGAAGCGTAAAGGTCTGGTGGATGCCTCGTGCACGACAGTAGGCTCACAGAAGGCCAGAGGAGAACTCTCCGCCTCGGTCAGAGTGCAGACGCAGGACAGGAAAGTCCGAGCTGAAGCTCCTCCTGAGCTGGAGACGAGCCACGCGGATCCAGTCGATCAACACCTCAGCGACATCACCCTTGCTGTGCAAGGGGAAGACTATGGTGTAACGCGAGTCGTCGTCAACCACCAGCACGAAGTAGCGCTCGTAACCCTGTCCACGGACGCGGGCCGGGCCCCACATGTCCATGTGAAGCGTCTGCAACGGGGCCTCTGTCGGAGGAAACTGGGAGGAGTGAGGGGCAGCTCGCAGCCGCCCCTCAACACAGGGGACGCAGGTAGGGCCAGGCCCCAGAGGAAGGGGAGGGAGGGACCGGGGAAGACCAAAGACAAGGATACGGGAGGCCATGCCTCGGAGACGAAGCAGGGAGGGGTGACCAAGGCGGTGGTGCCAGAGGAGAGTCTCGTGAGACACGAGGCGACACGAGTAGGGGGCAGACTCAGGAACAGACTTGGACGCTACAGCAAACACCTGACGCGACGCAGCTACCTGACATGACGCAGTGACAGGAGGAGACTCAGTGGTCAGGGTGTACAGGCTCGACCCCGGCGGACGTGTAAACGTCGCCAGGTGTCGGCCTGTGCGAGCGTCCGTGCAGTGGGTCACCCGCTCACTCGCAGGAGCGAACTGGTGAACCCCCGCATCCTGCAGGTCAGCACCACTCACCAAGTTCGTAGAGAATGAGGGGAGGTAAAGACCAGACAAGGTGCCAGAGGGGGCCGCCGGACACGGGAGGATAGTGGAGAAGTGAGAAAGGACAGGACCCCCAGAGGGGTGTGCTAGAGAGACTGCAACTGGCCGACCAAGCGGCGTGAGTGTGGTGCGGTCTCGAAAGAAGGAGCGAGAAGCCCCGGAGTCTAGGGTGAAGGTGAGGGAGGCCGAAGCCGACGCGGTACCTGAGAGCGCAAACTCACCAGCACCTGAAGAAGCAGACGCACTGGCACCTAGAGCAGCAAACTCACTAGCACATAGAGCATCAGCCTCACCAGTACCTAGAGCAGCAGTTTCAATGCCTGGGTCGGGCGGAAAACACCGGTAACAGTCACCCTCATCACTAATAGTCACAGCATACATGGCAGCAAGAATAGCATCAAAGTCAATGTCAAATATAGCTACTCCCGCCCTAGACAGCTCGCCCCAGTGAGGGATCTCAGTGGCCTCAGGGAACTGGTGACGCCAAGCGTCCGTGAGGTGGCCAAAGTAGCGCTGGGTGGAGTGCGCACCCCCGCACTGCTCACCCGCGCGGTCGCCGGTGCGTAGGACGTAGGTGCACGAACCAGTACCCCCACCCCACTGACGTGCATTGTACCACTCACAGAGCTATTGAGGGGGGGGGATGTCTAGAATGCGCTGCTGGTGCTGCTACTGGCACGGACCACAACCGGAGCCGCCCCGCTGCGTAGCGCCCCCCCGACCAGCTCCACCTCCTCCGCCAGTGCCTCCTCCACCGCCGCTACCTCCGCTACCTCCGCTCCCACCGCCACCGCCTCCGCCGCCTCCGCCTCCACTGCCGCCACCGACACCTCCACCCCCCCCACCACTCCCACCGCCACCCCCACTCCCTCCGCCGCCTCCACCGCCGCCTCCACCGCCCCCGCTAGCTCCTCCGGCGCCCCTGCCCCCCTTGCCCTTGCCTGAGCGGCGTCTCCCGCTAGGGGTAGACGCCGCACCGACCGACTCAAGACCAACGAGGTCGGAGGGGGAACACCCCTCAAAGATGGTGGTGCGAGGGTCACCACGAGAGGCTCCTACAGCAACTATGCTCTTCTCTGCTACGAGGAGGGCCTTCTCGAGGAGGTCATCGGTGAGTGTGGTGGGGCAAACTGAGAGGAAGTGGTCCTTGACTATGCGAAGAGAGTCAGGGAGCCGGGTGACTATGTAGTAGAGGGTGATGTACATGGGGGGGGGGGGGGTTCTTGGCGCAGAACTCAGCAGGAAGCGCAGCGCGGTAGCGAGTGTCACTAGTGCGGAGGTGCGTAATGAGGTCAGCGACTATGGGAAAGGCAGCAAGGTCAGAGAAGAGGTACGGTAGCATGAGGCGGCTCAGTGCAGCAGTGGAAGGGAAGGAGTAGCGTGCAACTACAGCGTCGTACAAAGTCTGAGCACTCTTGTACTAGCTATAGTGCGCACGCTGATAGGTAGGCAGGTGGCGACGCACAGCAAGACGTGTAGCAACATCGTGTGTGGCCCACTGTAAGCGAACAGTTGCGTCAGCATCAGTAGCAGGGGGAGGAGAGACACCAGAGGTGAGGTCAAAGAGGGAGAGACCGTCCGTTCTAAGGCACTGTAGGAAAAGCTGCAGGTCATCTATCTAGACGTCAAAGTCTATGGCCCGACCCTCATCATCAAAAGCGAGGACACTAGGGGTGGCCATGACAGCAGTAGTCTAGTAGCGCGAGCAGTAGGGTAAGGGCAGTGCAGTGGAAGAGGTGCTGCTCTTACCAGACAGGGGCGGCTTGGGCAACTCGGGCGGCTCGGCGACTTGGCGGCTCGGGCGGCTCTGGCGGCTCGGTGACTCGGCGGCTCAGGCGGCTCGGGCAAAACGGGCGGCTCGGGCGGCAACCGCGACTCGGCGGCCCGGGCGGCTCGGGCGGCTCGGGCGACTCGGCGGCTCGGGCGAGTCGGCAGCGCGGGCGGCTCGGGTAGGCGACGGGGCCGGGGCCGCAGGTAGGTGACGGGGCCGGGGCCGCAGGTAGGTGATGGGGCCGGGGCCGCAGGTAGGTGACAGGGCCGGGGCCGCAAGTAGGTGACGGGGCCGGGGCCGCAGGTAGGTGACGGGGCCGGGGCCGCAGGTAGGTGACGGGGCCGAGGCCGCAGGTAGGCGACGGGGCCGCAGGTAAGAGACGGGGTCGGAGCTGCAAGCAGGCGACGGGGCCGCAGGTAGGCGACGGGGCCGGGGCCGCAAGTAGGCGACAGGGCCGGGGTCGAGGAAGGGGCCGGGGCCGCAGGCAGGCGACGGGGCCGCAGGGCGGCTGATCGGGGCCGGAAAAGGGCGGCGCGAGGGCCGCGGGGGTAGGCAACGGGGCCGCGAGGCGGCAGATCGGGGCCGGGAAGGGCGGCGCCGGGGCTGTAGGGCTAGGCGACGGGGCCGCTAGGGCAACGGGGCCGCTAGGGCGACGGGTCAGGGCCCGCGAGGGCGGCGCGACGCAGCCGCTAGGGCGACTCGACGAGATCAAAGAGGGGAGTGCGACTCGGGCTGAGCGCGCTCCGGGCAGGAAAAAAAAAATCGACTTGGTGGGCCCTAGGCACAGTTCCCACGAGGGAACCTGCTCGATACCATGAGAAAACTGAAACGAGAATGAAATAACTAAGTGAAATTTGGGTACAAATACAAACCCTAGAAAGCTGTACCCCATATGTGCTATCCCACTATAGCCTACAATAGCTATGTCATATAAATCTGACACCTTCTCCTTTCGATAAGCATACGGAACCGTACCTTCAAGGCCCTGATTGATAGCGGAGCTTCTTCCAACTTCATCTCATCAAACCTTGTCTCTGAACTATCTCTTCCTATCCAGCAAGATTCCCATTCCCAAACAGTGTAGATGGCGAACGGAGCTTCTATCACGTGTGGCCTAACCCCTTTCCCAATCAGCTGCACCATGGGCTCATACAAAGACAAGCTCCAGTTCCAGCAGGTGCCTTTGGGAGAGCATCATCTAATCCTTGGGCGTGATTGGCTTTCATCCAAGAACCCACGGCTTGATTGGACTGCTGGAACAGTATCCATCGTGCACAGTGGAGCTGAAACCACTCTTCCCACCATCTCTTCCTCCTCTTCCTCACCCAGCTGCAGTGTGATTTCTGTGAGACAGCTGAAGAAGCTTCCCAAAGACCCTCATGCTCAATTCTTCGTTTGCTTGCTTCAACAAACCTCAAAAGCCCCTTCAACTCCTCCAAATTCTACTCCTGTAGAAATTCAGAAAGTCCTCACTGATTTTCAATATGTGTTTCCTTCAGACCTCCCAGCAGGACT
The DNA here is from genome assembly GCA_948144175.1 of Closterium sp. NIES-65. Taxonomy (NCBI): domain Eukaryota; kingdom Viridiplantae; phylum Streptophyta; class Zygnematophyceae; order Desmidiales; family Closteriaceae; genus Closterium; species Closterium sp. NIES-65. Next base: position 831,082 of record CANXME010000986.1, read on the forward strand.
TCCTCCCAAGCGCTCAGTGGATCACCAGATCGTGCTACAACCTGGATCTGAACCTCCTGTTCATGCTACCTACCGCATGAGCGCTGCTGAACTGAAGGAAGTCCAAGCTCAACTGGAGGAACTCCTTGAAAAAGGCTTCATTCGTGTCAGCTCTTCCCCTTACGCAGCTCCCATTCTTTTCGTGAAAAAGAAGGATGGCTCCCTTCGCATGTGTATAGACTACCGCGCCCTCAACAAACTCACCATCAAGAAGCGATTACCAGCAGGTTCGCGTCGGTCAAGAGGACATCGAGAAAACAACATTCTGAACCCGGTATGGGCATTTTGAATTCCTTGTACTTCCCTTTGGACTCACAAATGCCCCTGCCACCTTCATGTGCTTGATGCATAACATCTTTCGTGACTTCCTTGATCGGTTTGTCATTGTTTTCATTGATGACATTCTGATTTTCAGCAAGTCATTGAAAGAACACTCTGAGCACCTACGCCAGGTACTCACGAAGCTTTGCGAACACCGGCTTTTTGCAAAAGAGAGCAAGTGTGACTTCGCAAAATCCTCCATCCCTTTCCTGGGTCATATCATCTCTCATAATCAGCTTGCTATGGACCCCACCAAGATTCAGGTCGTTGAGAAATGGAACCAGCCCACCTGCATCAAGACCTTCAAGCCTTCCTTGGCCTTGCCAACTACTACACAAAATTCATCAACCATTTTGCTGCCATCACCTCACCCCTCTCTAACCTTCTTCGCAAGCAACAGCCTTTTCATTGGGGGCCTGATCAGGAAAAAGCTTTCACCACCATCAAACATGCTCTTACCTCCTCTCCCACCCTAGTCCTACTCAACCCCTCACTTCCCTATGTCATCTGGACAGATGCATCTCAAGTTGCTATAGGTGCAATCTTGTGTCAAGACCAAGGACATGGCCTTCAGCCCATCTCCTTTGACTCACGGAAGCTAAAACCAGCCGAGTGCAACTACGCTACTCATGACCGAGAAGCGCTGGCCATTGTCAATGCTATCAAGAAGTGGCGCTGCTACGATCACATGCAGCCGGTAACGGTCTTGACGGACCATTGCACTCTGCAGCACTTGAAGACGCAACCTCATCTCACACCACGGCAGGCAAGATGGATGGAATTTCTTGAGCAGTACGTTCCAGAGCTGAAAATTGAGTATCGTGCTGGCCGTACAAACCCTGCAGATGTTCTCTCTCGTCCCCCAACCTCTCAGCTTGCTGTGATCAGCAGCGTGACATGGGACCCAGACTTCACCAAGAAATTTTCCAAGGGATACCGCCATGATAAATTTTACCTCCATGCTGCCCCTTCCGACAAAGCATACTATTTTGACCCTCCCTTCTGGTACAAAGCAGATTCTCACGCTATCTGCGTCCCCTCTGACCGTAAACTCCGTCTCCTCCTCCTACGCGAGCATCACGACCAGAATTCACACTTCGGAGTGGACAAAACCGTGGCTGCAATCACATCAAAAAATTTCTGGCCTAACATCTACCGTGATGTCCGCAGCTGCCATACCTGTCAGTGCAACAAAGCTCGCAATTTCCCTCCCTATGGCCTCCTACATCCCCTCGAAATTTCAGAGACACCATGGAGCCATGTCACCCTTGATTTCATCATTGATTTACCTCTCACTATTGCCCATCACAACGCCATTCTCACTGTGGTTGACAAACTCACAAAGATGGCCCATTTCATTCCCACTTCCACCACTGCCACTGCCCAAGACGTTGCTAAACGTTTCTTCACAGAAATAGTACGTCTTCATGGTATTCCCTCTGTCCTTATCTCCGACCGTGACTCCCGTTTCGTTGGCAGATTCTGGCAGGCCCTTTTCAACAGGATGGGTACCAAGATTCGCCTCTCAACTGCCTACCACCCTCAGTCTGATGGGCAGACCGAGAGAATGAATCGAACTTTGGAAGATGGCTTGCATGCATGTGTCGACGCTCGCCAGAACGATTGGGACACCCACCTGCCAGAAATCGTGTTCTCCTACAACAGCTCCGTTAACCTTGCTACTGGACAGACCCCGTTATACCTAGCTACTGGACAGAACTCTCGCACTCCTACCTCACTGGTTCACAGCCCCAAACGTGATACTGCAGCAACGGCATGTTTGAAGGACAGAGAGAAAGCCATAGCAGCAGCACGCACCTCACTCTCCTGGGCACAGGAGCGCATGATTCACTATGCAGACCAGCACCAACGTGACATCCGCTTTCACGTAGGAGACAGAGTACTTCTCTCAACCAAAAATCTGCCCCTACTCACTCAAGGCCTCACCCGCAAGCTCGCACCTCGCTTCATTGGTCCCTTCACGATCACACAGGTCCTCTCTCCACTCACATACCGTTTGAAACTTCCTCCTCACATCAACATCCATCCAGTCTTCCATGTCTATCTACTACGCCCATATCATGATCCTCCAGCTCATTTCCTCCCTACTTCTCAGCCATCTCGCCCTCCCATGTTCACTCCAACCCCTGATTTGTTTGAAGTTGAGAAGATCCTTGCTCACGAAACAACACCTAGTGGCAGATATTTCCTGGTTAAGTGGCGTGAGCATGATGATGCAGAAAATCTCTGGATTTGAGAGAAGGACTTAGAGCATGCACAACGAGCTATCTCTACCTACTTTGCACCTGCTGGTGCACCGAGGACGGTACCCCTTGGAGGGGGGAGTAATGTTACAGGGCGAAGGCGAACTCGTCACAGGAAAGTTCGCTCACTAGCGAACTTGTAACCTTCGCCAAAACTCCAGCCTGAAATGTCAAATTCGAGGTTGCAAATCTCAACCTGAAATGTGCGCTTTGGGATTTCTCAAAGCACACGCGAATTCCCAACCAGCAAAGCAGCAGAGAAGAAAGCACAAGGGCATCTTCACAACAGCAGAGCAACAAGTCACGCCATACAGCTGTAACTACGTTCCGGCACCACAAGACTAAGTGCCATCATCATGAAGTCGAAGACCAAGTCAGGTAATACCTTCTAGATCCATCTCATGATTGTACTTTGCATATTTCTATATCAACAGGTAGGATCCAGCATAGGATTGTTATCATTGATTGTACATAGCCGTTCCTTGCTGGTGAGAGCAGAGATAGGATTAATGGCGACCTGAACGACCTTCTCAAGGCGCCATAGTCATAGAAGTGTGTATAAGAGTAGTCTTTCGTCCCTTGTATGCCATTCTTGCTTTCTGAAATTTACAGAACTTATGCTACTGTGTTTACCTTGTCATTTTAGACTCTCCAAGCTTTAGCCTTCATAAACTGTAACAACCTAGAGCTGTTCCACTCACACTCCCAAGCAATGTCTGAAGAGATTTCTGCTCTAACGGATGAACGAGCTCTACGGAATGCTTTCTGCGTAGACACGATATTGGTGGTTCACTAAGGAGACAGAAATTTGTCTAAGTCCTTGAAGGCATAGATTTGGCACACACAGAAAATTAACTAGAATAGTTGAAAGATAGAATACAACAAGGGGTGAAATAGAAGCTACCCAACCAATGAACCATGCAGAAAACGTTCGCCCAAGAACGTTTACATAACTACTTTTAGCTGCGCTTTGCCAACTCAGCCTTGGCAGGTGAAAATTACAACATGTGCTTAGTAGGTAATTTTGACCTACCTAAAAGTAGTTGTTTTAGCTGTTCAGGTTGTTTTTAAACAACTCTGTAACGCACGTTTTCGTAGTTACGAAAAACGTGCGCCAAGTTCATTCTGTGCAGGTGGTTCAATTTCGCCCCAGATTGAACACCCTAGTTCCTCGCCTTGTTCCCCGGGGTCAATTTCTCAATGTCTGCAATGTTCCGAAATTCCCACGCAAAAGTTCCGAAACGATCGCGTTCTCGCGTCGGAAAGGGTTCGCCGATCGAGATTGTGGTCTTCTGCAGAATTTCATTTCTGCAGACGCGCCTTCTTCTACAGCTCCGAAATCTCTGCAGATGCGCCTTCTACTGCAGCTCCGAAATCTGCTCTGCAGATTCGCCCTCCTCTGCAGCACCACGATCCTCTGCAGATTTCCGCTTCTGCGAAGTCCTTCTGCTGCAGTGCAGAGCTCTACCCCATCACAAAAAAACTCGGTTCAGGTTGGAGGTGGGTTTGGTGGTTTCGAGGGTGGCATTTGACAAAAATTGCCAGGCGCAACTTTCCGCTCGATTTCCGACTGAAAACCGGCGGAAGTCACTGGTCAAAGTTGGGTTTTGCCGAGAAATGCAGTGGCGACCGAGTCGCGTCAAGCGCCACTCGGTGCCTCTTGATTTCCAGTGAATTTCGGGTAGGAATGAGATGGGGGCGACGAGACCATAATATAGGCAAAACTGAATATTTGAAATGCGTCCAGTTTTCGCATCACCCCTAACCAACACTTCACATCTGAGCTTATATATCACACATGTTAAAACGGCGTTGTGTGAGTATATTAGAAGATCATAGACAAGCTAACATTTCATTTTTAATTCATGTCAATAGTTGTGTGAATCATGAATTTGCTTGTTCCGGAAGATTTCAATTTAAATTCATTAATCAAAAGCGACACTATGTAACTCATGGTACACAAAAATGTGATGCTACACAGTATTAGATTTAGTATCAATATATTGTTTCGCGACGTCCGATAATAAACGTGTGCATAATGTTGCACCACGAATATGTCGTGTCCTGTCAACTTGCTGTATCGACGTCCGTTTGTCATTCTGTGTCAAACTTATATGATATAGTCTGTGTAGGCTGTAGTGTTGTTGACTATATCGGATACAACATTTCTAGGTTTTCCTACTTGTACCCACCTGCTTGATAGTTCATTCATTCCTAGTGTGCTCTTAGCACGGACGTCCTTGAGGACAGGCTGGAGGAGTTCCACTGTTTTGCTGCTGCTTTGCCTCATCTTGTGTCCACGCTGATTGCCCCTGAGGGAGACCCGGATGCACCGGACATCCCGACTCCTCGATCGTACGCTGAGGCGATCGAGGGTCCCTACTCCTCTCAGTGGCAGTCAGCCATAGACGCAGAGATGGCTTCCTGGAAGTCCACAAGCACCTACGTCGACGAGGTTCCCCCACCTGGGGCGAACATCGTCAGTGGCATGTGGATTTTCAGGGTGAAGCGGTCGCCAGGTTCTCCGCTTGTCTTCAAGGCTCGTTACGTGGCTCGAGGCTTCAGTCAGCGGCAATGAGTTGACTACTTTCAGACCTTCTCTCCCACCCGAAAGATTGTTGGGCTGAAACGCCATAGGATCTTTTGTAGAGCTAAAGTCTCAGTAAGTGACGTAATAGCAGAAGCGTTGAATAAAGACCTTGAACCACCTTGCGCTAGTATATGAGGGCAAAGTAAGTTAATTAAAGCAAAGATACACAGGAATATATATGAGTACACAGAATATGAGGAGACATTATAATAACTATTTTACTGTTGCGGTTCAATACAGTGCGACTCGGGCAACTGCTCAATGTCGCGTCAGTTATATGTCTTTGCTGTCGCGCTGCATTTGTCAGGTCAAAGGTCGCTGACCTTTGACTTTCTCGTAACCTCCAGCGGTTACGTTAACCTCCGAGGGTTGACTCGCGGTGCTTCGATTTGAGTTGCTTCGCTTGTCTCTTGATGTTTCGACACGACATAAGCACTTCAGGCTATTTGTTCCTAACAAAGATGACAACTCTTCGGGTGGTGCTGCACATAGCCGCTCAGCGGGACTACGAGCTCCACTCACTTGACTCCAGCACAGCTTTCCTGTAGGGCAGCCTGCATGAGGAGATCTGGTTGCGCTGCCCACCTGGCTTCACTGGGTCGTTTCCTCCTGGTACCCAGTGGAGCCTCCGGCGGCCAGTCTACGGTCTCCGCCAGGCGCCGCGTGAGTGGCACGACACACTGAGGACTACACTTGCGGCTCTTGGGTTTGCTCCTTCTACAGCCGACCCGTCGCTGTTTCTGCGCACCGACACCTCTTTGCCGCCGTTCTACATCCTCGTGTACGTCGACGACTTGGTCTTTGCCACTGCTGACACTGCTGGACTCGCCTACATGAAGTCCGAGCTCCAAAAGAGACACACGTGCACAGACCTGGGTGAACTGCGCAACTACCTTGGCTTGCAGATCACCCGAGACAAAACAGAGCGCACCATTACCTTGACTCAGTCACACATGGTGCAGCAGGTCCTTCAGCGCTTCGGCTTCACGTACTCCTCGCCTCAGGCCACTCCTTTGTCTACTCGCCACTCGCTCTCAGCTCTGCCTTCGGATGAGTCCGTAGAGCCGAGTGGCCCGTACTTAGAGCTTGTTGGCTGCCTTATGTACCTGATGACCTGCACACGACCTGACCTAGCATACCCTCTTAGCATCTTGGCACGCTATGTTGCTCTTGGGAGACACCAACCAGAGCACATGGCTGCAGCGAAGAGGGTGTTGCGTGTCGAAATATATTTGTCATGTTTTATAACTGCTTGTAGTTGTAGTTAGTGTAGTTATTTAAACTGTTGTTGGTGGTGCACCTTATTTGGTTCCTATGCTATATGTACCCTTGAACCTATAGTGAAACCATCACTTTTCTCCAATTCCTCTCTCAACTCACTCGATACCTCGCCTAGGGTAAAACCTACTCGACACCTTAGTTCGGGCCTAGGCTAGTAAGCCTAGGCCCCATCTTTCAACTTACCTTATATTCTTCAGATTGCGCTACTTGAGGAGATTAACTCTACAACGGTAGTGAGCTAGACTACAGGGGTTGGCACGAACTACTAGAGGTGATCTTAGCTTTGCTTAGTTCCTTAGTGTCTGCACATTCACAGAAGAATTTGGCAAGAGTTTCCACTAGCAAAGTTGGAATTCCAGGATGATGCAAGCATCAATGACAACAATGACTACATCAGGCACCTACTAACCCTGCAGCTAGCTTGGTCGACCACCAACGCAGCTCGGTCGACCGCCTGCCAGCACTGCGTAGAGGAGCCGCGCCAGCATTGCAGAACGGCGACTTGCCAACAAAGCAGGTCGACGGCGTGCCCCGTAGAACACAGCAGTGCGCGCCCTCGCAGGTGTGCGCAGACGATTGGCCCGACTTGCCTCGTTGGGCATCCTTCGGCTGTTGTCTGTGCCTGACGAGCCACATCAACTTCGGGATACCAGCCCGAAGTCGCCTGCGCCATCGCGGTCTGGACGACGTTTGCGTGCCTCAGCAGAACTCGTCGAGCAGGTTAACCGGTCGACCTGGTCGACCCCTGGTGCTCTGGTCGACTCCCAGGTGCCTCCCGTCGACCACTGGGTCCCTCTGGTCGACCACCGGGCGCTCCTGGTCGACCACACCTCCCGTCAAGCTACCCCTTGGTTGACGGACCCCTTCCGTCGACCAGAACTGCTCCGTCGGCCTCCCGGCCGAACTGCACTTCGACGGGATGCTCCATAGACCTCCCCGTCGAACTGTAGGTCGACGGACTGCTTCGTCGACCTCCCGGACGGCTCACCCGTCGCCCAGGCCAGTCAGGTGCAGCTGTCGAGCATCCTGGTCGACAACAACACCACAGCGGTCCGTTGCAGCTCGACGTAACCAGTCGAGCAGATATCCCACTGTGAGCGGTCGGCTACTACTCCCGTACATCCGACCAAGTTGTCGGCGTTGCCCAAGCGAGGGCGGGGCCAACACTCCATTCCCGTTAACACTACTTGTGCAGTACCTCGGGCATGGGGCTAGTGCTTGGAGGGCGACGTCGAATGGTCCTCCCAGGTCACGCAGATGCTTCTTGGGCTGACGACCAGGCTACGCAGCGATCGTCACAGGATTACATATTCAGCCTTGGCTCCAGCTCTGTTTCGTGGCGGTCTACCCGCTCGTCTTCTGTTCTCGGCTCCAGCTGTGAGGCCGAGATTTATGCGGGAGCCATGGCTGCACAGGAGCTACGCTGGCTCACCTACGTGTTAACTTACGTAGGAGAGCGGCCTCGTTCTCCTCCAGTTCTGTACGTAGACAACAAGGCCATGCTGGCCTTGTGTCGGGAGCACAGACTGGAGCACAGAACAAAGCACATTGCTCTTTGCTACTTCCTTGCTCGTGAGCTGCAGCAGCGTGGTCAGCTGCGCCTTGCTTACGTGGCCTCTGAGGCCAACACTGCTGATATCTTTACCAAGGCACTTCCGCCTGGTGATCATCAGCGCTTCTGTACGATGCTAGGTCTTGTGCCTACTTCCTCTCACTTGCTCACTTCTTGACCTTGTGTATACTGTCGTCTTTCTATACCTGCACTTGCTTGTTTACCTTTTTTTTTTTATCTTCCATATGAACTGGCCTTTTGGCCTTGCTCTTGTGCTCGGATTGTATGGTGACGTTGTGATCCACCGTGAGCTTACTTTGCTTTGCTTGACTGGTCTTGTGACCTTTTGTTCTCCCCCACTTTGCCTATGGGGGTGTGTCAAACTTATATGCTATAGTCTATGCAGACTGTAGTGGGGTAGACTATATGGGGTACAACATTTCTAAGTTTTCCTACTTGTACCCACCTGCTTGCTAGTTCATTAATTCCCCATTCTTCACATTTTGAACAATATCTTTATTTATCATTCATAGATTTACTATATTTGCGGGCATGCTGGTCAGTTTTGGTGCCATTAGCAGCACATGGTAGGAAGGAAGCTAGGGTGTTTCTAAATCATTGAGCAGGTAGAACTGCGTAACGATAGACATATGTGCAACATGGTGTCATATCGGCGTCCGATTGTCGGTTCCAACAATGTTTATCTTGGTCACTCATACATCTTTACTTTTTCCGAGCATTTCTGCACAGATTTGGTGCCGTTCGCACCACGTAGAAGGAACATATACGATTTCAAACAATTGAGCAGCGAAAACTGTGCGATGATAGGCATGTGTACGATGTGGTGCTGTATCGTTAAGCAATGACTATATCGATCATTAATACATTCACTCTACTTGCAGGCATGTTCGACAGATTTTGTGTCATTAGCAGTTCGTGGTAGGAATATATGGTGGTTCAAACAACTAATTAGAGAAAATTGTGCAAGGATAGGCCTTTGTAATTATATGAATATTATAATAGCAATGAAAGTGTTAAGTGTTCAATTTCGGCTGAAATATACTTTACAATGATAAAACTGCATATATTTGTTATAGATTGTCATACTTTGTGGGAAATAGAAATCGGATTTTGGAGAAAATGGGAAAGTACAAGTCTGGTCAATATAACTGCATATACTGTAGACTCCTGGACTGGCCACCGCTTTGGTCAATCCTGCACACGTCATTTCAATACGCCCCCTGCTCAAGAACGCGAACACGTCATTGTTGAGGTCTTCTGTCATTGGTGTACTCATTTTTTACCCACCTTGTTGGCGATAGGAATTCTTATGATTGGTCCTTTCTCGCCGTCATGTATTCAGTTACGTGGTGCTGAACTGGACAACTTGCACAGTTGCGCTAGACTACGATCTAGTGCAGCTGCGCAATTGCTGCAACTGCCACCTGCGCGCAATTGCTGGAACTGCCTCAAGCGCACCTGGGACATGCAGCACTGCAAGCGCAACTTTCCCCTCCCCCCCCGCAACAGCTCAACCCACCCAGCACAAGCAGCAGCCAGCGCGACTGCGCAAGCGCAGCTGCTCTGCTGACGGGGCAACGGCAGCAGCAGCTGGTGCACCTTGCGCAGCAATCCTTCCCTTCTTCCTCTTTCAGCGTCCCCTTCCATCACTTCACGCATTTTTCAATCTTCTTTCCTCCCTCGCCTTCGTTGTGAGAATAAGCGAACAGGAATGAATGAACTAGCAGTGAAATGAGTACAAGTAGGAAACCCTAGAATTGTGTACCCCCTATAGGCTAACCCACTGTAGCCTACACAAGCAGAACATATATAATGTTTGACACACCCCCATAGGCAAAGTGGGGGAGAACAAGGGGTCACAAGACCAGTCAAGCAAAGCAAAGCAAGCTCAGGGTGGATCACAAAGTCACCACACAGTCCGAGCACAAGAGCAGGGCCAGAGGCCAGTTCACATGCAGGAGTACAGACATATATATAAAACTAGACAAGCAAGAGCAGGTATATATATATGTCACAGTACAAGTAAAGTCAAGAGGAGAGCAAGTGAGGCAAGACAGGCACAAGACCCAGCTGGGTGCAAAAGCGCTGATGGTCACAAGGCGCGAGTGCCTTGGTGAACACATCAGCAGTGTTGGCCTCAGAGGCCACGTACGCAAGTCGCAACTGACCACGCTGCTGCAGCTCACGAGCAAGGAAGTAGCGGAGAGCAATGTGCTTCGTTCTGTGCTCCAAGCGCTGCTCTCGACACAAGGCCAGCATGGCCTTGTTGTCTACGTACAGCACTGGAGGAGAACGAGGTGGCTCTCCAAGGTCAGTCAGCAGGTAGGTGAGCAAGCGAAGCTCCTGTGCAGCCATGGCCCCGGCGTAGATCTCAGCCTCACAACTGGAGCCGAGAACCGAAGACGAGCGAGTAGACCGCCACGAGACAGAGCCGGAACCAAGGCTGAAGGTGTAACCCTGTGACGACCGCTGCGTAGCCTGGTCGTCAGCCCAAGAAGCGTCCGCGTGGCCGGTAAGGACCACTGGACTCCGCCCTCCAAGCACTAGCCCCATGCCCGACGTACTGCACAGGTAGCGCAATACCCTCTTCGCTGCAGCCATGTGCTCTGGTCTGTGTCTCCCAGGAGCAACATAGCGTGCAAGAATGCTCAGAGGGTATGCAAGGTCAGGTCGTGTGCAGGTCATCAGGTACATGAGGCAGCCAACAAGCTCTGCATACGGACCACTCGACTCTACGGACTCATCCGAAGGCAGAGCTGAGAGTGAGTGGCGAGTAGGCAGAGGAGTGGCCTGAGGCGAGGAGTACGTGAAGCCAAAGCGCTGAAGGACCTGCTGCACCATGTGTGACTGAGTCAAGGTAATGGTGCGGCGTGCTCTGTCCCGAGTGATCTGCAAGCCAAGGTAGCTGCGCAGTTCACCCAGGTCTGTGCACGTGTGTCTCTTCAGCAGTTCGGACTTCACGTAGGCGAGTCCAGCAGTGTCCGCTGTGGCAAAGACCAAGTCGTCGACGTACACGAGGATGTAGAACGGCGGCAGTGAAGTGTCGGTGCGCAGAAACAGCGACGGGTCAGCAGTAGAAGGAGCAAACCCAAGAGCCGCAAGCGTAGTCCTCAGTGTGTCGTGCCACTCACGCGGTGCCTGGCGGAGACCGTAGACTGGCCGTCGGAGGCTCCACTGGGTGCCAGGAGGGAAAGTCCCAGTGAAGCCAGGTGGACGGCGCAGCCAGATCTCCTCGTGCAGGCTACCCTGCAGGAACGCAGTGCTGAAGTCGAGAGAGTGAAGCTCGTAGTCGCGCTGAGCGGCTATGTGCAGCAGCACCCGAAGAGTGGTCATCTTCGGGGTGGGAGAGAAGGTCTGAAAGTAGTCAACTCCCTGCCGCTGACTGAAGCCACGAGCAACGTACCGTGCCTTGAAGACAGGTGGAGAGCCCGGCGGCCGCTTCACCTGGAAGATCCACATGCCACTGACGATGTTCGCCCCAGGAGGGGGAACCGCGTCAACGTAGGTGCCTGTGGACTTCCAGGAAGCCATCTCTGCATCCATAGCTGCCTGCCACTGAGAGGAGTAGGGACCCTCTACGGCCTCCGCGTAAGAACGCGGAGTCGGGATGTCTAGTGCATCCGGGTCTCCCTCAGGGGCGAGCAGTACAGACGCGAGATGAGGTGAAGCAGCCGCTAGACACTGTAACTCCTCCTGCCTGTCCTCTAGGACGTCCGTGCCAAGAGCACACTCACCCCCGACGGACGGAGGACAGACAGACGCAGACTCAGCAACAAGACGAGCAGCGTAGTCGAGACGACAGCGAGCAGCAAAGTCAACGAGCTCAGCGACTAGAGCAGACGCAGCAGTGGACTCAAAAGAGGGGTCAGTGACGACAGTAGCAAGCAGACGCGTGACAGTAGGACTGGCAGCGCGAAGAAAGTCCGACTCAGGGTCGGCAAGCGCAGGAAGAGAGGACTCAGGAGGAGAAGGCAAAGGGGCACGTAGAGGAGCAGTGGACGGACGCAGAGACATCCGGTGCGTGCCAGGGACAGGAGGAGGACGCTGACGCAAACCGCGACCACTAGCGCGAGCAGCACGAACCGGCGACGCGGGACGAGACGCAGGCTCACGACGCTCAGCAAGACCTCCAGTAGGACCAGTGTAAGGAGAGGGAGAAGGCAGGGGAGAGGAAGGCTCCAACAGTGACTGCGACTGGACAGGCTGTGGACACTCTACCGAAGGAGAAAGACCAAGAACCTGCTGTAGGAGCGGAACGAAGTACGGCCGAGGCCGCGCGGCAGCTCCAGACTCAGCAGGGACAGCACCAGCACCCTCAGCGACAGCACCAGCGCCACCAACACCTCCAGCGGCAGGACCTCCAGCAGCACCAGCAGCAGAAACACCGCCAGGACAGACAGCAGTAGTCTCAGCACCAACACCCTCAGCAGCTCCAGCTCCAGTAGGACCCGCAGGCCCATCAGCTCCGGGACCGGCAGCACCAGCACCCTCGACGGTCGACGAAGCTCCAGCTCCAGCAGCACTCCTCCAACGGCGAGCAAACCACTCGCGCAGCTCCTGTGGAGAGAGGTGCTCCCGGCGAGACGCAGCAGCAGGAGAAACCCCAGGCTCAGCAGCTCCAGACTCAGCACCCCCAGGCACAGCAGCTCCAGACGTAGCACCCCCAGGCTCAGCAGCTCCAGACTCAGCACCTCCAGGCTCAGCAGCTCCAGACTCAGCACCCCCAGACTCAGTAGCTCCAGCTCCAGTAGGACTCGCAGGCCCAGCAGCTCCGGGACCGGCAGCACCCTCAGCAAGCGAAGATGCTCCAGCTCCAGCAGCACGCCTCCAGCGGCGAGCAAACCACTCGCGCAGCTCCTGTGGAGAGAGCGGCTCCCGCCCAGCAGTCGCAGGCTCCGCACCTCCAGGCTCAGCACCCCCAGGCTCAGCAGCTCCTGACGTAGCACCCCCCGGCTCAGCACCCCCAGCAGCAGCACCCTCAAGCTCAGCACCCCCCGTCCTCGCACCCCCAGGCTCAGCACCCCCAGCAGCAGCACCCCCAAGCTCAGCACCCGCAGGCGTAGCACCCCCAGACTCTCCACCCGCAGCAGGACCAGACTCAGCAGCAACCTCGACTGGCTCGACTGTGTCTACCTGGGACACACCTGAAGGGGCAGGAACCTGAGGGGGGAGGGGGTCTACCGGGGGGGGAACTGGCACCAGGAAGTCCGGTGGGGGGGGGAGGGAAGGAGTACGGTAGGGGAAGAGGCGGTAGAAGGGGACTGACTCGTCGAACGTGACGTCCTGGGAGGACAGAACACGACGAGAGGAGGGGTGGTAGAACTGCCACCCTGGAGCGTCAAGGGGAAAGCCAAGGAAGACACAGGGAGCAGCACGGGGGGACAGCTTGTCCGCAGACAAGTCGCGGACAAACGCCCGAGATCCCCAGACACAGAACGCAGACGCATCGCCGACCTTCCCCGTCCACAGTAACACTGGGGACATCGCGGGCCGAGAGACCCTGGGGTGAAGGTTGAGCTGATGCGCCGCGTACCGAACCGCAAACGGCCACAGAAAATGGGGGGCAGCCGCATGCATCATGGACGTACGAGCGACATCCATGACCATGCCAATGCGGCGCTCAGCAATCCCATTTTGCTGTGGAGAGTCCGGAAGCGTAAAGGTCTGGCGGATCCCCTGTGCACGACAGTAGTCTCGCAGAAAGCGAGAGGAGAACTCCCCACCTCGGTCAGAGTGCAGACGCAGAACAGGAAAGTCCGAGCCGAAGCTCCTCCTGAGCTGGAGACGAGCCTCGCGGATCCAGTCGATCAGCACCTCAGTGACAGCACCCTTGCTGCGCAAGGGGAAGACTGAGGTGTAACGCGAGTAGTCGTCAACCACCAACAGGAAGTAGCGCTCGTGACCCTACCCACGGACGGGGGCCGGGCCCCACACGTCCATGTGAAGCGTCTGCAGAGGAGCCTCTGTCGGGGGAAACTGGGAGGAGTGAGGAGCAGCCCTGAGGCGCCCCTCGACACAGGGGACACAGGAAGGTCCTGGTCCCGAAGGAAGGGGAGGGAGAGACTGGGGAAGACCAGAGACAAGGACACGGGAAGCCATGCCCCGAAGACGGGGCAAGGAGGGGTGGCCTAGACGGTGGTGCCACAGGAGAGTCTCGTGAGACAGGAGGCGACACGAACAGGGGGCAGACTCAGGACCAGACCTGGACGCAGCAGCAAACACCTGACCCGACGCTGCTACCTGACCGGACGCGGGGACAGGAGGAGACTCAGTGGTCAGGGTGTAGAGGCTCGACCCCGGCCGACGCGAGAACGTGGCCAGGTGCCGGCCTGTGCGTGCGTCCGTGCAGTGGGTCACCCGCTGACTCGCAGGAGTGAACTGGTGAACCCCCGCATCCTGTAGGTCTGCACCACTCACCAAGTTCGTCGAGAACGAGGGGAGGTACAGGCCAGACAGGGTGCCCGAGGGGGCAGCCGGACACGGGAGGACAGTGGAGAAGTGAGCGAGGACAGGACCCCCAGAGGGGTCAGCCAGGGAGACAGCAACCGGCCGACCAAGCGGCGTGAGTGTGGTGCGGTCCCGAAAGAAGGAGCGAGAAGCCCCAGAGTCAAGTGTAAAGGTGAGGGAGGCCGAAGCCAACGCGGTACCTGAGAGCGCAGCCTCACCCGCACCTGAGGAAGCAGACTCACTAGCACCTAGAGCAGCAGCCGCACCTGTACCTGGAGCAGGAGACTCACTAGCACCCAGAGCAGCAGCCTCACCAGTAGCTAGAGCAGCAGGTCCTATACCTGGGTCAGGCGGGACGCACAGGTGACCGGCATGGTCAGCACTAGTAGGCAATGCATACATGGCAGTGAGAATAGCATCATAGTCAAGAGCATATATATCTACCCTCTGCCTAAGCAACTCCATTAGTCGGGAAGCTCAGCCTCGTCGCCAAACACGGCACGCCAGGCGTCGCTCAGACGGGCGAAGCAGCGGGACTGTGTATGACTACGCGTCCCACAAGGCTGACCAGTCCGAGTACCAGTGCGAATCACGTAAGAGCAGCGAACAGCACTGAGAGACCCTCCACTCTGAGCGTACCACTCACGAAGCTGGCGAGGCGTGAGAGACACGCGAGAGGGTCGCGGGAGCTGCATCTGGCCGCCACCACGAGTAGAAGCAGCAGGAGTGGAAGTAGGAGTAGCGTCGCCACCCCTACAGCCCCAACCAGCGTACCACTCACGCAGCTGCTGGGGCGTGAGGGACTCACGCAGGCGTCGCTGGGGCTGCATCTGGCTCCGCAAGTAGAAGCAGGAGCAGGACTAGCAGCAGGAAGGCAGGCAGCCAGGCAAGCCAAAAGGCAAGCAGGCAGGCAAGCAGGCGACGCGCAGCGTGCTAGCAGGGCAAGAGCTCACCAGTGGTGGGAAGAGTAGGCTCGGCGACTCAGCGGCTCGGCAGCTCGGCGGCTCGGCGGCTCGGGCGACTCGGGCGGCTCGGCGGCAAGGCGGCTCGGCAGCAACTGCAGCTCAGCAGCTCGGTGACTCGGCGGCTCGGCGGCAGGGCGGCTCGGCAGCAGCTGCAGCTCAGCAGCTCAGCGACCCGGTGGCTCGGCGGCAGGGCGGCTCGGCGGTGGGGCGGCTCGGCTGCTGCAGGTGAGCGATGAAGGAGGAGGAGAAGCAGAGGAGGCCACACACCTGCCACCCCTCTGCTGGCCTCTCCCGTCGCCTGTCGAGGCGACCTGAGGGGGCCGGGACGGGCGACGGGAAAAGGGGGGGATGGGTGGTGGGGGCCGGTAGGTGCAGCGGCGGGGCCAGCAGGTGCAGTTGCGGGGCCGGTAGAAGGGGACGGCAGCCTGGGCGGTCGTGGGCGGCTCACGCTGGGCGGGTGCACGGGCGGCTCGGCGGGCGGCGTACAGGCAGCTCACGGGCGGCTGCGACGGGCGGCTCGCGGGCGTCGGGCGCTAGGGCGCTGGGGCGACGACGGGCGGCGCTCAGGCGTCAGAGCGGGCGGCCGTCAGGGCGCTAGGGCGGGCGGCGCTCAGGCGTCAGGGCGGGCGGCCGTCAGGGCGCAAGGGCGGGCGGCGCTCGGGCGCTAGGGCGAGCGGCGCACGGGCACTAGGGCGGGCGGCCGTCAGTGCGCTAGGGCGGGCTGCGCTCGGGCGCTAGGGCGGGCGGCGCTCGGGTGCTAGGGCGGGCGGCCGACAGGGCGCTAGGGAGGGCGGCCGTCAGGGCGCTAGGGCGAGCGGCGCACGGGCGCTAGGGCGGGCGGCCGTCAGGGCGCTAGGGCGGGCGGCGCTCGGGCGCTAGGGCGGGCGGCGCTCGGGCGCTAGGGCGGGCGGCCGTCAGGGCGCTAGGGCGGGCGGCGCTCGGGCGCTAGGGCGGGCGGCGCTCGGGCGCTAGGGCGGGCGGCCGTCAGGGCGCTAGGGCGGGCGGCGCTCGGGCGCTAGGGCGGGCGGCGCTCGGGCGCTAGGGCGGGCGGCCGTCAGGGCGCTAGGGCGGGCGGCTTTCGGGCGCTAGAGCGGGCGGCCGTCAGGGCACTAGGGCGGGCGGCCGTCAGGGCGCAAGGGCGGCAGCGCTCGGGCGCTAGGGCGGGCGGCCTTCAGAGCACTAGGGCAGATCGAAAAAAAAGAGGTACTAGGGCCCGGAGCGCGCTCCGGGCAGGAAAAAAAAGGTTAAGAGGTAGCGGTGGTGGGCCCTACGAACAGTTCCCACAGGGGAACCTGCTCGATACCATGTGAGAATAAGCGAACAGGAATGAATGAACTAGCAGTGAAATGAGTACAAGTAGGAAACCCTAGAATTGTGTACCCCCTATAGGCTAACCCACTGTAGCCTACACAAGCAGAACATATATAATGTTTGACATTCGTAACTCGTCTCTTTCCTTTGCTTTCCACCACGCTCAATGTCGATTAACAGGTACGTAGTATCGTTTCCATTCAAGTCATCGGTTTCTAGTAGCGATGTTATTTCACTCTACGGCGCTTCGTTTTTACTGGTGCAGAACTGATTTATGCGTGAAAGCTCCGCAACACGTCCGACGCGAGCGTCGCTTCTCTGCTGTTTCTTCTTTCCTGAAACTTGTGATGGGTTCGCATTTCAGTCATTCGACTGACTTGTGTCTTCTGTGCTGATTTCGCAGACCATCAATTCAAGCAGTACCCGAGACTAGATGTGATTTATGGTGGCGCCGATGCCTGTTCGCATTTCTGTTAAAGAAAAACAGCTTTCTTTCCGTGGTAACTGTGCAGCTTTTTTCTATTTGAAGTAACTTGATTTAGTGTTTTCCCTTTTGTTATGCTACTGCAGGAGCAGCAGCTACTACGGCGTTCTGTCATGCTGTTGCTGCAGCAGCAAAGGCAGCATGTTATTGGTCTTATCCTTGCCTTGATGTGATCTTTCTCAGAATCCCAACCACTAGACCATTGGGATAAAAGGGCTTGTTTCAGTAGCGGGTCAGTGCGCCCATAACCCCCCAGGCAAATGTGCGTGTAACCCTTCCCTAGGATCGATCGGGGATCACCAGTGGACCTCTGACACCCCCCCGCACTGGGATGCCCGAAGTGCATACACCGGGATTCGAACCCGAGACCTTCGCTCTGATACCATGTCAGAATCCCAACCACTAGACCATTGGGATAAAAGGGCTTGTTGTGAGAATAGGAAAACAGGAATGAATGAACTATGAATGAAAACAGTACAAATATGAAACCCTAACTGGGTTGTACCCCCTATGGGATACCCCACTACAGCCTACACAGCAGTATAAGCTATAGATATGTTCTGACACACCCCCATAGGCAAAGTGGGGGAGAACAAGGGGTCACAAGACCAGTCAAGCAAGACAAAGCAAAGCTCAGGGTGGATCACAAAGTCACCACACAGTCCGAGCACAAGAGCAAGGCCAAAGGCCAGTTCACAAGCAAGAGTACAGACATATATATAAAGCTAGACAAGCAAGAGCAGGTATATATATATGTCACAGTACAAGTGAAGTCAAGAGGAGAGCAAGTGAGGCAAGACAGGCACAAGACCCAGCTGGGTGCAGAAGCGCTGATGGTCACAAGGCGCAAGTGCCTTGGTGAACACATCAGCAGTGTTGGCCTCAGAGGCCACGTACGCAAGTCGCAACTGACCACGCTGCTGCAGCTCACGAGCAAGGAAGTAGCGGAGAGCAATGTGCTTCGTTCTGTGCTCCAAGCGCTGCTCTCGACACAAGGCCAGCATAGCCTTGTTGTCTACGTACAGCACTGGAGGAGAACGAGGCGGCTCTCCAAGGTCAGTCAGCAGGTAGGTGAGCCAGCGAAGCTCCTGTGCAGCCATGGCCCCGGCGTAGATCTCAGCCTCACAACTGGAGCCGAGAACCGAAGACGAGCGAGTAGACCGCCACGAGACAGAGCCGGAACCAAGGCTGAAGGTGTAACCCTGTGACGACCGCTGCGTAGCCTGATCGTCAGCCCAAGACGCGTCCGCGTGGCCGGTAAGGACCACTGGACTCCGCCCTCCAAGCACTAGCCCCATGCCTGACGTACTGCACAGGTAGCGCAATACCCTCTTCGCTGCAGCCATGTGCTCCGGTCTGTGTCTCCCAGGAGCAACATAGCGTGCAAGAATGCTCAGAGGGTATGCAAGGTCAGGTCGTGTGCAGGTCATCAGGTACATGAGGCAGCCAACAAGCTCCGCATACGGACCACTCGACTCTACGGACTCATCCGAAGGCAGAGCTGAGAGTGAGTGGCGAGTAGGCAGAGGAGTGGCCTGAGGCGAGGAGTACGTGAAGCCGAAGCGCTGAAGGACCTGCTGCACCATGTGTGACTGAGTCAAGGTAACGGTGCGGCGTGCTCTGTCCCGAGTGATCTGCAAGCCAAGGTAGCTGCGCAGTTCACCCAGGTCTGTGCACGTGTGTCTCTTCAACAGCTCGGACTTCACGTAGGCGAGTCCAGCAGTGTCCGCTGTGGCAAAGACCAGGTCGTCGACGTACACGAGGATGTAGAACGGCGGCAGGGAAGTGTCGGTGCGAAGAAACAGCGACGGGTCAGCAGTAGAAGGAGCAAACCCAAGAGCCGCAAGCGTAGTCCTCAGTGTGTCGTGCCACTCACGCGGTGCCTGGCGGAGACCGTAGACTGGCCGTCGGAGGCTCCACTGGGTGCCAGGAGGGAAAGTCCCAGTGAAGCCAGGTGGACGGCGAAGCCAGATCTCCTCGTGCAGGCTACCCTGCAAGAACGCAGTGCTGAAGTCGAGAGAGTGAAGCTCGTAGTCGCGCTGAGCGGCTATGTGCAGCAGCACCCGAAGAGTAGTCATCTTCGGGGTGGGAGAGAAGGTCTGAAAGTAGTCAACTCCCTGCCGCTGACTGAAGCCACGAGCAACGTACCGTGCCTTGAAGACAGGTGGAGAGCCCGGCGGCCGCTTCACCCTGAAGATCCACATGCCACTGACGATGTTCGCCCTAGGAGGGGGAACCGCGTCAACGTAGGTGCCTGTGGACTTCCAGGAAGTCATCTCTGCATCCATAGCTGCCTGCCACTGAGAGGAGTAGGGACCCTCTACGGCCTCCGCGTAAGAACGCGGAGTCGGGATGTCTAGTGCATCCGGGTCTCCCTCAGGGGCAAGCAGTACAGACGCGAGATGAGGTGAAGCAGCCGCTAGGCACTGTAACTCCTCCTGCCTGTCCTCTAGGACGTCCGTGCCAAGAGCACACTCACCCCCGACGGACGGAGGACAGACAGACGCAGACTCAGCAACAAGACTAGCAGCGTAGTCGAGACGACAGCGAGCAGCAAAGTCGACGAGCTCAGCGACTAGAGCAGACGCAGCAGTGGACTCAAAAGAGGGGTCAGTGACGACAGTAGCAAGCAGACGCGTGACAGTGGGACTGGCAGCGCGAAGAGAGTCCGACTCAGGGTCGGCAAGCGCAGGAAGAGAGGACTCAGGAGGAGAAGGCAAAGGGGCACGCAGAGGAGCAGTGGACGGACGTAAAGACATCCGGTGCGTGCCAGGGACAGGAGGAGGACGCTGACGCGAACTGCGACCACGAGCGCGAGTAGCACGAACAGGCGACGCAGGACGAGACGCAGGCTCACGACGCTCAGCAAGACCTCCAGTAGGACCAGTGTAAGGAGAGGGAGCAGGCAGCGGAGAGGAAGGCTCCAGTAGGGGCTGCGACTGGACAGGCGGTGGACCCTCTACTGGAGGAGAAAGACCAAGAACCTGCTGAAGGAGCGGAACAAAGTACGGCCGAGGCCGCGCGGCAGCTCCAGACTCAGCAGGGACAGCACCAGCACCCTCAGCGACAGCACCAGCGCCACCCACACCTCCAGCGGCAGGACCAACAGCAGCAGGCTCAGCACGAACGCCCTCAGCAGCTCCAGCTCCAGGAGGACCTGCAGGGCCAGCAGCTCCGGGACCGGCTGCACCCGCACCCTCGACGGTCGAAGAAGCTCCAGCTCCAGCTCCAGCAGCACCTCTAGACTCAGCAGCACGCCTCCAGCGGCGAGCGAACCACTCGCGCAGCTCCTGTGGAGAGAGGGGCTCCCGGCGAGACGCAGCAGCAGGAGAAACCCCAGGCTCAGCAGCTCCAGACGCAGCACCCCCAGGCTCAGCAGCTCCCAGCTCAGCACCCCCAGGCTCAGCAGCTCCCGACCCAGCACCCCCAGACCCAGCACCTCCAGGCACAGCACCCCCCGGCTCAGCACCCCCAGGCTCCGCACCCTCCGCAGTAGCACCCTCAGGCCCAGCACCCCCAGCAGTAGCACCCCCAGGCTCAGCACCCCCGCGCACAGCACTCCCAGAGTCAGCACCCCCAGGCTCAGCACCCGCAGCAGCACCAGAGTCACCAGTAACCTCGACCGGGTCAACGGCGTCTACCTGGGACACACCTGAGGGGGCAGGAACCTGAGGGGGGAGGGGGTCTACCGGGGGGGGAACCGGCACAAGGAAGTCCGGGGGAGGGGGGAGGGAAGGAGTGCGGTAGGGGAAGAGACGGTAGAAGGGGACTGACTCGTCGAACGTGACGTCCTGGGAGGACAGAACACGACGAGAGGAGGGGTGGTAAAACTGCCACCCTGGGGCGTCAGTGGGGAAGCCAAGGAAGACACAGGGAGCAGCACGAGGGGACAGCTTGTCCGCAGACAAGTCGCGGACAAACGCCCGAGATCCCCAGACACGGAACACAGACGCATCGCCAACCTTCCCCGTCCACAGCAAGGCTGGGGACATCGCTGGCCGAGAGACCCGGGGGTGAAGGTTGAGCTGATGCGCCGCGTACCTCACCGCAAACGGCCACAGAAAATGGGGGGCAGCCGCATGCATCATGGACGTACGAGCGACATCCATGACCATGCCAATGCGGCGCTCAGCAATCCCATTTTGCTGTGGTGAGTCCGGAATCGTGAAGGTCTGGCGGATACCCCGTGCACGACAGTAGTCTCGCAGAAGGCGAGAAGAGAACTCTCCGCCTCTGTCAGAGTGCAGACGCAGAACAGGAAAGTCCGAGCCGAAGCTCTTCCTGAGCTGGAGACGAGCCTCGCGGATCCAGTCGATCAGCACCTCAGTGACCGCACCCTTGCTGCGCAAGGGGAGGACTGTGGTGTAACGCGAGTAGTCGTCAACCACCAACAGGAAGTAGCGCTCGTAACCCTGCCCACGGACTGGGGCTGGGCCCCACACATCCATGTGAAGCGTCTGCAGGGGAGCCTCTGTCGGGGGGAAGTGGGAGGAGTGAGGAGTAGCCCGGAGGCGACCCTCGACACAGGGGACACAGGAAGGTCCTGGCCCGGAGGGGAGAGGAGGGAGAGACTGGGGAAGACCAGAGACAAGGACACGGGAAGCCATGCTCCGAAGACGGGGCAAGGAGGGGTGGCCAAGACGGTGGTGCCACAGGAGAGTCTCGTGAGACAGGAGGCGACAAGAACAGGGGGCAGACTCAGGACCTGACCGGGACGCAGCAGCAAGTACCTGACCCGACGCAGCCACCTGACCAGACGCAGGGACAGGAGGAGACTCAACGGTCAGGGTGTAGAGACTCGACCCCGGCCGACGTGAGAACGTGGCCAGGTGTCGGCCTGTGCGAGCCTCCGTGCAGTGGGTCACCCTCTGACGCGCAGGAGTGAACTGGTGAACACCCCCATCCTGCAGGTCCGCTCCACTCACCAAGTTCGTAGAGAACGAGGGAAGGTACAGACCCGACAGGGTGCCCGAAGGGGCAGCCGGACACGGGAGGACAGTGGAGAAGTGAGACAGGACAGGACCCCCAGAGGGGTCAGCAAGGGAGACCGCAACCGGCCTGGCGAGCGGCGAAAGGGTAGTGCGGTCTCGAAAGAAGGAGCGAGAAGCTCCGGAGTCAAGTGTGAAAGTGAGGGAGGACGAGGACGACTCAGTACCTGAGAGCGCAGTCTCACCAGTACCTGAGAGCGCAGACGCACTGGCACCTAGAGCAGCAGCCTCACAAGCACCTAGCGCAGCAGTACCAATGCCCGGGTCGGGCTGAAAACACCGGTAACCCTCATTCTCCTCACTATAATCCACAACATACATAGCAGTAAGGATAGCATCAAAATCAAGATCAAAGATCGCTACACCAGCCCTGAGAAGCTCATCCCAGCGAGGGATCTCACTAGCCCCAGGGAACTGCTGACGCCAAGCGTCCGTCAGGCGGCCAAAGCAGCGCTGGGTGGCGTGGGCACCCCCACACTGCTCACCCGCGCGGTCGCCGGAACGAAGAACGTAGGTGCAGGGACCAGTACCCCCACCCCTCTGACGCCCAGCGTACCACTCACGAAGCTGCTGAGGCGAAGGGATGTCCCGCGAGCGCTGCTGCTGCTGCCGGTGCGAGCGCTGGCCACCACCACCGCCGCTACGCTGCTGGGTACCACCCCGACCAGCTCCACCTCCTCCACCACTACTGCCTCCTCCGCTGCCGCCTCCACTGCCTCCACCTCCGCCGCCTCCACCTCCGCCGCTGCCTCCACCACCACCGCTGGCACCACCACCACCGTCTCCGCCGCTGCTGCCGCCACCACCACCACCACCCCCGCCACTAGCCCCGCCGCCACCCCCACTCCCTCCGCCGCCACCGCCGCCACCGCCACCGCCCCCTCCAGCTCCACCCGCGCCCTTGCCCCCCTTGCCCTTGCTGGAGCGACGTCTCCCACTAGGGGCAGACGCCGCGCCGACCGACTCAAGACCAAGCAGGTCGGCAGCAGCAGCAGAGGCAACAGAGGGCAGCAAGGGGGAAGGAGAGCACCCCTCAAAGATGGGGGTGCGAGGGTCACCACGAGAAGCACCTACAGCGACTATGCTCTTCTCCGCTGCAAGGAGGGCCTTCTCGAGGAGGTCGACGGTGAGAGTGGTGGGACAGACCGCGAGAAAGTGGTCCCTGACGACGCGAAGGGAGTCAGGGAGGCGTGCGACTACGTAGTAGAGAGCGATGTACATGGGGGGGGGGTTCTTAGCGCAGAACTCAGCAGGAAGGGCCGCGCGGTAGCGAGTGTCACTAGTGCGGAGGTGCGTAATGAGGTCAGCGACAGTGGGAAAGGCAGAGAGGTCAGGAAAGAGGTAGGGAAGCATGAGACGGCTCAGTGCAGCAGTGGCAGGGGAGGAGTAGCGCGCAACTACAGCGTCGTACAAGGTCTGAGCACTCTTGTACTGACTAAAGTGCGCACGCTCAGAGGTAGGGAGGTGGCGACGCACAGCAAGACGTGCAGCAGCATCGCGGGTGGCCCACTTAGAGCGGACAGCGGGATCAGCATCAGCAGCAGGGGCAGGAGAGGCGCCAGAGGTGAGGTCAAAGAGAGAAAGGTCATCAGCCCTGTCGCACTGTAAGAACAGCTGCAGGTCGTCTAACCAGACCTCAAAATCAATGGCGCGACCCTCAGCGTCAAAAGCTAGGACACTAGGGGTAGCCATGGTGACGACAGCGACGCAGTGCAAGCAGTAGGGAAAGAGCTCGCAGTGTCAGTGGGACAGTGCTCACCAGGCAGGGCAGGTCGTGCAGTCAGCAGAAAGGCGGCTCAGCGACCGGGCGGCTCGGGTGCACAGCTGCTCGGCTCCCGGGCGGCTCGGCGGCTGGGCGGCTCGAACGCAGGGCGGCTCGGCTCCCGGGCGGCTCGGCGGCAGGGCGGCTCGGGTCCCGGGCGGCTCGGCTGCTGGGGCGGCTCGGCCGGGAGATGCAGCGTCGGGCCGGCAGGTGCAGTGTCGGGCCGGCAGGTGCAAGTGGCGGGCCGTAAGAGGCGGCGGGCCGATGGGGGCAGCGGCGGGCCGGTAGGTGCAGCGGCGGGCCGGCAGGAGCAGCGGCGGGCCGGCAGGGTGCAGCGGCGGGCCGGCAGGAGCAGCGACGGGCCGGCAGGGTGCAGCGGCGGGCCGTAGAGTGCAGCGGCGGGGCCGTCGGCAGCAGAGGCGGGGCCGCGTCAGAGGAGGCGGCGTGGCCGCGTCAATGGAGGCGGCGGGGCCGCGTCAGGGGAGGCGGCGGAGTCGCGTCAGGGGAGGCGGCGGGGCCTCGTCAGGGGAGGCGGCGGGGCCGCGTCAGGAGAGGCGGCGGGGCCGCGTCAAGGGAGGCGGCGGGGCCGCGTCAAGGGAGGCGGCAGGGCCGCGTCAGGGGAGGCGGCGGGGCCGCGTCAGGGGAGGCGGCGAGGCCGCGTCAAGGGAGGCGGCGGGGCCGCGTCAAGGGAGGCGGCGGGGCCGCGTTAAAGGAGGCGGCGGGGCCACGTCAAGGGAGGCGGCTGGGCCGCGTCAGGGGAGGCGGCAAAGCCGCGTCAGAGGAGGCGGCGGGGCCGCGAGTGAAAAGGCGACCCGAGGGGTCGCTAAAAAAAAGGGCGCGCCTCGGGGCGCGCGTCGGTGGGCCCAGACAACGGTCCTAAGGTAGGACCCGCTCTATACCATGTGAGAATAGGAAAACAGGAATGAATGAACTATGAATGAAAACAGTACAAATATGAAACCCTAACTGGGTTGTACCCCCTATGGGATACCCCACTACAGCCTACACAGCAGTATAAGCTATAGATATGTTCTGACACTTGTTTCAGTAGCGGGTCAGTGCGCCCATAACCCCCCAGGCAAATGTGCGTGTAACCCTTCCCTAGGATCGATCGGGGATCACCAGTGGACCTCTGACAATCTTGTACTGTTCATAGACCAGCAGCAAGGTTTGCAGGTGTGTACTAGTATGTGCTTCCTATCTGTGCTTTACTTATAGATCTTCTTAGGTATTGTGTTAAGACCCATTAACTCTCTGTTGTATGTACTGCAATAATGATACATATTATGTGAAACATTGAAACTTACTCCAGAAATATATTTGGTGCAAATTAGTATCGACTGGGAAAAGGGTTTTATTGATATAAAATTGTTGGTAAACATTTATCGGAATTGCTTTTCTTCCGTGTACCACCTTTGCACAGTGTAGTATATGTACAGTAAAAATTATCAAATTTATTGCTGGGGAAATCAGTTTTGACCGAAGCGCGATGGTGGTGGAAATCCGCTGGAAACAATCTCTGCTTTCCGATTGAAGTCATAGAATCCCTCCAAGATGGAAATCCGATGGAAAATCTAGTGACACTACCAGCGCGCCACTCGGTAGAATTCCGTCGGAACAAGTTAAGTGTTTTTCGACGGTTTTCCATTGGTTGGACAACAAACCGAACCTAAACCGCCAGTTTTCAGGCCTGTCCTCCGCAAATTTCTGCTTCGGGAGACTTTCGCGTCGAGAGATTTTCTCCAGACCCGGAAACGGTGATTTGCCGTTGCACACGTAGGCTCGATTTGCTACCGTGGTCGGACAATTTGATGATAATTGCTCGAGTGGTCTTGCCAGAGGTTTCCTCAGGCTTTTTTTTTATCCGGCACATTACCCAAAACCGGTTTTTAGCCCTGCTTTTCTTACGTCGTTCGTGTCTCTTCCCGCAAAAACGTGGCGTGTGTTTTTCCGCCCGATTTTTTCGGCTGGGTGACGTGCGCGAGAGCGGCCACATCATCGTTCGAATAAACGACAATAATCAACACGATCATATTCGGCGAACAGTCGCGCTCATTTTCGGTCCAGTGATTGACCAATCCGCGCATAGAGATATGAATCCCCGATCATATATTCAATTGCCCGACTGTCCACACGCGCGACCACTTACAGAGCGCGTGTGATTGGTCGAATCTACGCGCAAAGTACTTTTTTACCTTGCGCGTCCAATCAGGCGCGGTCATGTAAGATCGCGCTCATATAAAACCGCGCATTTACCTATATGAGCGCGCATATGTGGTGCTCAAATGTGTGTGCGATCTGTTTTATTAATAAAAACCTATATTAATAGAATCGGGAGACGTTCACTACCGGTGTTTTGCCATTGTATCTTTATAACACTGTGCGGTCCGTTCATTTAGCAATCATAGGGTTTATTGTATCTGTAGGCATGTCGACCTCTACGCATGCCTACAATGATATTACGTAGATTTGATGTGTACTGAGCACGCAATGTCATTGTTGACCATACATCTCATCAGTTATTGTGCAGAAAGGCATCGATGATGTCGTCCGCCGCCCCATGCACAGGTTTAGCAAACAAGTTCATTAGATTAATGAAGGGTTTAGTGAAACTACAGCATATGAATAAGCACTAATATATTGGTATGTGTACCTTTTGTAGCATTTGTGAGTTTAAACATATATTCCATTTCCAGTAGCGCGATCTCGTGACCCTATATGAGCGCGCCTGATTGGACGCGCAAGATCAGAAAAGGGCCCGCGCATAAAGTCGACCAATCACACGCGCTCTGTAATTGGTCGCGCGTGTGGACAGTCGTGCAATTGAGTATATGATCGGGGATTCATATCTCTATGCGCGGATTGGTCAATTATTGGACCGAAAATGAGCGCGACTGTTCGCCGAACATGATCGTGTTGATTATTGTCGTGTATTCGAACGATGACGTGGCCGCTCTCGCGCACGTCACCCAGCCGAAAAAATCGGGCGGAAAAACACACGCCACGTTTTTGCGGGAAGAGTTACGAACGACGACCCTAAAGCAGGGCTAAAAACCGGTTTTGGGTAATGTGCCGGATAAAAAAAAAGCCAGAGAAAACCTCTGGCAAGACCACTCGAGCAATTATCATCAAATTGTCCGACCACGGTAGCAAATCGAGCCTACGTGTGCAACGGCAAATCACCGTTTCCGGGTCTGGAGAAAATCTCTCCTTTCGCGTCCCTGCAAAACACGACGACCCTCTGCAGGGTCAGTGCAATCTCAACGAAGTCGTAGTTTCCTCTCTAGTTCCCAAGGCACTTTCAACACGCCACCATCAGTCCGTCTTAGTCGTCGATCCGGATTATGAGAGCCGTTGTTAGTGTGGTTCCGCAAACCACTCCAACACATTGGAAGGCCAGGTTCGTGTTGGTGGGCTGCCACGTTGATGCCACGTGGCCCCGGGGCTCAAATGTCCAGACATTTGGCGTTTGGCCATCCCCAGGAATGCCATCTTACAAGTTGCAAAACAGCCTATCAATCCCCACCCTCCCTTATCTACACGTCAGCACACCCAACCTAACCAGCCGACCACCCAACTAACACTCTGAGTGTACTAACCAACCACTCCGAGGGTATCATTCTTCGCCGTCCCTTTAGTTTTACTCCACGTAGCACTTGTGGTACCAACTCTCTCACTACTATCACCTACTTCAGAACCTTCCTCGTGCCTTGGGAATCTCAAGCCTCGTCAGCGACTCCTCGTAGCGCGCGATGCCTTTCCTCCAGTGGACACTCCCTCGCCGCCATGGTGTTCAATCTCCGTCGTCGGCGTGGGTCCTCGCCTTTGCCGTACTCTGCTCTGCGGTATGGGTGGCAACTCTCCCGCCACGCCTCGTGGATGCAGTTCCTCTCTCCTACGTGCTGAGTCAGATCCGCGACACGTCAACCGCGATTGGTCAGGTCGCTGACATGAGTGCGGGAGTGGTGGAGTTCGCTGCTGGAAATGACAAGGTCGTTGACATTTCCGGAAGCACACATCTTTGTCCCATTAATGACGGCTGGACCAAAGCACTCGCGGGTTACAAAACCAACAACCCGTCTGCTACACCCGAGTCGGACCCGGTTTTTGAGGCGCTCGACACGATAGTGAAATCGCCGGGGTCCGTGTCGGCCCTCAACGCCATGTCCGCCAACGCCAAGAACGCCCTGTCGCGCCTCGATAAGTTCATGGCGATCCCCGGTAACACCTTAGCTCCTGGAAGCGTAAGTGACCCGCCCTCGTGGAAAGCACAATCATATTTCTTTTGCGCTTGCGTCACTCCCGTGCGTGGATGTCGCACTCCATTCGTTCCTTGTCATTGCAACTCACACATGATCGTCCCATTGTCTATCACAAATCTATTTCCCTCCCAACCAGTACAAGACCGGGCGGCTCAGCTTCGACACGGAGGTCAACCAGACAATTTATGCCTACGGCACCGTCACTGGCGACCTATATGCCTTCACTGGGACTGACCGTGGCTCCGTTGACCCCAAAAATTACTTGACGAATGGACTTGTAGCAGGAAGCGGTGCTGGAGGGCCGAAAGCAGTGGCGGTTGGGATATACTTTCTTACTTTAACAGAAAACACTACTACTGCAACTCTCGGCAATGATAAGTTATCATCATCTGAGATGTCCGTGGTTTTTGTATCTGACCCGGTGTTTCCCTCCGACATGGGCTCGCTTACCAGCAAAGGTGCGTGTGGGGTGTGGATGCTGCAAGCATGCTTTGAGTCACTTCAACTTCCTAGGGCAGCCCTTCCAAGTAATGATGCTGCGATAGCAAGAGGCGGCAATGTGCGAGTGCCGCATGGACACTGGCAAACATGCAGCGCCATTGCCTTTTGTTGTTGCTGCATGCCAATGCGTCTTGACAGCTGCTGCTATACCATGTTAGCTTCATACCCTGGTTTTGTGTGTGTGTGTGTGTGTGTGTGTGTGTGTGTGTGTGTGTGTGTGTGTGTGTGTGTGTGTGTGCGTGTGCGTGTGTGTGTGTGCGTGTGCGTGCGTGCTTTTTCACTGGTTGTACAGATGCTGGCAGGCTTGCCCTGTATGGAAACTCCCTAGCTCTGGTTCTTTCTCTGTTTGTGGTGCTTGTGCTCATTTAAAATCACATGGAAACACAACAGTGTGGCCTTTCTGCAAAATGAAAGATTTACTAGATTGTTAGATGCATCACTGGTTTTAGTTTCTTCCTTAGAGGATGATGTTCTATCAAAGAGAGCATATATGTGTCCATATGGAGTTTAAAGATGGTTAAAAAACTGTAGTCCCAATTTTTAGTCCTGTGATGATGGGAAGGAGGGGGGATTCAAGATAAGAACTGTGGGGAATTTGGGGAAGCAAGGGAGAGAATGAGGGGAAGTAGGGGGAGAAACATGGGAAAGTAGGGGGGAAAACGAGGGGCATAAGGGGAAGGAATGAGGTGAAGCAAGGGGAGAAAATGAGGGGAATCAAGGGGAGAGAATGAGTAGCAGGTGGAGAAACGTGGGAAAGTAAGGGGGAAAATGAGGGAAAGCATTAGGATGTCAAACAACATGCATGTGTTAGGTTGTAGGCTACATTGAGGCACACTCTAAAGGGTACATTCTAGTTAGGGTTTCCCATATGTACCCAGTCTTGTGTTAGTGCATTCACTCCGCTGTTTCCACTTTGGTCATGGTACCAGTCGCTAGGTCAGGTCCGTACCTACCGTTGTTGTCAAAAGACATGCATACAATTATCTAGGCTATATTGGGGATAGCCTTAGGTACTGGAAACTTTCTCGACACACTAGTCTTGTACCCCAACCTTGACCTAATCCAAGCATTCTTGCCTTAGTTCTTAACGTGGTAACTAGAGCAGGAGGTCTCTAGGACCTAAAAATCGGGCCCACCTAACTGCCTGCCTTGCCTACTGCCCACGCGTGCCTCGGCTGCAGCGCGCGTCACTTTTGTTTTTCGCGCGCGCCTCGACTGCTAGCGCGCGCGTCACTGCTGTAGCGCCGCGCGCCGGCCTGCGTAGCCCGCGTAGAGCCCGCGCAGCCCGCCGTCGCGTGTAGCCGGCCGTCGCCCCGCGCGCCGCGTTTGTCGCCAACGCTGCCCGCCGCTGCGCCGCGCGTCGCGTCGGCCGCCTGCGCGGCCCGGTGCTCCTTAGCGCGCTGCTTTAGGAGCTCGCGTGCGGCAGCTCCTGCCTGCTACCTGCTGTCTCTTGCCTGTTGCCTGCTGTCTCCTGCCTGCTGCCTTGTGACTTTGTCTTTGCTTGTGGCCTGGTGCCTGCTACCTCTTGTCTGCTGCCTGCTGCCTCCTGCCTCTGCCTGCTGCCATTATGACGATGCCCAACGTTCTCGCGTTCGAGCCTAACGGTCGCCCCATAGAGTTCGCTGTGTGGCTAGATGATCTCCAAGTGTTCCTTCTTACCGATGCCAAAGAGGGCGTTTCATTGTTCGATTACGTGTCTGGCACTGCCGTTGCTCCTGCTGCCGATGCTCCTGCTCTTGAACGCTCGCAGTGGCAGACTCGCGATGCTGCTGCAAGCCTAGCTATTAGGAACCATCTGCCGATTACTGAGCGCGCGCATTTCAGCCAGCACAAAACTGCTAAGACGCTGTACGACGCTGTAGTTGCGCGCTACTCCTCCCCAGCCACTTCAGCCATAGGTCGGCTCATGCTACCCTACCTGTTCCCCGACCTTTCCTCGTTCACCACTGCTGAGGACCTCATTTCCCACCTGCGCGCTACTGACACTCGCTTTTGTGCCGCCCTTTCAGCCGAGTTCTGCGCCGCAACCCCCCCCCCCCCGATGTACTTCACTCTCTATTTCCTCGTCACCCGCCTCCCTGACACTCTTAGTTCAGTCAGGGACCACTTCCTCGCGCTAGACGCCCCCACTCTCACTGTCGACGACTTCGAGAAGCACCTCCTCGCAGCAGAGAAGAACATCCTCGCTGTAGGTGCTGCTCGTGGCACTCCTCGCTCTCCCCTTTTTGAGGGGTGCTCCCCCTCCCCTCCCACCCCCTCCTATGCCTCTGCAGCTGCTGGTCACGACTACTTTGGTGCTGAGGAGGTCGGGGCTGCTTCCGCTCCTAGTGGGAAGAGTAGCTGCAGCAGGGGTGGCAAGGGTGGCAGGGGAGGTGGGGGTGGCGGTGGAGGTGGCGGTAGTGCAGGCGGCGGGGGAGGTGGAGATGGTGGGGGTGGTCGTGGGGGTGGAGGTGGTGGAGGTGGTGGTGGGGGCGGTGGAGGCACTGGGAGCGGATGAGGTGGTAGTAGAAGCGGTCCGGGAGGAGGGAGCGGCGGTGGGAGAGGAGGGAGCGGTGGTGGCAGTGGTGGTCAGGGCGAGCAGCAGTCAAAGCCGCAGTAGCAGCAGCAGCAGCGTCAGCGCCAGAACCCCACTTCCCAGCAGCTTCTTGACTGGTATGCCAGGCGTGGGACTTCCGGGGGTCTTGGTCGCTGCCCCTATATCATTTGCACAGGTCCCCGCACTGGTCGCCAGTGCACAGGGTTTCACACTGAGCAGCGCTCCTTCGCTTGGCTTAGCGACGCCTGGCGCACCAAGTTTCTTGATGCTTCTGAGTTCCCCAACTGGGCAGAGCTGCTTAGGCGTGATGTACCTATCTTTGATCTTGACTATGAGGCTATTCTTGCTACTATATATACATTGTCTATTAGTGCTGAGGGTGACCGCTACTTGTGTGTGCCACCGTATCCTGGTATAGTCCCAGGTATAGCGCCTGCAGCCCTAGGTGCTTGTGAGTCTGCTCCCCTTGGTGAGCCAGCGAAGCTCCTGTGCAGCCATGGCCCCGGCATAGATCTTAGCCTCACAACTGGAGCTGAGGACAGAAGACGAGCGAGTAGCCCGCCATGAGACAGAGCCGGAACCAAGACTGAAGGTGTAACCCTGTGACGACCGCTGCGTAGCCTGGTCGTCAGCCCAAGAAGCGTCCGCGTGCCCCGTAAGGACCACTGGACTCCGCCCTCCAAGCACTAGCCCCATGCCCGACGTACTGCACAGGTAGCGCAACACCCTCTTCGCTGCAGCCATGTGCTCTGGTCGGTGTCTCCCAGGAGCAACATAGCGTGCAAGAATGCTAAGAGGGTATGCAAGGTCAGGACGTGTGCAGGTCATCAGGTACATGAGGCAGCCAACAAGCTCTGGGTACGGGCCACTCGACTCTACGGACTCATCTGAAGGCAGAGCTGAGAGCGAGTGGCGAGTAGACAGAGGAGTGGCCTGAGGCGAGGAGTACGTGAAGCCGAAGCGCTGAAGGACCTGCTGCACCATGTGTGACTGAGTCAAGGTAATGGTGCGGCGTGCTCTGTCCCGAGTGATCTGCAAGCCAAGATAGCTGCGCAGTTCACCCAGGTCTGTGCACGTGTGTCTCTTCAGCAGCTCGTACTTCACGTAGGCGAGTCCAGCAGTGTCCGCTGTGGCAAAGACCAAGTCGTCGACGTACATGAGGATGTAGAACGGCGGCAGAGAGGTGTCGGTGCGCAGAAACAGCGACGGGTCAGCAGTAGAGGGAGCAAACCCAAGAGCCGCAAGTGTAGTCTGCAGTGTGTCGTGCCACTCACGCGGTGCCTGGCGGAGACCGTAGACTGGCCGTCGGAGGCTCCACTGGGTGCCAGGAGGGAAAGTCCCAGTGAAGCCAGGTGGACGGCGCAGCCAGATCTCCTCGTGCAGGCTACCCTGCAAGAACGTAGTGCTGAAGTCAAGAGAGTGAAGCTCGTAGTCGCGCTGAGCCGCTATGTGCAGCAGCACCCAAAGAGTGGTCATCTTCGGGGTGGGAGAGAAGGTCTGAAAGTAGTCAACTCCCTGCCGCTGACTGAAGCCACGAGCGACGTACTGCGCCTTGAAGACAGGTGGAGAACCCGGCGGCCGCTTCACCCTGAAGATCCACATGCCACTGACGATGTTCGCCCCAGGAGGGGGAACCGCGTCAACGTAGGTGCCTGTGGACTTCCAGGAAGCCATCTCTGCATCTATAGCTGCCTGCCAATGAGAGGAGTAGGGACCCTCTACAGCCTCCGCGTAAGAGCGCGGAGTCGGGATGTCTAGTGCATCCGGGTCTCCCTCAGGGGCAAGCAGTACAGACGCGAGATGAGGTGAAGCAGTAGCCAGACACTGGAACTCCTCCTGCCTGTCCTCAAGGACGTCCGTGCCAAGAGCACACTCACCCCCGACGGACGGAGGAATGACAGACGCATACTCAGCAACAAGACTGACAGCGTAGTCGAGACGACAGCGAGCAGCAAAGTCGACGAGCTCAGCAACAAGTGCAAACGCAGCAGTGGACTCAAACGAGGGGTCAGTGACGACAGTAGCAAGGAGACGCGTGACAGTAGGACTGGCAGCACGAAGAGAGTCCGACTCCGGGTCGTCAGCGCAGGAAGAGTGGACGCAGGAGGAGAAGGCAAAGGGGCACGCAGAGGAGCAGTGGACGGACGCAAAGACATCCGGTGCGTGCCAGGAACAGGAGGAGGACGCTGACGCGAACCGCGACCACTAGCGCGAGCAGCACGAACAAGCGACGCGGGACGAGACGAAGGCTCACGACGCTCAGCAAGACCTCCAGTAGGACCAGTGTAAGGAGAGGGAGCAGGCAGTGGGGAGGCGAGCTCTAACAGGGACTGAGACAGGACAGGCGGTGGACCCTCTACAGGAGGAGAAAGACCAAGAACCTGCTGCAGGAGCGGAACAAAGTACCGCCGAGGCCGCGCGGGGACTCCAGACACAGCAGGGACTGCACCAGCACCCTCAGCGGCAGCACCAGCGCCAACAAGGCCTCCAGCGGCAGGACCTCCAGTAGCACCAGCAGCAGGACCACCGCCAGGATAGACGGTAGCAATCTCAGTACTAACACCCTCAGGAGCTCCAGCTCCAGTAGGACCCGCAGACCCAGCAGCTCCGGGACCAGCGCGACCAGCACCCTGAGCGACCAAAGAAGCGCCAGCTCCAGCAGCACGCCTCCAGCGGCGAGCAAACCACTCGCGCAGCTCCTGTGGAGAGAGTGGCTCCCGCCGATACAGAGCACCCGGAGAACCTCCAGGCCCAGCACCACCAGACACCACAACGGGAGGTCCAGCGGGCGTAGGCTCCGGACCTCCCGGCTCAGCAGCCCTAGACGCAGCACCCCTAGGCTCAGCAGCTCCTGACGTAGCACCCCCAGACACAGCACCTCCAGACCCAGCACCTCCAGGCTCAGCAGCCCCAGACGCAGCACCCCCAGGCTCAGCAGCTCCTGACGTAGCACCCCCAGACACAGCACCTCCAGACGCAGCACCCCCAGGCTCAGCAGCTCCTGACGTAGCACCCCCAGTCTCAGCACCCCCAGGCTCAGCAACCCCAGTCTCAGCACCCCCAGGCTCAGCACCCCCAGGCTCAGCACCCACGCGCGCAGCACCCCCAGAGTCAGCACCCCCAGGCTCAACACCCGCAGCAGCACCAAAGTCACCAGTAACATGGACCGGCTCGACCGCGTCTACCTGGGACACACCTGAAGGGGCAAGACCCTGAGGGGGAAGGGGGTCTACCAGGGGGGGACCTGGCACAAGGAAGTGCGGTGGCGGGGGGAGGGATGGAGTGCGGTAGGGGAAGAGACGGTAGAAGGGGACGGACTCGTCGAACGTGACGTCCTGGGAGGACAGAACACGACGAGAGGAGGGGTGGTAGAACTGCCACCCTAGGGCGTCAGGGGGGGAAGACGAGGAAGACACAGGGAGAAGCACGGGGGGACAGCTTGTCCGCAGACAAGTCGCGGACAAACGCCCGAGATCCCCAGACACGGAACGCAGACGCATCGCCGACCTTCCCCGTCCACAGCAGAGCTGGGGAGGTCTCCAGCCGGGAGACCCTGGGGTGAAGGTTGAGCTGGTGCGCCGCGTACCAAACCGCAAACGGCCACAGAAAATGGGGGGCAGCCGCATGCATCATGGATGTACGAGCGACGTCCATGACCATGCCAATGTGGCGCTCAGCAATCCCATTTTGCTGTGGAGAGTCCGGAAGCGTGAAGGTCTGGAGGATCCCCCGTGCACGACAGTAGGCCCTCAGAAGGCCAGAGGAGAACTCCCCACTGCGGTCAGAGTGCAGACGCAGAACAGGAAAGTCCGAGCCGAAGCTCCTCCTGTGCTGGAGATGAGCTGCGCGGATCCAGTCGATCAACACCTCAATGACATCACCCTTGCTGCGCAAGGGGAAGACTGTGGTGTAACGCGGGTAGTCGTCAACCACCAGCAGGAAATAGCGCTAGTGACCCTGCCCACGGACGCAGGCTGGGCCCCACACGTCCATGTGAAGCGTCTGTAGAGGAGCCTCTGTCGGGGGAAACCGGGAAGAGTGAGGGGCAGCCCGGAGGCGCCCCTCGACACAGGGGACAAAGGAGGGTCCTGGTCCCGAAGGAAGGGGAGGGAGAGACCGGGGGAGACCAGAGACAAGGACACGGGAAGCCATGCCCTGAAGACGAGGCAAGGAGGGGTGGCCAAGACGGTGGTGCCACGGGAGAGTCTCGTGAGACAGGAGGCGACACGAGGAGGGGGCAGACTCAGGACCAGACCGGGACGCAGCAGCAAACGCCTGACCCGACGCAGCTACCTGGCCAGACGCAGGGACAGGAGGAGACTCAGTGGTCAGGGTGTAGAGGCTCGACCCTGGCCGACGCGAGAACGTGGCCAGGTGCCGGCCTGTGCGTGCGTCCGTGCAGTGGGTCACCCGCTGACTCGCAGGAGTAAACTGGTGAACCCCCGCATCCTGCAGGTCAGCACCACTCACCAAGTTCGTCGAGAACGATGGGAGGTACAGACCAGACAGGGTGCCCAAGGGGGCAGCCGGACACGGGAGGACAGTGGAGAAGTGAGAGAGGACAGGACCCCCAGAAGGGTTAGCCAGGGAGACTGCAACCGGCCTACCAAGCGGCGTGAGTGTGGTGCGGTCTCGAAAGAAGGAGCGAGAAGCCCCTGAGTCAAGTGTGAAAGTGAGGGAGGCCGAAGCCGACGCAGTACCTGAGAGCGCCGCCTCACCAGTACCTGAGAGCGCAGACGCACTGGCACCTAGAGCAGCAGTCTCACAAGCACCTAGCGCAGCACTACCAATGCCCGGGTCGGGCGGGAAACACCGGTAACAGTCACCCTCCTCACTAATAGTCACAGCATACATGGCAGCAAGGATAGCATCAAAGTCAAGATCAAAGATAGCTACACCAGCCATAGACAACTCTCCCCAGCGGGGAATCTCACTAGCCTCGGGGAACTGCTGACGCCAAGCGTCCGTCAGGCGGCCAAAGAAGCGCTGGGTGGGGTGGGCACCCCCACACTGCTCACCCGCGCGGTCGCCGGAACGAAGGACGTAGGTGCACGGACCAGTACCCCCACCCCGCTGACGCTGCGTGTACCACTCACGGAGCTTCTAGGGCGGGGGGATGTCCCGCGAACGCTGCTGCTGCTACTGCTTGCGTTGACCACCACCAGAGCCGCTCCGCTGCTGGGCACCACCCCTACCGGCTCCACCTCCTCCGCCACTGCCGCCGCCACCTCCGCCACCACCGCCTCCTCCGCTCCCACCGCCTCCGCCGCCACCGCCTCCGCCTCCGCTGCCGCCACCACCGCCACCACCCCCGCCACCACTCCCACCGCCACCCCCACTCCCTCCGCCGCCTCCACTGCCACCTCCACCGCCCCCGCCAGCTCCACCCGCGCCCTTGCCCCCCTTGCCACTGCCAGAGCAGCGTCTCCCGCTAGGGGCAGACGCCGCGCCGACCGAGTCAAGACCAAGAAGGTCGGCGGCAGCAGCAGAGGCAATAGAGGGCAGTAGGGGAGAGGAGAACACCCCTCAAAGATGGGGGCGCGCGGGTCTCCACGAGAAGCTCCTACAGCGACGATGCTCTTCTCTGCTGCTAGGAGGGCCTTCTTGAGGAGGTCAACAGTGAGAGTGGTGGGACAGACTGAGAGGAAGTGGTCCCTGACTACGCGAAGGGAGTCAGGGAGGCGAGTGACTATGTAATAGAGAGCGATGTACATGGGGGGGGGGGTTCTTGGCGCAGAACTCAGCAGGAAGGGCAGCGCGGTAGCGGGTGTCACTAGTGCGGAGGTGCGTAATGAGGTCAGCGACTGTAGGAAAGGCAGCAAGGTCAGGAAAGAGGTACGGTAGCATGAGGCAGCTCAGTGCAGCAGTGGCAGGGGAGGAGTAGCGCGCAACTACAGCGTCGTACAAGGTCTGAGCACTCTTGTACTGACTAAAGTGCGCGCGCTCAGTGGTAGGGAGGTGGCGACGCACAGCAAGACGTGCAGCAGCATCGCGGGTGGCCCACTGAGAGCGAACAGTGGGGTCAGCATCAGTAGCAGGAGCAGGAGAGGCGCCAGAGGTGAGGTCAAAGAGAGAAAGACCGTCCGCCCTATCGCACTGTAAAAACAACTGCAGGTCGTCGACCCAGACCTCAAAGTCAATGGCTCGACCCTCAGCGTCAAAAGCGAGGACACTGGGGGTAGCCATGATGACAGACTAGCAGTGCAAGCAGTGGGAAGGGGGGGGGGGGGGGGGCAGGGCACGCAGTAGCAGTGGGGCGTGCTCACCAGATGGGGCAGGACAGGCGGCTCGGCAGCAGGGCGGCTCGGCTATCGGGCGGCTCGGCGGCTCGGCTGCTGGGTGGCTCGGCGGCTCGGCTAAAGGGCGGTTCGGCGGCTCGAATGCTGGGCGGCTCGGCGGCTCGGCTGCTGGGCAGCTCGGCGGCTCGGTTGCTGGGCGGTTTGGCGGCTCGGCTGCTGGGCGGCTCGGCGGCTCGGCTGCTGGGCGGCTCGGCGGTCGGCTGCTCGGGTGCACGATGCAGTGGGCGAGGAGCTGAGGGCGGCGCGGCTGCGAAGTGCAAGGCGGTGTGAAGAATGAGAACGAGAATGAATGAACTATGAAATGTGTGGGTACAAGTACCAACCCTAATTGGGTTGTACCCCCTATGGGATACCCCACTATAGCCTACAGAAAAGCATAGACTATAATGTTCTGACACACCCCCATAGGCAAAGTGGGGGAGAACAAGGGGTCACAAGACCAGTCAAGCAAAGCAACGCAAAGCTCAGGGTGGATCACAAAGTCACCACACAGTCCGAGCACAAGGTCTAGGCCACAAGGCCAGTTCACATACAAGAGAAGGCATATATATATAAGGCTAAACAAGCAAGAGCAGGTATATATATATGCAAGAGTACAACCAAGGTCTGGAGGTGAGCAAGTGAGGTAAGACAGGTACAAGTCCCAGCTGAGTACAGAAGCGCTGACGATCACAAGGCGGAAGTGCCTTGGTGAAAACATCAGCAATGTTGGCCTCAGAGGCCACGTACGCAAGTCGCAGCTGACCACGCTGCTGCAGCTCATGAGCAAGGAAGTAACGGAGAGCAATGTGCTTCGTTCTGTGCTCCAAGCGCTGCTCTCGACACAAGGCCAGCATGGCCTTGTTGTCTACGTACAGCACTGGAGGAGAACGAGGCGGCTCTCCAAGGTCAGTCAGCAGGTAGGTGAGCCAGCGAAGCTCCTGTGCAGCCATGGCCCCGGCGTAGATCTCAGCCTCACAACTGGAGCCGAGAATTGAAGACGAGCGAGTAGCCCGCCACGAGACAGAGCCAGAACCAAGACTGAAGGTGACGACCGCTGTGTAGCCTGGTCGTCAGCCCAAGAAGCGTCCGCGTGGCCAGTGAGGACCACTGGACTCCGCCCTCCAAGCACTAGCCCCATGCCCGACGTACTGCACAAGTAGCGCAACACCCTCTTCGCTGCAGCCATGTGCTCTGGTCGGTGTCTCCCAGGAGCAACATAGCGTGCAAGAATGCTAAGAGGGTATGCAAGGTCAGGTCGAGTGCAGGTCATCAGGTACATGAGGCAGCCAACAAGCTCCGGGTACGGGCCACTCGGCTCTACGGACTCATCCGAAGGCAGAGCTGAGAGCGAGTGGCGAGTAGCCAGAGGAGTGGCCTGAGGCGAGGAGTACGTGAAGCCGAAGCGCTGAAGGACCTGCTGCACCATGTGGGACTGAGTCAAGGTAATGGTGCGCTGTGCTCTGTCCCGAGTGATCTGCAAGCCAAGGTAGCTGCGCAGTTCACCCAGGTCTGTGCACGTGTGTCTCTTCAGCAGCTCGGACTTCACGTAGGCGAGTCCAGCAGTGTCAGCAGTGGCAAAGACCAAGTCGTCGACGTACACGAGGATGTAGAACGGCGGCAGAGAAGTGTCGGTGCGCAGAAACAACGAAGGGTCAGCAGTAGAGGGAGCAAACCCAAGAGCCGCAAGTGTAGTCCTCAGTGTGTCGTGCCACTCACGTGGTGCCTGGCGAAGACCGTAGACTGGCCGTCGGAGGCTCCACTGGGTGCCAGGAGGAAAAGTCCCAGTGAAGCCAGGCGGACGGCGCAGCCAGATCTCCTCGTGCAGGCTGCCCTGCAAGAAAGCAGTGCTGAAGTCAAGAGAGTGAAGCTCGTAGTCGCGCTGAGCCGCTATGTGCAGCAGCACCCGAAGAGTGGTCATCTTCGGGGTGGGAGAGAAGGTCTGAAAGTAGTCAACTCCCTGCCGCTGACTGAAGCCACGAGCAACGTACCGCGCCTTGAAGACAGGTGGAGAGCCCGGCGGCCGCTTCACCCTGAAGATCCACATGCCACTGACGATGTTCGCCCCAGGAGGGAGAACCTCGTAAACATAGGTGCCTGTGGACTTCCAGGAAGCCATCTCTGCATCCATAGCTGCTTGCCACTGAGAGGAGTAGGGACCCTCTACGGCCTCCGCGTAAGAACGCGGAGTCGGGATGTCTAGTGCATCCGAGTCTCCCTCAGGGGCAAGTAGTACAGACACGAGATGAGGTGAAGCAGCAGCCAGACACTGGAACTCCTCCTGTCTGTCCTCAAGGACGTCCGTGCCAAGAGCACACTCACCCCCGACGGACGGAGGACAGACACACGCAGACTCAGCAACAAGACTAGCAGCGTAGTCTAGACGACAGCGAGCAGCAAAGTCGACGAGCTCAGCGAAAAGAGCAGACGCAGCAGTGGACTCAAATGAGGGGTCAGTGACAACAGTAGCAAGAAGACGCGTGACAGTAGGACTGGCAGCACGAAGAGAGTCCGACTCCGGGTCGGCAAGCGTAGGAAGAGAGGACGCAGGAGGAGAAGGCAAAGGGGCACGCAGAGGAGCAGTGGACGGACGCAAAGACATCCGGTGCGTGCTAGGGACAGGAGGAGGACGCTGACGCGAACCGCGACCACTAGCGCGAGCAGCACGAACAGGCGACGCGGGACGAGACGCACGCTCACGACGCTCAGCGAGACCTCAAGTAGGACCAGTGTAAGGAGAGGGAGCAGGCAGTGGTGAGGCCGGCTCTAAGAGTGACTGCGACTGGACAGACTGCGGACACTCTACAGAAGGAGGAAGATCAAGAACCTGCTGTAGGAGCGGAACGAAGTACGGCCGAGGCCGCGCAGGGACTCTAGGCACAGCAGGGACAGCACCAGCACCCTCAACGGCAGCACCAGCACCGACAGCACCTCCAGCGGCAGGACCTCCAGTCGCACCAGCAGTAGGACCACCGCCAGGACAGACAGCAGCAGTCTCGGCACCAACACCCTCAGTAGCTCCAGCTCCAGCAGGACTCGCAGGCCCAGCAGCTCCAGGACCGGCGGCACCAGCACCCTCAGCGGCCGAAGAAGCTCCAGCTCCAGCAGTACGCCTCCAGCGGTGAGCAAACCACTCGCGTAGCTCCTGTGGAGAGAGTGGCTCCCTTTCAGACGGAGCACCCGAAGAACCTCCAGGCCCAGCACCGCCAGACACCACAAGGGGAGGTCCAGCAACCGCAGGCTCCGCACCTCCAGGCTCAGCAGCTCCAGACGTAGCACCCCCTGGCTCAACACCCTCTGGCGCAACACCCCCAGACTCAGCACCCCCAGGCTCAACACCTGCAGCAGGACCAAAGTCACCATCAACCTCGACCGGTTCGACGGCGTCTACCTGGGACACACATGAAGAGTTAGGAACCTGAGGGGGGACGAGGTCTACCGGGGGGGGACCTGGCACAAGGAAGTCCGATGGGGGGGGGAGGGAAGGAGTGCGGTAGGGGAAGAGGCGGTAGAAGGGGACTGACTCGTCGAACGTGATGTCCTAGGAGGATAGAACACGACGAGAAGAGGGGTGGTAGAACTGCCACCCTGGAGCGTCAGGGGGGAAGCTAAGGAAGACATAGGGAGAAGCACGGGGGGACAGCTTGTCTGCAGACAAGTCGCGGACAAACGCCCGAGATCCCCAGGCACGGAACGCAGACGCATCGCCGACCTTCCTAGACCACAGGAGGGCCGGGGAGGTACGGACCTTCCCCGGCCGGGAAACCCCGGGGTGAAGGTTGATCTCATGTGCCGCATACCGCACTGCAAACGGCCACAGAAAATGGGGGGCAGCCGCATGCATCATGGACGTCCATGACCATGCCAATGCGGCGCTCAGCAATCCCATTTTGCTGTGGAGAGTCCGGAAGCGTAAAGGTCTGGCGGATGCCCTGTGCACGACAGTAGGCTCGCAAAAGGCCAGAGGAAAACTATCCGCCTCGGTCAAAGTGCAGACGCAGAACAGGAAAGTCCGAGCCGAAGCTCCTCCTCAGCTCGAGACGAGCAGCGCGGATCCAGTCGATCAACTCCTCAGTGACATCACCCTTGCTGCGCAAGGGGAAGACTGTGGTGTAATGCGAGTAGTCGTCAACCACCAGCAGGAAGTAGCGCTCGTGACCCTGTCCACGGACGCGGGCCGGGCCCCACACGTCCATGTGAAGCGTCTGTAGAGGAGCCTCTATCGGAGGAAACTGTGAGGAGTGGGGTGTAGCCCGGAGGCGACCCTCGACACAGGGGACACATGAAGGTCCTGGCCCCGAAGGAAGGGGAGGGAGAGACCGGAGAAGACCAGAGACAAGGACACGGGAAGCCATGTCCCTGAGACGGGACAAGGAGGGGTGGCCAAGACGGTGGTGCCACAGGAGGGTCTCGTGAGACAGGAGGCGACACGAGCAGGGGAAAAACTGAGGACCAGACCTGGACGCAGCAGCAAACACCTGACCCGACGCAGCTACCTGGCCAGACACAGGGACAGGAGGAGACTCAGTGGTCAGGGTGTAGAGGCTCGACCCCGGCCGACGGGAGAACGTGGCTAGGTGCCGACCTGTGCGCGCGTCCGTGCAGTGGGTCACCCGCTGACTCGCAGGAGTAAACTGGTGAACCCCCGCATCCTATAGGGCAGCACCACTCACCAAGTTCGTCGAGAATGAGGGGAGGTACAGGCCTGACAGGGCGCCCGAGGGGGCAGCTGGAGACGGTAGAACAGTGGAGAAGTGAGAGAGGACAGGACCCCCAGAGGGGTCAGCCAGGGAGACCGCAACCGGCCAGCCAAGCGGCGTGAGTGTGGTGCGGTTCCGAAAGAAGGAGCGAGAAGCCCCAGAGTCAAGGGTAAAGGTGAGGGAGGCCGAAGCCGACGCGGTACCTGACAGCGCAGCCTCACCAGCACCTGAGAGCGCAGCCTCACTAGTACTTGAGATCGCAGCCTCACCAGCACCTGAGAGCGCAGCAGTGTCACACGCACCTAGCGCAGCCGTACCAATGCCCGGGTCGGGCGGGAAACACCGGTAACAGTCACCCTCATCACTAATAGACACAGCATACATGGCAGCAA
The DNA here is from genome assembly GCA_948144175.1 of Closterium sp. NIES-65. Lineage (NCBI taxonomy): Eukaryota > Viridiplantae > Streptophyta > Zygnematophyceae > Desmidiales > Closteriaceae > Closterium > Closterium sp. NIES-65. Next base: position 873,776 of record CANXME010000986.1, read on the forward strand.
GGATAGCATCAAAGTCTAGCTCAAGGATCGCTATACAAGCCCTAGAAAGGTCCCCCCAGTGGGGGATCTCAGAAGCGTCAGCGAACTGCTGACGCCAGGCGTCCGTCAGGCGGCCAAAGCAGCGCCTGGTGGCGTGGGCACCCCCACACTGCTCACCCGCGCGGTCGCCGCTGCGAAGAACGTAGGTGCACGGGCCAAAGCCTCCACCACGCTGACTCTGCGTGTACCACTCACGGAGGTGCTGAGGCGTGAGGACGTCCCGAGCACGCTGCTGCTGCCGCGGACCACCACCAGAGCCGCTCCTCTGCAGGGCACTACCCCGACCAGCTCCACCTCCTCCGCCACCACCGCCTCCACCGCCGCCACCGCTACCGCCTCCGCTCCCACCGCCTCCACCGCCACCACCTCAGCCGCCACTGGCGCCGCCACCACCACCACTCCCGTCACCACTCCCACTGCCACCCCCACTCCCTCCGTCGCCTCCACTGCCACCTCCACCGCCCCCGCCAGCTCCACCCGCGCCCTTGCCCCTCTTGCCCTTGCCAGTGCGGCGTCTCCCGCTAGGGGTAGACGCCGCGCGGACCGACTCAAGACCAAGCAGGCCGACAGTAGCAGCAGAGGCAACAGAGGGCAGCAGGGGGGAAGGAGAACACCCCTCAAAGATGGGGGTGCGCGGGTCACCACGAGAGGCTCCTACAGCGACTATACTCTTCTCCGCCGCTAGGAGGGCCTTCTCGAGGAGGTCGACAGTGAGGGTGGTGGGACAGACTGAGAAGAAGTGGTCCCTGACTACTCGGAGGGAGTTAGGGAGACGAGTGACTATGTAGTAGAGAGTGATGTACATGGGGGGGGGTTCTTGGCGCAGAACTCAGCAGGAAGGGCGGCGCGGTAGCGAGTGTCACTAGTGCGAAGGTGCGTAATGAGATCAGCGGCAGTAGGAAAGGCAGTGAGATCAGGAAAGAGGTACGGTAGCATGAGACGGCTCAGTGGAGCAGTGGCAGGGGAAGAGTAGCGTGCAACTACAGCGTCGTACAAGGTCTGAGCACTCTTGTACTAACTAAAGTGCGCGCGCCCAGTGGTGGGCAAGTGGCGACGCACAACAAGACGTGCAGCAGCATCGCGGGTGGCCCACTGAGAGCGAACAGTGGGGTCAGCATCAGCAGCAGGGGCAGGAGAGGCGCCAGAGGTGAGGTCAAAGAGAGAAAGGCCGTCAGCCCTATCGCACTGTAAGAACAGCTGCAGGTCGTCGACCCAGACCTCAAATTCAATGGCTCGACCCTCTGCGTCAAACGCGAGGACACTGGGGGTAGCAATGACGACGGACTAGCAGTGCAAGCAGTGGGGAAGGGCACGCAGTAGCAGTGGGGCGGGGCCGTGCTTACCAGATAGGACAGGTCGGGCAGTCCGGTAGCAAGGCGGCTCGGCGGCTCCTGGGCGGCTCGGCTGCTCCTGGGCGGCTCGTCTGCTCCCGGGCGGCTCGGCTGCTGCTCGGCGGCTCGGCTGCTGCTGGGCGGCTTGGCGGTTGCTGGGCGGCTCGGCAGCTCCGGGGCGGCTCGGCTGCTGCTGGGCGGCTCGGCTGCTGCTGGGCGGCTCGGGTGCTGCTGGGCGGCTCGGCGGCTCCTGGGCGGCTCGGGTGCTCCCGGGCGGCTCGGCTGCTGCTGGGCGGCTCGGCCAGTGCTGGGCCGTGTGGGTAGGGCGGCTGGGCCGCGAAGCACCTTGCCTAGGAGATCAAGCAGTTCATGCATGCATATGATTATCCTATGCTAGAAATAGCATAATAAAGTAGAGGCAAGCAAGCATAGCTGGCATAAGCCGTCGTACTCTCACAACGGTCTTCCCCTTGCAGCGCATGGGGGATGTCCCTGTTGTTTTGATCCCCAGGATCCGCGCTGCGCGTCTCCAGCTCTGCGAGCGGTTCCAGTTGGACTTTCCTGTCCTGCGTCTGCACTCTAACAGAGGTGGTGATTTCTCCTCAGACCTCTTGGCAGCCTTCTGTGCGGAGCACGGCATCTGACAGCCGTTCACGCTTCCGGCCTCTCTGCAGCAGAATGGGGTTGCTGAGCGCCGCATTGGCTTGGTCATGGAGGTCGCACGTACCTCCATGATCCATGCGGCTGCTCCCCATTTTCTGTGGCCGTTTGCGGTCTGGTACGCCGCGCATCAGCTCAACCTCTGTCCCCGTGTCTCCTTGCCGGAGACCTCGCCCACACTGCTATGGACCGGGAAGGTTAGCAACGCGTCGCGTTTCCGGGTCTGGGGTGCTCGTGCCTTTGTCCGCGATACCACTGCGGACAAACTCTCACCTCGCGCCATTCCTTGCGTCTTCCTTGGCTTTGTCCCTGACGCATCTGGCTGGCAGTTTTACGACACCGCCTCGCGCCGTGTCTTTGCGTCTCAGGACGTCACCTTTGACGAGTCGGTCCCCTTTTACCACCTATTCCCCTACCGCAGTGCTCCTCGCCCCCTCTCGCCGCTCTTTCTCGCCCGAGGTCCTCCCCAGATAGACCCCCTCCCTGCGCGAGGCCCTGCTCCTTCAAGTGTTTCTCAGGTAGACCCTCCCATCCCTGCGCTTGTTGAGGTCACTAGTGACTCCGGTTCTACTGGGAGTGGTGCTGTCCCTGGGGGTGCGGAGCTTAGGGGTGCGCAGCGTGGGGGTGCTGAGCGTGAGGAGCCAGAGGGTGCCGAGCCGTTTGAGTCCACTGCTGCGTCTGCCTTAGTCGTTGAGCTTGTCGACTTTGCTGCTACCTGTCGTCTAGACTACGCTGTTACTCTTGTTGCAGAGTCTGGGTCTGTCTGTCCTCCGTCCTTCGAAGGTGAGTGTGCTCTTAGCACGGACGTCCTCGAGGACAGGCACGAGGACCTTGAGTGTCTTGCAGCCGCTACGCCTCATCTCGTGGCCATGCTACTTGCCCCTGAGGGAGACCCGGATGCACCAGACATCCCAACCCCGCGCTCTTACGCTGAGGCGATCGCGGGTGAGTACTCCTCTCAGTGGCAGACACCCATGGACGCAGAGATGGCATCCTGGAAGTCCACAGGCACGTACGTCGACGAGGTTCCCCCTCCTGGGGTGAACATCGTCAGTGGCATATGGATCTTCAGGGTGAAGCAGCCGCCAGGTTCTCCGCCTGTCTTCAAGGCTCGTTACGTTGCTCGAGGTTTCAGTCAGCAAGAGGGAGTTGACTTCTTCCAGACTTTCTCCCCCACCCCGAAGATGACCACTCTTCGGGTGCTGCTGCACGTTGCCGCTCAGCGTAACTACGAGCTTCACCCTCTTGACTTCAGCACAGCTTTCTTACACGGCAGCCTGCATGAGGAGATCTGGCTGCACCGCCCACCCGGCTTCACTGGGCCGTTCCTTCCTGGTACCCAGTGGAGCCTATGGCGGCCGGTCTACGGTCTCCGCCAGGCGCAACGTGATTGGCATGACACAGTAACGACACTTGCGGCTCTTGGGTTTGCTCCGTCGAGTTCTGACCTGTCACTGTTTCTGCGCACCGACACTTCGCTGCCGCCGTTCTACATCCTCGTGTACGTCGATGACTTGGTCTTTGCCACTGCTGACAGTGAGGCTCTCGCCCTGGTGAATTCGGAGCTGCAGACAAGACACATGTGCACAGACCTGGGTGACTTGCGCAGCTACCTTGGCTTGCAGATCACCTGGGACAGAGCACGCCGCAACATCACACTGACTCAGTCACACATGGTGCAGCAGGTCCTTCAGCGCTTTGGCTTCACCTCGTCCTCAGCACAGCACACTCCTCTGGCTACAGGTCACTTGCTCTCAGCTCCACCTTCGGACGAGTCCGTTGAGCCGAGTGGTTCTTACCCAGAGCTAGTTGGCTGCCTCATGTACCTGATGACCTGCACTCGTCCTGACCTCGCGTACCCTCTTGGCCTTCTGGCTTGCTACGTGGCTCCTGGTCGGCACCGAAAGGTGCACATGGATGCTGCTAAGAGGGTTCTGCGTTATTTGTGCAGTACATCGGGCATGGGGCTCGTGCTTGGAGGGCGGAGTCCAGTTGTCTTTACTGGGCACTCAGACGCGTCTTGGGTTGACGATCACGCTACACAGCGGTCGTCACACGGCTACACGTTCAGCCTTGGCTCCGGCTCTGTTTCTTGGCGGTCTACACGCTCTTCTTCTGTTCTCAGCTCCAATTGTGAGGCTGAGATCTACGCCACAGCCATGGCTGCACAGGAGTTACGCTGGCTCACCTACCTGCTGATCGACCTGGGAGAGGGGCCTCGTTCTCCTCCAGTTCTGTACGTAGACAACAAGGCCGTCATTGCCTTATGTCAGGAGCACAGACTGGAGCACAGAACAAAGAACATCGCTCTGCGTTACTTCCCGGCTCGAGAGTTGCAGCAGCGGGGTCAGCTTCGCCTTGCTCATGTGGCCACTCGGGCCAAGACTGCTGATATATTCACCAAGGCACGTCCGTGTGGTGACCATTAGCGCTTTTGTACTTTGTTGGGCCTTGTGCCTACGTTTCCACACTTGCTGTAGTCTCTGCTTGTACTGTGATCTATATATATACCTGCATGCTTGCTCTTGCTAGCTAGAGATCAGTGTGCTGTTCTTGTTACTTATATACCTCTGTATGTGAACTGGCCTTGTGGCCGTTTGCTTGTGCTCAGTGTGTGTGGTGACGTTGTGATCCACCCTGAGCTGTGTTTTGTTTCTTCTCTTGACCGGTCTTGTGACCGTTGCTTGCTCTAGCTATCCCCCATTTCGCCTATGGGGGTGTGTCAAAACATATGCATATCAGTATCTAGGCTATATTGGGGATAGCCTTAGGGGGTACAGAAACTTTCTCGACACTCTAGTCTTGTACCCCAACCTTGACCTAATCCAAGCATTCTTGCCTTAGCTCTAAACAGTTGCTACCCCTGCCCATGCACTGCCCCGCGCATAGTGCCTGCCCCGCACGTGGTGCCTTGCACGTACGCTACCTCGTGCGTCGCACCTCCCCGCCCCACCGCCAACCTTGACGTACCCGCGACCGAGTAAAGGACGATGCGCGCCTGCGAGTAGGGCCGCTAGCCTTCGATAATATCTCTGAATAGAAGCTCATGATACGAGCTTGAAGATAATCTCAGTATAGAGCGTGTGAACAGATGAAACGCTTTAGCGGCACTAGGCTAGGCAACCAGGAGCAGCAGCCAGCAGCATTAGCGGGTGATTCCTGTAGGGTGGCTTTTGAGTCAAACCTGTTTGCGGAGAAACACTGCGGTGCTGTTCGGTGCAGTCCGGTGCAGTATGGCCAACACTCTGGAGGATATCGAGAAAGCCCTCGAGGTGATTGGCTCGGCGCGCTGCTGCTTCAATTTTTGCTGACGCGTACATGGGCTCAGCGCGTTGCTAGTTCTGTTGCGCTGGTTCGTATGCTGTTGCAGTGCAAAAAAGCCACAATGACTCTACATGTCAGGATAGGGTCATAACTAAGTAGCCTTAGGAGCCATGGCAAGGATGGAGCAAGAGTAACGAGAGATGTTGAAGAGAGAAGAAGGGGTTTGCATTATAGAAAGAGTTACAGATATAGTTCAAGGGAAGGTGGGAAGGGGGGTACACCACCAACAATAGGACCTAGATGATACTACACTAGTTAGGATGCATGCAGTTAAATGAATATAATTCTAACACTACACTGCCACGGCTCTACACTGCAACGGCTCGTACGCCGTTGCAGTAGAGCCTTCGCATGTGTGTGTCCTCCCTTCTCCCTCAATCCAGACTAGCTCCCAAGCGCACATCTCAGGCCTCCCCTCCACCCTGCTTCCCCATTGACAGCCACCCCCCCGTTGCCTCTACTTCCTTACCTCAACAGTCGCATGTACTTGTGTGTCCTCCCCTCTCCACTCTCTAGTTGAGCTCACAAGTGTCAGGCCTCCACCCCAACCCACCTCGCCATTGACAGCCATCCCCCCATTGCCTCTTCTTCCTTACCGCAGCAGACGCATGTGATTGTGTGTCCTCCCCTCTCCCCCTCTCCAGTCCAGCTTCCAAGTGCATGTGTCAGGCGACCCCTTCGCCCTACGTCTCCATTGACAGCCATCCCCCTGTTGCCTCTTCTTCCCTTTCTAGCAACTTGCCTATGCTTGTGTGTTCTCCTCTTCCCCCCTCCTCACCAGCTCGTAAGTGCTCATCTCATCTCAGGCCCGGGTGGCCTCTTCTCTAATTCTCCACTCACAACCATCCCCCTTTTGCCTCTTCTTCCTTTCCTCAGCTGTCGCCTGCGCTTGTGTGTCCTCTCCTCTCCCCCTCTCCATACCAGCTCCCAAGTGCTCGTGTTAGGCCTCCCCTCCCCTCCACCCCACCCCTCCTTTGACAGCCATCCCTTCGTTGCCTCTTCTTCCTTACCTCAGCAATCGCCTGTGCTTGTGTGTCCTCCCCTCTCCCCTTCCAGACCAGTTTTCAGGTGCATACATCAGGCCTACACCCCTCCATCGATAGCCACCCCCCTGCTGCTTCTTCTTCCTCCCCCACCCTGATTATACTGCTGCTTTCAAGGCACTAGCATTCTTTCTTTGTCCTTCCTTCCCTCCAGACCAGTTCACAAGTGCAAATATCAGGCCTCCACCCCTCCATTGACAGCCACCCCCTTTGCTGCCTCTTCCTTACCTTAGTAGTCGCCTGTGTGTGTGTCCTCCCTTCCCTCCCTCCCCCCAACCAGACCAGCTGCCAGGTGCAAATATCAGGCCTCCACCCCTCCATCGACCGCCAACCCTCTGCTGCCAAAGTGGTGCATCAGGAGAGAGAGAAGCTAAAGTTGTGGTTGTTGAGTTGACTCAATAGTTGGTCATTCAGTAGTTTCACGACCACCGGGTGGGTGCTGGTGCACCAAGTGAGATCAGGTGCAGTGCGGTGGAAAGCGGTGCAAGGAAAGAGAGGAGATGGGGTTGTTTTGTAAGTGCTGGGTCGACTCAGCAGCTGCACGACCACAGGCTGGTGCTGGTGCACCAGGTGAGATGCGATGCAGTGTGGTGCAACATGGTGCATTAGCAGGAGTTGTGACTGTGAAGTCAACTCAGCAGTTGATCATTCAGCAGCTGCACGACCACATGTTGGTGCTGGTGCTCCAGGTGAGATACGGTGCTCAAACTTGCCAGTGACAAGATTTATGATGCCTGGAAAGCCAGTGACGTGCACATGCGCATGGCTGTCCTCCAAACTCTCTTCTTTACTGGCATAGGGCTCCTACCCCAGGTTGAGAGGGGAGGGGCTGAGCTGGAACTTGCCAGTGACGGCATTTATGACGCTTGGAAGGCCAGTGACACACACACGCACACATGCACGAAATGTCAGAATGTAGTTTGTCTAGCCTGCGGTGGGGTACGCTGTAGTGAGTACGACCCCTTAGGGTTTCCTATATGTATCCTCCTGCTTGCTAGTGAACACTCTCCTTTGCTCATTTCTCTCTTGCCTAGCTAGGTAAACCCTAGCTATGGCTCCTCACTGTGCTTACTCTTCTGACATGCTATCAGAGCAGGTCGACCCTCCTGGGTCGATCCTATGGGTGGGCCCCACCCAATGCTTCAACTGCTCTACTGCAATTGTGCGCCCCATGCGCGCGACCCTTTCTTCCTGCCGCGCGCTCGGAGCGCGTGACGTTTTTCATCCCGCCGTGTGCTCGGGGCGTGCGGCGGTTTTCTGCCCGCCGTGCGCCCCGAGGCGTGCGGCGGTTTCCTGCTTCGCACGGCGGTTTTCTGCCTGTCGTGGCGCCCCCGAGGACCTGCGCGCCGGCCCCTCTTGTTGCCTTGTCGCGGCGCCTTGGGGGTTCCCCCTCCCGTCGCCTTGTCGCGGCACCTTGGGGGCCCGCGCGTCGCCCCCTCCCGTCGCCTCGTCGCGGCGCCTTGGGGGCCCGCGCGCCGCCCCCTCCCGTCGCCCGTTGAGCCGCCCTCGGGGGCCCGTGCGCACCCCCCCTCCCGTCACCCGCCGTGGCGCCCTCGAGGGGCCCGCGCCCTGCTCCTTCGTGGCACCCAGGAGACCCCCCCGCCGCCTCCCTTTCCCTCTGTGAACCGCCCCTGCTGCTTCCCGCGCTCCTACCTGCTTTAGGGTTTGGGGGTGGCGGGCATGGGGGTGACCGGTGTGGGTAACCTGCAGCTCCTCCTCCTCCTCCTCCGTCTCCCACTGCTGCAGCTGCCGCTGAGGGGGGTGTGTGTGTGGGAGCCGAGGGTTAGGGTTTAAGGGGGATGCCGTGAGAGTGGAGCTAGGGTCGCAGCAAGGGGTGTGTGAAAGAGGGGCGGGACAGTTGGGGGAGGTTGAGCGGAGGCTGCCGTCTTGTCGTCCGCAGCACATGTAGTCCGGGGCGCTGTCTTGGTAGCCCAGAGAGCCTGCTGCGCTTGTCGCTCGTGGGTCCGTTGCTCCTGCCGCTCCTCGTAGCCGCCGAGCCAGTTACTCCAGTAGTCCGGGGCGCTGTCCTGGTAGCCACTGTGCCAGCCGCTCCTGTTGTCCGTGTGCCTGCAGCTTCAGCCGTCGCCTCCTATCTTCTCTCCTCTTACAGTCCCGCCTCCTCCTCCTCACTTGCCCTTCGTGATTATCTCTAGCTTTGCTTGCACTTATGAACCTGCTCTATGACTGCTTGCTCTGCTGATTATACCCCACTCTGACTATGGGGGTGTGTCAAAATGTAGTTTGTCTAGCGTGCAATGGGGTACTCTGTAGTGGGTACGACCCCTTTGGGTTTCCTATATGTATCCTCCTGCTTGCTAGTGCACGCTCTCCTTTGCTCATTTCTCTCTTGCCTAGCTAGGTAAACCCTAGCTATGGCTCCTCACCGTGCTTACTCTTCTGACACGGAAAGCCTGAAACTTTCCCAAACTCTGTACGTGCACACTTGTTGTCCTGCGTGCAGGCGGGACTCCTTTCACAGAGGGTTAACAAAGGTGGATTTGAACCTACGCATGCATGCCAGTGAGGAGGTTTGAGATGCCCCAAGACCCATTCATGACGACATGCCCATGTTCCCCAACCTCTCGGCTTGCGTGCTGGCAGGACTTCTTCCACCGAGGGTTGAGAGAGGAGGAGCTGAACTGACTCATGCCAGTGAGGAGGTTTGAGATGCCATAAAAGCTACTGACGTAACATACACATGCAAACGTGCTTGTTCCCCTTACTCTCTGCCCTTGCTTGCTTGTTTGTTGTCCTGTATGCTGACAGGACTTCTTCTATTGCTGATTGATAGAGGAGGAGGTGAAGTGAAGCAGGCAAGTGACGACATCTGAGGCGCCTTATAAGCCAATGACATACACATGCGACATGCGTGTTCCCCAATCTCTGTGCTTGCTAATTGACAGGACTCCTATTGAGGGTTGACAGAGGAGGAGCTATTTTAGGCATAGGCGTGTGCACTAAAGGGAAAACCCTGTTTGTTTTTGCTTGCTTGTTTCCTCGCTTGCTTGCATGCTGACAGGATTCCTTCTACCAAGGGTTGACAGAGGAGGAGTGATTTTGGTGCGGTAAGCTGGAAACTCTGCGTGTTCTCACTTGCTTCCTTCCGTGCTTGCTTGCTTGCTTGCATGCTGACAGGATTCCTTCTACCGTGGGTTGACAGAGGAGGAGCTTAAACGTGTGAGCGATTTCAACTTCGACCATCCTGGTAAGCTAGTAACCAATCATTGATTTAATATTGTCTCTTAGACGTCTCAAAAAGAATTCTATTTCACGTCGACCATCCTGGTAGGATGGTAACCACATAGCTCTCTCAGTCGGGTATGCATTGGAATACCACTGTTCACGTGGTGCTGCTGGTAACCACCACCACGTGTCTTGCAAGTTGACAGAGGAGGTGAAGCGTGCCAGTAACTACAGCTTCGACCATCCTGGTAACCACAACTCAGTTTGTATGGGTATGCTTAATTACCACTATGAGCGGTGCTGGTGGTAACCACTACCCCGTTTTATGGAATTTTGAAAAACCCCTTGAGAACTCTTAAAAATCCTTGAGAATTGTCAAAAAGCATCCTTAGCCTGTGTGCATATGGTTACCACTGTATGCGGCGCTGCTGATAACCACCACCCCGTTTCTTGCAAGTTGGCGAAGGAAGAGCAGAAGCGTGCTAGTAGCTTCAACTTCAAAAGTCCAAGGTAAGTTGGAAACCAGTCACTCAGTCAAGTTTCTACCCTTGTTGCTCTCAAGGAAGGTTGATTGATAGAGTGATTGACCATCGGGGCACTACCTTACGACTTTCGAGGCTGCTCAAAAGGTTCCACCCTTGTTGCTCTGGATTAGGGTTGATCAATAGACTGATTGACCATTGTGCCACTACCTTACTCACTTGAGTTCCCGTGCCTCCTTCCCTCGTCTCCTCCCTCTGCTTCCTCCCTCTGCCGTGCCCACTCGTCTTCTCCCTCTGCCTTCTCCCTCCCCCCCTCCCCACTAGTCCCCTACCTTTGACTTCCCTTCATCCTTCCTCTGCCTCCTCCCTCTGCCTCCTCCGTGACTGCTCCCCTCCCTCCCTCACTTCCCTCAGTCGCATTTGGCATGGACACTCTGCACTCAACCGTCTGCACTAAACTCTCATTGCTCTCAAGGAGCGTTGATCTGTGGCGATCCTAGTGGATGATTTTAATGTCTTTTCTACCTTGCTTTTGCACTCTTATCACCACTCATAAATCTTTATGTTTTTTCCTAACATCTTATATTACTGCAGCTGTGCCTCTGCCTCCTGCTGTGGCGATTGAGTCGGTCTTACATTTCGATGCGGAGGGCCGTGCGATCGACTTTGATGAGTGGCTGCTCGAAGTCAAGCTCTACCTCACAAGCCAGGTTCAGCAGGGCGTCTCCTTGTACGACCACGCTTCGAGTGAGCTCCCGACCCCGCCATGTCCTTCTGATCTTGCCGCCACTGACGCCACGCCGCTGCAGAAGGAGGAATATAGGAAACCAGGAGCGGCTAGCCTGGAGTACAGCCACTGGAAGGCATGCGACGCTGCTGCACGCCTTGCCATCTGCCGCCACCTCCCGCTGGCCGAGCGGAAGCACTTCAACCAGGTGAAGACCGCGAAGGAGTGTTTGGATAATGTTATCGCTCGCTACTCCACTCTTTCGCCTGGTACTTTAGGCCGTCTCTTTCTGCCCTTCCTATTTCCTGATCTCCCTTCGTTCCACACCGTCGGTGACCTGGTCAAGCACCTGCACTCGCTTGACGCTAGGTTCCGCGCTGCTTGCACTACTGAGTTTCTTGCTAAGAATCCGCCCCCCATGTATATCACACTGTATCTCCTCGCGACCCGCCTTCCTACCGCTTTGTGGCTGCCTGCGATGACCTCCTCACTGTGCACCTCACAACTCTCAGTATCGACCCCTTTGAGACGTGTCTCACTGAGATCGAGACTCCCCTACGCACCCTAGCCTTCGTTCGTGGTACGGTGCTTCCCCTTATCTTTGAGGGGTGCGCCCCGTCTCTGCTCAGTGCCTCCGCTGCCTCCGCTACTGGAGTTGAGCCTGCTGCCCCGACGAAGATTGCAGCAGTTGCTGCCTCTGGTGGGCAGCGACATCGCAAGAGTGGTCGTAGGAGTGGAGGGGGTGGAGATGGTGGAGGCGGTGGAGGCGCTGGTACATCTGGGAGGTCTGGCCTTGGAGGAGGTTTTGGGTTTGGTGGTACGGCCAGATGAGGTGCTGATCCTGGGTGTGTGGCAGTGACGCAGCAGCAGCAACAACATTCGTCGCAATAGCATCAGCAAATCAAGCAGTGGGCCTCCCAAAGCTCTGATAATCAGGGTTGATCATGAGCGTTACTCTGATTTGTCAGAGAAGACTTAACTTCCGCAAAAACTTTGAAATTGAACGAGAATGAAAATGACGAAGGGAAAGTTGGGTACAAGTGCAGACCCCTAGAAGCTGTACCCCATATGTGCTACCCACTTTAGCCTACAATGGCTATGTCATGTAAATCTGACACACCCCCATAGGCAAAGTGGGGGAGAACAAGGGGTCACAAGACCAGTCAAGCAAAGCAAAGCAAGCTCAGGGTGGATCACAAAGTCACCACACATTCCGAGCACAAGTTCAAGGCCACAAGGCCAGTTCACAGGCACGAGTACATATATATAGAAGGCTAGACAAGCAAGAGCAGGTGTATATAAATATATATGTAACAGTACAAATAGGCAAGGCAGGCACAAGACCCAACTGAGTACGGAAGTGCTGATGATCACAAGGCGCAAGTGCCTTGGTGAAGATATCAGCAGTGTTGGCCTCAGAGGCCACGTACATAAGACGTAGCTGACCACGCTGCTGCAACTCACGAGCAAGAAAGTAGCGGAGAGCAATGTGCTTCGTTCTATGCTCCACTCTCTGCTCCCGACACAAGGCCAGCATGGCCTTGTTGTCTACGTACAGCACTGGAGGAGAACGAGGCGGCGCTCCAAGGTCAGTCAGCAGGTAGGTGAGCCAGCGAAGCTCCTGTGTAGCCATGGCTCCTGCGTAGATCTCAGCCTCACAACTGGAGCCGAAACTGAAGACGAGCGGGTAGCGCGCCACGAAATAGAGCCGGAACCAAGGCTGAAGGTGTAACCCAGTGACGACCGCTGCGTAGCCTTGTCGTCAGCCCAAGAAGCGTCTGCGTGCCCAGCGAGGACCACTGGACTCCGCCCTCCAAGCACTAGCCCCATACCCGACGTACTGCACAAGTAGCGCAACACCCTCTTCGCTGCAGCCATGTGCTCTAGTCTGTGTCTCCAAGGAGCAACATAGCGTGCCAAGATGCTAAGAGGGTATGCAAGGTCAGGTCGTGTGCAGGTCATCAGGTACATGAGGCAGCCAACAAGCTCTGGGTACGGGCCACTCGGCTCTACGGACTCATCCGAAGGGAGAGATGAGAGCGAGTGGCGAATAGACAAAGGAGTGGCCTGAGGCGAGGAGTACGTGAAGCCGAAGCGCTGAAGGACCTGCTGCACCATGTGTGACTGAGTCAAGGTAATGGTGCGGCGTGCTCTGTCCCGGGTGATCTGCAAGCCAAGGTAGCTGCGCAGTTCACCCAAGTCTGTGCACGTGTGTCTCTTCTACAGCTCGGACTTCACGTGGGCGAGTCCCGCAGTGACAGCAGTGGCAAAGACCAAGTCGTCGACACACACGAGGATGTAGAACGACAGCAAAGAGGTGTCGGTGCGCAGAAACAGTGATGGGTCGGCAATAGAGGGAGCAAACCCAAGAGCTGCAAGTGTAGTCCTCAGTGTGTCCTGCCACTCACGCAGTGCCTGGCGAAGACCGTAGACTGGCCGCCGGAGGCTCAACTGCGTGCTAGAAGGAAAAGTCCCAGTGAAGCCAGGAGGGCAGCGCAGCCAGATCTCCTCGTGCAGGCTGCCCTGCAAGAAAGCAGTGCTGAAGTCAAGAGAGTGTAGCTCGTAGTCACGGTGAGCAGCTATGTGCAGCAGCACCCGAAGAGTGGTCATCTTCGGGGTGGGAGAGAAGGTCTGAAAGTAGTCAACCCCTTGCCGCTGACTCAAGCCACGAGCCACGTAACGCACCTTGAAGACAGGCGGAGAACCCGGCGGCCGCTTCACCCTGAAAATCCACATGCCACTGACGATGTTCACCCCAGGCGGGGGAACCTCATCAACGTAGGTGCGTGTGGACTTCCAGGAAGCCATCTCTGCGTCCATAGCTGCCTGCCACTGAGAGGAGTAGGGACCCTCTATCGCCTCCGCGTAAGAGCGCGGAGTCGGGATGTCAAATGCATCCGGGTCTCCCTCAAGGGTAAGCACTACGGACACGAGTTGAGGTGAAGCAGGAGCCAAGCACTGGAACTCCTCCTGTCTGTCCTCAAGGACGTACGTGCCAAGGGCACACTCACCCCCGACGGACGGAGGACAGACACACTCAGACTCAGTAACAAGAGTGGCAGCGTAGTCTAGGCAACAGGGAGCAGCAAAGTCGACGAGCTCAGCAACTAAGGCAGACGCGGCAGTGGACTCAAAGGAAGGGTCAGTGACAACAGTAGCAAGGAGACGCGTGACAGTAGGACTGGCAGCACGAAGAGAGTCCGACTCCGGGTCGGCAAGAGCAGGAAGAGAAGAGTCTGGAGGAGAAGGCAAAGGGGCACACAGAGGAGCAGTGGACAGACGTAGAGACATCCGGTGCGTGCCAGGGACAGGAGGAGGAAGCTGAAGCGAACCACGACCACTAGTGCGAGCACCACGGACAGGTGACGCAGGGCGAGACGCAGGCTCACGACGCTCAGTAAGACCTCCAGTAGGACCAGTGTAGGGAGAAGGAGCAGGCAGTGAGGAAGCCGGCTGTAACTGTAAGTGTGACAGGACAGGCTGTGGACACTCTAAGGGAGGAGGAGGACCAGTAGAAGGCAGGAGACCAAGAACCTGCTGAAGGAGCGGAACAAAGTACGACCGAGGCCGCGCGGCGACTCGTGACACAGCAGGAACACCTTTAGTACCCCCAGTGGTAGCACCAGCGCCAGCAGCACCTCCAGCTCCAGTACCTATAGCAGCACCAGTAGCACCCCCAGCAGGACCACCTCCAGGACCGACAGCAGTAGCCTCGGTGCCAACACCCTCAGCAGCTCCAGTACTCCCAGTACGAGCACCTCCGGGACCCGCGGCACCAGCACCCTCTGCAGCCAAAGAAACTCCAGCTCCAGCAGCACGCCTCCAGCGCCGGGCAAACCACTCGCGCAGCTCTTGTGGAGAGAGTGGCTCCCGCCAAGACGAAGCACCCGTAGAACCGCCAGGCACAGCACCACCAGACGCCACACGAGCAAGCCCAGCTCCCTCAGGCTCCGCACCCCCAGGCTCAGCACCTCCAGGCGTGGGACCCCTAGGCTCAGCACCCCCAGGCGTATCACCCCCAGGCTCAGTACCCCCAGACTCAGTACCCCCAGGCTCAGCACCCCCAGACTCAACACCCCCAGGCTCAGCACCCTCAGCAGCACCAGAGTCACCAGCGACCTCGACAGGCTCAACCGCATCTACCTGGGACACACCTAAAGGGGCAGGACCCTGAGGGGGAAGGGGGTCTACGGGGGGGGGACCTGGCACAAGGAAGAGCGGTGGCGGTGGGAGGGATGGAGTGCGGTAGGGGAAGAGGCGGAAGAAGGGGACTGATTCGTCGAACGTGACGTCCTGGGAGGACAGAACACGGCGAGAGGTGGGGTGGTAGAACTGCCACCCAGGCGCGTCAGGGGGGAAGTCAAGGAAGACGCAAGGAACAGCACGAGGGGACATTTTGTTCGCAGACAAGTCGCGGACGATCGCCCGAGATCCCCAGACACGGAACGCAGACGCATCGCCAACCTTCCCCGTCCACAGCAAAGCTGGGGAGGACTTCGGCATGGAGACCTTGGGCTGAAGGTTGATCTGATGCGCCCCGTACCGAACCACAAACGGCCACAGAAAATGGGGGGCAGCCGCATGCATCATGGACGTACGGGCGACGTCCATGACCATGCCAATGCGGCGCTCAGCAATCCCATTTTGCTGTGGAGATTCTGGAAGCTTGAAGGTCTAGCGGATGCCTCGCGCACGACAATAGGCTTGCAGAAGGCTAGAGGAGAACTCTCCGCCTCTGTCAGAGTGCAGACACAAAACAGGAAAGTCCGAGCCGAAGCTCTGCCTGAGCTGGAGACGAGCTACGCGGATCCAGTTGATCAACACCCCAGTGGCATCACCGTTGCTGCGCAAGGGGAAGACTATGGTGTAACGCGAGTAGTCGTCAACCACCAGCAAGAAGTAGCGCTCGTGACCCTCTCTACGGACATGGGCTGGGCCCTACACGTCCATGTGAAGAGTCTGTAGCGGGGCCTCTATCGGAGAAAACTGGGGGGAGTGAGGGGCAGCCCGCTGCCGACCCTCGACACAGGGGACGCAGGTAGGGCCAGGCCCCGGAGGAAGGGGAGGGAGGGACCGGGGAAGACCACAGACAAGGACACGGGAGGCCATGCTTCGGAGACGAAGCAGGGAGGGGTGACCAAGGCGGTGGTGCTAGAGGAGAGTCTCGTGAGACACAAGGCGACACAAGCAGGGGGCAGACTCAGGACCAGTCCTAGACGATGCAGCAGACACCTGACCCAACGCAGCTACCTGACCAGACGCACTGAGTGGAGGAGACTCAGTGGTCAGTGTGTACAGGCTCGACCCCGGCCGACGTGTAAACGTGGCCAGGTGTCGGCCTGTCCGAGCGTCCGTGCAGTGGGTCAACCGCTGACTCGCACGAGTGAACTGGTGAACCCCCGCATCCTGTAGGTCAGCACCACTCACCAAGTTCGTAGAGAACGAGGGGAGGTAAAGACAAGACAGGGTGCCAGAGGGGGCCGCCGAACACGGGAGGACAGTGGAGAAGGGCGCAAGGACACGACCCCAAGAGGGGTCTGCCAGAGAGACTGCAACTGGCCGACCAAGCGGCGTGAGTGTGGTGCGGCCTCGAAAGAAGGAGCGAGAAGCCCCTGAGTCAAGGGTGAAGGTGTGGGAGTCCGAAGCCGACGCAGTACCTGAGAGAGCAGACTCACCAGCACCTAAGGAAGCAGACGCACCAGCACCTAGAGCAGCACTCTCGCTAGCACCTAGAGCAGCAGCCTCACCAGTACCGAGAGCAGTAGTCTCAATGCCCGGGTCGGGCGGAAAACACCGGTAACAGTCACCCTCATCACTAATAGTCACATTATACATAGCAGCAAGAATAGCATCAAAGTCAAGGTCAAAGATAGCTACACCTGCCCTAGACAGCTCGCCCTAGCGAGGGATCTCAGTGGCCTCAGGGAACTGGTGACGCCAAGCGTTCGTCAGGCGGCAAAGCTGCGCTGGGTGGAGTGCGCACCCCTGCACTGCTCACCCGCGCGATCGCCGGTGCGTAGAACGTAGGTGCACGGACCAGTACCCCCACCCCGTTAGCGTGCAGCGTACCACTCACGGAGCTGCTGAGGGGGGGGGGGATGTCACGAGTGCGCTGCTGCTGCTGCTGGCGCTGACCACCATCAGAGCCAACCCTCTGCGCAGCACCACCCTGACCAGCTCCACTTCCTCCGCCGCCGCCTCCTCCACCGCCGCCACCTCCGCCACCTCCGCCCCCACCGCCACCGCCGCCGCCGCCTCCGCCTCCACTGCCGCCACCGACACCTCCACCCCCGCCACCACTCCCACCACCACCCCCACTCCCTCCACTGCCTCCACCGCCACCTCCGCCACCCCCGCCGGCCCCTCCAGCACCCTTGCCCCCCTTGCCCTTGCCGGTACGGCATCTCCCGCTTGGGGCAGACGCAGCGCCGACCGACTCGAAACCAACGAGGTCGGCCGCAGCAGCAGAGGCAACAGAGGGCAAAAGGGGGGAGGGGGAACACCCCCTCAAAGACGGGGGTGTGAGGGTCACCACGAGAGGCTCCTACAGCGACTATGCTCTTCTCTGCCGATAGGAGCGCCTTCTCGAGGAGGTCAACGGTGAATGTGGTGGTGCAAACTGAGAGGAAGTGGTCCCTGACTACGCGAAGGGAGTCAGGGAGCCGGGTAACTATGTAGTAGAGGGTGATGTACATGGGGGGGGGGGGTTCTTGGCGTAGAACTCAGCAGGAAGCGCAGCGCGGTAGCGAGTGTCACTAGTGCGGAGGTGCATAATGAGGTCAGCGACTGTGGGAAAGGCAGCAAGGTCAGGGAAGAGGTACGGTAGCATGAGGCGGCTCAGTGCAGAAGTGGCAGGGGAGGAGTAGCGCGCAACTACAGCGTCGTACAAGGTGTGAGCACTCTTGTACTGGCTAAAGTGCGCACGCTCAGAGGTAGGCAGGTGGCGACGCACAGCAAGACGTGCAGCAGCATCACGTGTGGCCCACTATGAGCGAACAGTGGCGTCGGCATCAGCAGCAGGGGCAGGAGAGGCACCAGAGGTGAGGTCAAAGAGGGAGAGACCGTCTGCCCGATCGCACTGTAGGAAAAGCTGAAGGTCATCTACCCAGACGTCAAAGTCAATGGCCCGACCCTCAGCGTCAAAAGCGAGGACACTAGGGGTAGCCATGACAGCAGTTGACTAGTAGCGCGAATAGTAGGGTAAGGGCAGTGCAGAGACAGAGGCGCTGCTCTTACTGGACAGGGCGTCTTGGGCAGCTCGGCGGCTCGGCAACTCGGCGGCTTGGCAGCAACTACGGCTCGGGCGGCTCGGCGGTACACCGGTTCGGCGGCTCGGCGACCCGGCGACTCGGGCGGCTCAGGTGGCGCGACGGCTTGGGAAGGGCAGCTCCGGGGCCGCAGGGGTAGGCGACGGGGCCAGCAGAGGCGGGGCCGAGGCAGGGAAGGGCGACGCCGGGGCCGCAGGGGTAGGCGACGGGGCCGGAGGGTAGGCGCTGGAGCTGAAGGGTAAGCGCCGGGGCCAGCAGGGTAGGCGACAGGGCCGCAGGGTAGGCGACGGGGCCGCGAGGGCGGCTTGGAGGGGTCGCTAGGGCGGCTGGAAGAGGCCGCGAGGGCGGTGCAAAAGGGCCGCAAGGGCGGCGCGAAAGGGCCGCAAGGGTGGCGGGAAGCGACGGGGCCGCGAGGGCGGCGGAACGGGGCCGCGTGGGCGGTGTGACAAGGCCGCGAGGGCGGCGCGACGTGCTGGGGCCGCGAGGGCGGCGCGACGGGGTCGCAAGGGCGACTCAACGGGGCCGCTAGGGAGGCGCGACGCGGTCGTAAGAGCGGCGCGACGGGGTCGTGAGAGGGGAGCGCGACTAGGGCATAGGCTGAGCGCGCTCCGGGCAGGAAAAAAAAACGGTGGGCCCTAGGAACAGTTCCCACAGGGGAACCTGCTCTATACCATGTGAAATTGAACGAGAATAAAAATGACTAAGGGAAAGTTGGGTACAAGTGCAGACCCCTAGAAAGCTGTACCCCATATGTGCTACCCCATTACAGCCTACAGTGGCTATGTCATGTAAATCTTACAAAAACAACTCTGATCAGTCAGTGTACCTAATTTTCCAACTCTGTGTGTCCTCTCAAGTGTTGATCCTACGCCTTCAGCGTTCCTACAAAAGTACATACCGTATTACCCCGGATAAAAGCGCATCTGCGTTTATAATAAAACATGATTTTTCAGGGGGGTGCGCTTATAATTGAGTAAAAAATATAAGCGCATGCGCTTATAAGATAACAAATATACAATTTTAAATTACTAGCACGAAAATGTAGTTCGCCCCATTGCGCACCCAATCGAGTTGATTTGAAACAGGGTTGTGGGTGAAAATCTCTCGCTACTTGACAAGGAAAGATTCCCTGCCAGCACAAACACTCAAAATGAGTCACTTGGCGCTTCTGACAGCACATGCTGACTGGACGCACACCGTGCAGGGTTTGAATGCGAAGGAAATTCAATTTTCAAGTCATCAGCTTGCTAAAGCGAGCTTCGTTACAGTAGCTTGACAGTTTTTTCAAAATTGAAACTAACATGCGCTTATGCGCTCATGGAGGATCAGCCATAAGCGCATTAGTCCAGATAGAACCGCATGCGCTTTTAATAGGCCTGTGGTTAGATCCGGGGTGATATGGTAGTATCGTTGTGTTAAAATCACGAGGAGAAAGTTTAGAAGCAGAAAGAGAGGATGCACTAGCAAGCAGTTGAGTACATATAGGAAACCCTAGATTGGGGTGTACTCGTTATAGAGTACCCCACTGCAGGCTAGACAAATACAACATTCTGACACGTTGTGCTATTCACTCACTACATATTTAGGAAACGCACATTGTATAGAGAAATACTTGCCTGCTAGCCATTTTCGAGGGGGCTCGGTCAAAATGCCTGTACCTTGTACAGAGAAAATTGCATTCGCCTAAATTTTTACTGGTCTATAAGAGTAGCTAAAAACAAAACCCTGGCAAATCCAGCAGTGGGGAGCTTCGGCCACAGTGGCTGCCTGGACAGCTGGGTATCGCATCGCCGGGACGCCGGGCCCTGCCAGTACCGACTCCTAACTGGTCCGGACGCTGGCACCGTCTGCGGGCGTCACGATCACTCCGATGCGCAACACCGCCTCGACAATCAGTATCGTGACCGCTTTGGCCCTCATATGGTCACCCCTGACTGGTTTGCGCTGTTGCAGCGTGGTTTGCCTGTGTTTACTATGGACATTTCTTACGTGTAATCTGCTTGCCTGCATCATCTATTTATAACCTTGCATGCCTTCATCTGCACCCGCACCACTCCGGCATGACTATGGGTACAATACACATGAGCTTGGCCATTGTTATCTCGTGCGCTATGCTATTGACGTGCAAAAGTGGAATCTCCAATCGTTACGGTTGACAATCAGTAGCACCTTCCTTTGAGCCACCAACCTCAAGCCCACAGTTTTGCTACAGTTGCAAGCTAGCTTGCCAAGACACAACCACTGTCATTCATGCACTTACATTTCTACAATAGCTATAGGCTAGCCAGCCCTCATGTGTCTTGTCAATAGGACAGTGCTCGCTTTCAGCAGTTACTAACGTGCTTGAAATGTTGTACGTTTCTTTGTTCAAAGCCAGATACACATTCAATATAGCTGGACATATAGGGTAACTACCAAAGAGATTTTGTTCAACTGATCTTTGTCCCTTTGTTCTCTGAGATGGGCGCAGTGTGATGGTGATGAAAATTTGTGTTTCATCAGGTACCTACAAGTGGGATGGGCTCAGTCTCAGCTTTGGGGTATACGGAGTGGTTGAGAGGAGGCACAGAGGTGTAAAATGTATATCAATCGGCTGCTCCGACACTTGCATTCAGATTCTTGCTGGCACATTTTCACAAATCCATTCCATATTTGTGTTTATCAATACCGTATTCTCCCGGACATAACACCCTAGGGTATAGCTAAAAATACAGGGAAAAAATGGGGGCAGTCTCCTCATAGGAAAAAAATACATAATACCCGGGTCTCTACATATGGCATATTTTAGTGTTAGTGATTTTTTAATTAGTCAATGTGGGTGTTTTGCTGGTCGTTTTAGCATCACTGCCTGAGGCGCGAATGTCAGTTTCGGCCTCGAACTTCATCGCCCTCACGAAAATGCCATGTGACACCTCTCTTGCCACTTGCAACGGAAGATTCACCTGCACGTGGCAACAAAGAAATAGTGGGAGGGGGCAAATCTCGGCAGATTGCCTATGAATGTACCGCGAAATTTCATTGAGGGAGAAATTCACACGGTATTCTTCCGTATTGCAGCTACTCGTTAACGACTACAATAATGAACCCGTAAGAAAAGGGGGGTGTTATAGAAAATCAGCCAAAAAGGGGGGTATAGTAGAAACGAGGTCTATCATAACACCCACCCCGCACAAGCTACCCGGGGGTGTACAATTATGGGGGGGTGTTTTGTCCGGGAGTATACGGTATATTAGGCAATTATGTTGCACCATCTGAAACAGAAAGTCGGGAATCATTGCTACATGAACCTTCACATACTGCAGCACCTTCGGCTGCGTCAAATCATGTGGCAATACCGTAACTTCAATTGCACACAACCAAACAGGCTGAGCATCCTCAGCCATGTGGCAGTGCTGGTGGCAATGCTGGTGGCAGTGGCAGAGAGGGGAGTGATGGATGGAGTGAGGTGGGATGCTGCAAGAGGAGGGATCCAATCTGGTAGGGAGAGAGTTTGGGAAAGGGTAACAATTACTAACTTAAGTTACTACATAAATAGTGCAGTTTACCATGGTGCATGATACTGCAAGTTGAAATGATCAAGGAAAAGTATGCAAAGAGTTTTGAGGCACCTCAATACCTCTCGTAAGGTACCAGTATTTACCGAGGACATCTATCCTCTCCACTGCTTCATCTCTACTCATCCCCCCTCCCCTCTCACGATTCCCCCTCTCCACTCACCCTCTCCCCCTATTGACTCACCATCTCCTCCTCCACACTTAGCATAGGGGCGTGAATGCGAGTGTGAATATGATTTGATTGTGATTGGGGATGGGAGTTGGAGTGTAGGCATGGTTTTTATGTGAATGTGTGAGTGAGCCTGTATATAAGTGGGAGTGTGTGTGTGTGTGTATGTGTGTATGTCTGTGTATGTGTGTGTGTGTGTGTGAATAGTACTATGCGTGTGAGTGAGGGGGGGGGGAGTGCGAGTCTGAGACTGCTCTATGCAGCAAGGGAAGAGTCGACCCTCCTTGAGAACAAGGTGACTTTTGAGTCAACTCAAAAGCCAGCTTGCTCTATGCGACAAGGGAAGAGTCGACCGTCCTTGAGAACACCAACAGGTTGACTTTAGAGGGAGAGGAAAGTGAACATGTTTCTAGGGAGGGTGGGAATGCGAGTGTGAGACTGCTCAATGCAGCAGCAAGGCAGCAAGGAAAGAGTTGACCCTCTCTGAGAACACTAACAGGTTGACTTTAGAGGGAGCGGAAAGTAAACATGTTTCTAGGGAGGGTGGGAATGCGAGTCTGAGACTGCTCAATGGAGCAGCAAGGCAGCAAGGAAAGAGTTGACCCCCTCTGAGAACACTAACAGGTTGACTTAAGAGGGAGCGGAAAGTAAACATGTTTCTAGGGAGGGTGGGTCGACTTTAGAGGGAGCGGAAAGTAAACATGTTTCTAGGGAGGTTGGGAATGTGAGTCTGAGACTGCTCAATGCAGCAGCAAGGCAGCAAGGAAAGAGTTGACCCCCTCTGAGAACACTAACAGGTTGACTTTAGAGGGAGCGGAAAGTAAACATGTTTCTAGGGAGGGTGGGTTGACTTTAGAGGGAGCGGAAAGTAAACATGTTTCTAGGGAGGGTGGGATGAGGGGCACTGTGGGGGAGCGTGGGTAGGAGATTGGGTGGAAGTGTGGTTGGGAGTGTGGGCAGGAGTGTGGATGGGAGAGTGGGGGGGATTGTGGGCAGGACATAAGAAGAAAGACAAGTTCAAAGAGGAAACCAGAGGGTGGTTGAGATTTAGTGGAAGAGGACACCAGTTAGGCGCCATTGAGTTCGATACGTGGCAGCAACCTAGGATTCCACACCAGTAGTTGTTGGTAGAGGACACAAGAAGAAAGACGAGTTCAAATAGGAAACCAGAGGGTGGTTGAGATTCACACAGACGAGCCCTGTGAGTCCTCACTCCAGACAAGCACAGAGAGCACCCGAGAAGCTGGGCTTGCACCTGGGGAGCTGGGCTTGCACCTGGGGAGCTGGGCTTGCACCTAGGGAGCTGGGCTTGCACCTGAGAAGCCGGGCTTGCACCTGAGAAGTTGGGCTTGCACCTGGGGAGCTGGGCTTGCACCTGGGGAGCTGGGCTTGCACCTGAGAAGCCGGGCTTGCACCTGAGAAGTTGGGCTTGCACCTGGGGAGCTGGGCTTGCACCTGGGGAGCTGGGCTTGCACCTGAGAAGCCGGGCTTGCACCTGAGAAGCTGGGCTTGCACCTGAGAAGCCGGGCTTGCACATATTGGCCGGCTTTGAATGAATTCAAGAGATGATGTATATCGTAGCAGGTAGGAAAATTGTGGTGCCAGTGGTGGCAGCGGAGGAGAAGGGAGAGGGAGAGGCGAGTGCGGCAAGATGCAGCAGTCACACTCTTGTGTTGTCTTTTGGGGTGAGAGAAAGCAAGGAGCAGACCTGGGACGGAATGAGTCGGAAGTATAACAATGATGGACAGGAGGAGTTGGAGAATATTGTGTGCCTGATCGTGAAAATGAGGATGATGAGGATGATGAGGATGATGAACACGATCAGCATAAAGAGTGTAATGAGCTTGCGTCTGCACGAAATTTCACAAATCCTACCTCATCTCTTAAATCCATTCATTCATACTTCTTCCCATCCTTCGGGCAATGGGAGCTCTTAAAAGTAACTCGAAATATTCTAAAGAGAGTTCTCCGTTCTCAATCACTGCATCTTCCTACCTTTTTCTGCCAGTCGAATTCTCTTCCTCGCTCTCCACCACCAGTAGCACATCCTCTATCTAGCCCTGGCTACAGCCTGGAGGGAAGAGAGGGAGAGGAGGATGGAGGGTTCGCTGGGGAAGGAGAGAGAGGCACTTTATGGCAGGCCGCCAGAAGGAGGCAGAGAGGGGTTAGTTTAGGGGCAGCACGGGAGATTAGGGAGGGGATTAAGCGAGCCAGAAGGAGGCGGAGGGGTGATTTTAAGGCAGAGAGGTGCTGTTCTGGCAGCACCTCTCCATCAGTATTTTCTGAAAGGCGGAGAGGTGCTGTATAGTTTTGAGGCGCCTCAAAACTAGACTCTCCATCAGTATTTCTTGAAAGGCAGAGAGGTGCTGTTCAGGAAAAACTGGCGATAAAAGTGCAGTTTTGAGACGTCTCAAAACTACACTTTTATCACGTGGCTATATTTCCTGAAAGGTAGAGAGGTGCTTTTCAGGAAAAACTGGGGCAGTATAGGTAAATCTTGGCCTTTCGGGAAATACTGGGGGCAAAATTGGCAAAACCCCCCTCAGCCCACCCACCTCAACCCCCACTCACCTGCACAGCCCACTCTCCTCTCCACAATCACCCAAACAGCCCACTCACCCCACTCACCCCACTCACTCACCCCACTCACCCCACTCGCCAGCATACCAGGAGAAGGCATTTGTATGGCTGCCATTGAAGAGAGTGACTGAAACGGAAGGAACAAGAACGTGGGGGAGGGAGGAGGAAGGGGAAAGAGCCAGGTTAGGAACCTGGTGTATTATCTCGGGGTTTGGTGGGGTATGAACAGAAGTCAGACGGCCCATGCGTGAGGGTTTTAATAGGTTGTCGTGAGCATTGGTGCTGTTGAAGAGAGTGACTGGAACGAAGGGGTTGAGAGCGGCACCAGAGTGGTTGAGAAGGGTTAGGAAGAGTACAGTGGGGTATGGGAATTTGAGTACAGAAAGAAAAACCCAGAGGGAGGATTCATCGAAGAGAAAATTCTGGCATTGGAAAGACAGATGACAACTGATAGCTGGACGTTTTGTGATAACTATAGTGCAAACATTCAATTTTAAGCTAGGATGACAATTAATCTGGTCAGATGTAGTGCACATTCTACCTTTGTTTTGCTGTTTTTTTTCTATAAGGATCCTAGAGCACGCCCCTGGGAGGGACTAGCAATATCATAGCTCCTTTCCCAAATAAGCCAATTTGAATTTCTCTGGAATATACCACTACTCAAATCTACCAAGAATCCATTACACAATCTATGCACAAGTACCGTACACACTCCACGAATGCTCTGAAGAACGCATTTAACAATGGCTAGCCGAAAAAGAAACATGACACATCCCCAAAGTCACTCTGATCACCACACACTCTGTTCGTGTCAAGCTACGGTACTACTTGATTTCCAGACCATGCATGACCCGAAGACCACAACACAGTGCACGGGACATGCCTTCAATCGCTTGCTTGCACCCTTTGACATTCAAGTGCCGCAGCACCTTCAGCTGAGTCAGCTCCTGTGGCAAGGCCTTCAATTGCACGCAGCCAAACAGGCTGAGCCATCTCAGCCGGGTCAACTGAGCAAACCTGGGAGGAAGAGAGCTGATAGACGTCCTCTCAACTTTAAGCGTGCAGAGGCAGCTAAGCTGCGTGAGCGAAGATGGTAGCTGCTGCAGGGCCTTACATCCTGACAGATCCAGCTCATGCAACCTGGATAATGCACCAAATCCATAGGGGATTGAGTTCACATTGGGTGCAACAACCTCTAACGCTGTCAGGTGTTGGAGCTGTAAGAAAGTTTCTGGTAGCTCCATAAGCTCTTCTAAGTCAAGGAATTGCAAGTCACGCAGCTGCTGCAAAGCCGAACCAATGCTTCGTGGGAGGGTCTGAAGCGACTCAGCATCAGAATTACTCAAGAGGTGGAGCTGAGAAACAGATTTGAGGGAGATTTGAAACTCAAGAACGTTGTTTGCCAACCCCAGCTCTAGCTGCTGCAGACAAGACGGCAGGGAAATCTGAGGCAGTGAATCAGCCCGACTCTTTCTGTACCAAGACAGAACCTCAAGGGTGAGTGGCATCGCCACAGGGAACCCAGACAGATGCCTGCACCTTCTTATCTTCAAACACTTCAGCTCCATGAGGCTACTCAGCATTCTTGGCAGCAAAGAGAGCCTTTCACAATCCTTGATGATCAAGGTTACAAGGCTAGTGAGCCCTGTAATGACATCCGGTATCTCCCTGAAAACATCACAGTCATGAATGTAGAGATGCTGCAGGTTACTCAAATTGTCCAAACCCTCAGGAAGCACTGTGAATTCGCATCTGCCAAGCTCGAGACTCTTCAGAGAAATCAGCTGAGC
This sequence comes from Closterium sp. NIES-65, assembly GCA_948144175.1. Classification (NCBI taxonomy): domain Eukaryota; kingdom Viridiplantae; phylum Streptophyta; class Zygnematophyceae; order Desmidiales; family Closteriaceae; genus Closterium; species Closterium sp. NIES-65. The sequence goes on from CANXME010000986.1 coordinate 899,926, forward strand.
AAAGGAAGGGAAGAGCCGCTGCTTTGTGCAATGACGCAGGTGAAGAGTCTTGAGGTTGCTGAGCCATCCGATCCTCTCTGGAAGCACCGTGAGCCAGATGTTTTTTAGGTTCAGAATTTTGAGAGATGAAAGTTGGCAGAGCGAGTCAGGTAGCTCTCGGAGAGACACTCTCGTCAGAATCAATGACTTGAGCGAAGGCAGCTCTCCAAAGCCCTCGTGTAGGCTATGAAGCTGCGAGCGCCCGGTAATGGAAAAGCACTCCAATGTTGTTAGGGTTGTAATATTATCCGGGAGTCAGTCGAGCTGAGAACAATCGCGAATGGTAAGCTCATGGAGGCATGGCAACAGCTCTCCGATGTCATCAGACATGTGCTGGAGGTTGGTGGCGTTGGTGATCACCAGCTGTTCTAGGCGAGTACACGGTGATCTTCTCGAGAACATTGAAGTGAAGCTGAGACTGGGAATTTGGGTCTTGAGACAACGTAGCTGAGTTACTGCAAAAAATTCAGCTCGTGGATCATTCTTGGGGAGGCAGGCTTTACTGGAAATTGAGAGTCTGGAGACTCTTGGCATGCACGCGAGGCTTGACAACTGCTGATGCGTCAATTTGGAGACACTAACATGGAGGGACGTGAGAGACGAAAATCTTGGAAATCTGGAAAATACCACAGCTGAAACGCTGGTTAGAGAAACTGTGTGGAGATGCTGCAGCTGGAAAAAAGAATCTGGCAACTCAGTATCTTCATGGAGGCAGTGAAGTGTAATCTCCTCGAGCTGAGTGCAGTTGAGGAAGAAATTCTTCAAACTGGCTTCACTAACTGGATGTTCATCCTTGTTTCCTCCACATTCCGTCAGTGCGATCCTGCCCACGTGAAGAGCTTTCAGATTTGGCCATGAGGAGGCAAGGAGAGTAAGGAAAGCATTGTCAATCATCTCGACACTGCCGTCACTACGATGGAGATTCGTAAGGCTGTCAAAACAAGCCAGGGCGTTTGCCAGATGTTGAAGAGATACAATATGGTTCTCTTGAACTATGATGCTGGTGACTTGACGCTTAACGAGATGACGATAGCGATTGCACACGGACGCGATGAGCAAATTGTATGCGAAGGTTGGAGTTAGCTTGTTCTGTCAGATATACATGACATAGCTGTTGTAGGCTGTAGTGGGGTAGCACATATGGGGTACAGCTTTCTAGAGTTTGTATTTGTACCCAACTTTCACTAAGTCATTTTCATTCTCGCGCTCATTTATCACATGGAATCAGAGCAGGTCCCCTCCTAGGGACTGTTTCTAGGGCCCACCGAAGCGCGCCCCGAGGCGCGCTTTCCTTTTTTTTTAGCGACCCTCCGTGTCGCCCCTAGCGGCCCGTCGCGGCGCCCTTACCTACGCGGCCCCGCCGCCCTTACCTCGCGGCCCCGCCGCACCTACCTTCGCGGCCCCGCCGCCCTACCTTACGCGGCCCCGCCACCTGCCTTCGCGGCCCCGCCGCTTACCTTCGCGGCCCTGCCACCTACGGTCGCGGCCCCGCCACCTACCTTCGCGGCCCCGCCGCCCTACCTTACGCAGCCCCGCCACCTACCTTTGCGGCCCCGCCGCCTACCTTCGCGGCCCCGCCACCTACGGTCGCGGCCCCGCCGCCTACCTTACGCGGCCCCACCACCTACCTTCGCGGCCTCGCCGCCTACCTTCGCGGCCCCGCCACCTACGGTCGCGGCCCCGCCGCCTACCTTCGTGGCCCCGCCACCTACCTTCGCGGCCCCGCCACCTACCTTCGCGGCCCCGCCGCCTACCTTCGCAGCTCCGCCGCCTACCTTCGCAGCCCTGCCACCTACGGTCGCGGCCCCGCCACCTACGGTCGCGGCCCCGCCGCCTACCTTCGCGGCCCCGCCACCTCCCTTAGCGGCCCCGCCGCCTACCTTCGCGGCCCTGCCACCCTACCTTACCGGCCCTGCCGCCTACCAATCGCGGCCCTGCCACCTACCTTACCAGCCCCGCCGCCTATCTTCGCGGCCCCGCCAACTACCTTCGCGGCCCTGTTCCTTCTAGGCGCGGCCCCACTGCCCCGTCGCGCCGCCCTAGCGGCCCTGTCGCCCTATCGGCACCGCTGCCCTTCGCTGCGGCCCCGCCGCCCTTCGCTGCGGCCCCGCCGCCTTACTGTCGCGGCTCCGCTGCCCTACTGTCGCGGCCCCGCCGCTCTGCTTTAGCGGCCCCGCCGCCCTACTGTCCCGGCCTCGCCGCCCTACTGTCACGGCCCCGCCGCCCCACTTCGCGGCCCCGCCGCCCTACTCTCGCGGCCCCGCTGCCCTTCTGCTGTCGCGGCCCCGCCGCCCCACTTTGCGGCCCCGCCGCCCTACTCTCGCGGCCCCGCCGCCCTTCTGCTGTCGTGGCCCCGCCGCCCTACTGTCGCGGCCCCGCCGCCCTACTGTCGCGGCCTCGCAGCCCTACTGTCGCCCGAGCCGCCCCACCGCCCGAGCCGCCCGAGCCGCCGGGTCGCTGAGCCGCCGAGCTGCAGTTGCTGCCGAGCCGCCGTGCCGCCGAGCCGCCCGAGCCGCCCGAGTCGCCGAGTCGCCGAGCCGCAGTTGCCACCGAGCCGCCCGAGTCGCCTAAGCCGCAGAGCCGCAGTTGCTGCCGAGCCGCCGTGCTGCCGAGCCGCTAAGTCGCCGAGCCTGCTCTTCCACCACTGGTGAGCCCCTGCCCTGCTAGCACGCTGCCCGTCGCCTGCTTGCCTGCCTGCCTACCTTTTGGCCTGCTTGGCTGCCTGCCTTACTGCTGCAACTCCTGCTCCTGCTTCTACTCGTGGAGCCAGATGCAGCCCCAGCGACGTCCGCGTGAGTCCCTCACACCCCAGCAACTGCGTGAGTGGTACGCTGGTTAGGGTTGTAGGGGTGGCGGCGCTGCTACTGCTACCACTCCTGCTGCTACTACTACTCGCGGGGGCCAGATGCAGCTCCCGCGACCCCCCCGCGCGTCTCTCACGCCCCAGCAGCTTCGTGAGTGGTACGCTCAGAGTAGAGGGTCTCTCAATTCTGTTCGCTGCTCTTACGTGATTCGCACTGGTGCTCGGACTGGTCAGCCTTGTGGGACACCTGGTCATACACAGTCCCGCTACTTCGCCCGTCTGAGCGAAGCCTGGCGTACCGTGTTTGGCGACGAGGCTGAGCTCCCCGACTGGGTGGAGTTGCTTACGCAGAGGGTAGATATATTTGCTCTTAACTTTGATGCTATTCTCACTGCCATGTATGCATTGCCTACTACTCCTAACCGTGCCGGTCACCTGTGCGTACCGCCTGACCCGGGTATAGGGCCTGCTGCTCTAGATACTGGTTAGGCTGCTGCTCTGGGTGCTAGTGAGTCTCCTGCTCCAGGTACAGGTGCGGCTGCTGCTCTAGGTGCTAGTGAGTCTGCTTCCTCAGGTGCGGGTGAGTCTGCTCTCTAAGGTACCGCGTCGGCCCCGGCCTCTCTCACCTTCACTCTTAACTCGGGGGCTTTCCGCTCCTTCTTTCGAGACCGCACCACACTCACGCCGCTTGGTCGGCCAGTTGCAGTCACTCTGGCAGACCCCTCTAGGGGTCCTGTCCTTGCTCACTTCTCCACTCTCCTCCCGTGTCCGGCGGCCCCCTCGGGCACCCTGACTGGTCTTTACCTCCCCTCGTTCTCTACGAACTTGGTGAGTGGTGCTGACCTACAGGATGCGGGGGTTCACCAATTCACTCCTGCAAGTCAGCGGGTGACCCACTGCACGGACGCTCGGACAGGCCGACATCTGGCAACGTTTACACGTCGGCCGGGGTCGAGCCTGTACACGCTGACCACTGCGTCTCCTCCAGTCACTGCGTCTGGTCAGGTAGCTACGGCGGGTCAGGTGTTTGCTGCAGCGTCCAGGTCTGGTCCTGAGTCTGCCCCCTGTTTGTGTCGTATCCTGTCTCACGAGACTCTCCTCTCGCACCACCGTCTTGGCCACCCCTCCTTGCCCCGTCTTCGAGGAATGGCTTCCCGTGTCCTTGTCTCTGGTCTCCCCCGGTATCTACCTCCCCTTCCTCCGGGGCCAGGACCTTCCAGTGTCCCCTGTGTCGAGGGGCGGCTCCGGGCTACCCCTCACTCCTCCCAGTTTCCCCCGACAGAGGCTCCTCTACAGACGCTTCACATGGACGTGTGGGGCCCAGCCTGCGTCCGGGGACAGGGTCACGAGCGCTACTTCCTGCTGGTGGTTGACGACTACTCGCATTACACCACAGTCTTCCCCTTGCGCAGCAAGGGTGATGTCACTGAGGTGTTGATCGACTGGATCCGTGCAGCTCGTCTCCAGCTCCGGAGGAGCTTCGGCTCGGACTTTCCTGTTCTGCGTCTGCACTCTGACCGAGGCGGAGAGTTCTCCTCTGGCCTTCTGCGAGCCTACTATCGTGCACGAAGCATCCGCCAGACCTTTACGCTTCCGGACTCTCCACAGCAAAATGGGATTGCTGAGCGCCGCATTGGCATGGTCATGGACGTCGCTCGTACGTCCATGATGCATGCGGCTGCCCCCCATTTTTTGTGGCTGTTTGCGGTTCAGTACGCGGCGCATTAGATCAACCTTCACCCCAGGATCTCCCGGCCGGAGACCTCCCCAGCTCTGCTGTGGACGGGGAAGGTCGGCGATGCGTCTGCGTTCTGTGTCTGGAGATCTCGGGCGTTCGTCCACGACTTGTCTGTAGACAAGCTGTCCCCTCGTGCTGCTCCTTGTGTCTTCCTAGGCTTCCCCCCTGACGCCCCAGGGTGGCAGTTCTACCACCCCACCTCTCGCTGTGTTCTGTCCTCCCACGACGTCACGTTCGACAAGGGAGTCCCCTTCTACCGCCTCTTCCCCTACCGAACTCCTTCCCTTCCCCCGCCACCGCACTTCCTTGTGCCAGGTCCCCCCCCGGTAGACCCCCTTCCCCCTGAGGGTCCTGCCCCTTCAGGTGTGTCCCAGGTAGACGCAGTCGAGCCGGTCGAGGTTACTGGTGACTCTGGTCCTGCTGCGGGTGCTGAGCCTAGGGGTGCTGACTCTGGGGGTGCTAAGCCTGGGGGTGCTGAGCCTGGGGGTGCTGAGCCTGGGGGTGCTGCGCGCGAGGGTGCTGAGTCTGGGGGTGCTGAGCCTGGGGGTGCTACGTCAGGAGCTACTGAGCCAAGTGGTGCTGCGTCTGGAGCTGCTTAGCCTGGTGTTGCAGAGCCTGCGGCCACTGGCCCTCCCCTTGTGGCGTCTCGTGATGGAGGGCCTGGAGGTTCTCCGGGTGCTTCGTCTCAGCGGGAGCCACTCTCTCCACTGGAGCTGCGCGAGTGGTTTGCTCGCCGCTGGAGGCGTACTACTGGAGCTGGAGCTTCTTCGGCTGCTGAGGGTACTTGTGCCGCCGGTCCCGGAGCTGCTGGGTCTTCGGGTCCGCCTGGAGCTGGAGCTGCTGTCGGTGTTGGTGCTAAGACTGCTGTTGTCCTTCCTGGCGGTGGTTCTGCTGCGGGTGCTGCTGGTGCTGCTGGAGGTCCTGCAGCTGGAGGTGCCGTTGTCGCTGGTGCTGCCACTGAGGGTGCTGGTGCTGTCCTTGGTGTGTTTGGAGTTGCCGCGCGGCCTCGGCGGTACTTCGTTCCGCTCCTGCAGCAGGTTCTTGGTGTTTCTCCTCCTGTAGAGTGTCCACCGCCTGTCCAGTCACAGTCACAGTTCGAGCCTGCCTCCCCACGTCCTGCTCTCTCTCCTTACACTGGTCCTACTGGAGGTCTTACTGAGCGTCGTGAGCCTGCGTCTCGTCCTGCGTCGCCTGTTCGTACTGCTCGCGCTTGTGGTCGCGGTTCGCGTGAGCGTCCTCCTCCTGTCCTTGGCACGCACCGGATGTCTCTGCGTCGGTCCACTGCTCCTCTGCGTGCCCCTTTGCCTTCTCCTCCTGAGTCCTCTCTTCCTGCGCTTGCCGACCCGGAGTCGGACTCCCTTGGTGCTGCCAGTCCTACTGTCACGCGTCTCCTTGCTACTGTCGTCACTGACCCCTCTTTTGAGTCCACTGCTGCGTCTGCGCTTCTTGCTGAGCTCGTCGACTTTGCTGGTCGCTGTCGTCTAGACTACGCTGCCAGTCTTTTTGCTGAGTCTGCGTCTGTCTGTCCTCCGTCCGTCGGGGGTGAGTGTGCTCTTGGCACGGACGTCCTTGAGGACAGACAGGAGGAGTTCCAGTGTCTGGCTGCTGCTTCACCTCATCTCGCGTCTGTACTACTTGCCCCTGAGGGAGACCCGGATGCACTAGACATCCCGACTCCGCGCTCTTACGCGGAGGCCGTAGAGGGTCCCTACTCCTCTCAGAGGCAGGCAGCTATGGATGCAGAGATGGCTTCCTGGAAGTCCACAGGCACCTACGTTGACGCGGTTCCCCCTCCTGGGGCGAACATCGTCAGTAGCATGTGGATTTTCAGGGTGAAGCGGCCGCCAGGCTCTCCACCTGTCTTCAAGGCGCGATACGTCGCTCGTGGCTTCAGTCAGCGGCAGGGAGTTGACTACTTTCAGACCTTCTCTCCCACCCCAAAGATGACCACTCTTCGGGTGCTGCTGCCATAGCCGCTCAGCGCGACTACGAGCTTCACTCTCTTGACTTCAGCACTGCTTTCTTGCAAGGCAGCCTGCACGAGGAGATCTGGCTGCGCCGTCCACCTGGCTTCACTGGGACTTTCCCTCCTGGCACCCAGTGGAGCCTCCGACGGCCAGTCTACGGTCTCCGCCAAGCACCGCGTGAGTGGCACGACACACTGAGGATTACGCTTGCGGCTCTACTGCTGACCCGTCGTTGTTTCTGCGCACCGACACCTCTCTGCCGCCGTTCTACATCCTCGTGTACGTCGACGACTTGGTCTTTGCCACAGCTGACACTACTGGACTCGCCTACGTGAAGTCCGAGCTACTGAAGAGACACACGTGCACAGACGTGGGTGAACTGCGCAGCTACCTTGGCTTGCAGGTCACTCGGGACAGAGCACGCCGCACCATTACCTTGACTCAGTCACACATGGTGCAGCAGGTCCTTCAGCGCTTCGGCTTCACGTACTCCTCGCCTCAGGCCACTCCTCTGTCTACTCGCCACTCGCTCTCAGCTCTGCCTTCGGATGAGTCCGTAGAGTCGAGTGGCCCGTACCCAGAGCTTGTTGGCTGCCTCATGTACCTGATGACCTGCACACGACCTGACCTTGCATACCCTCTTAGCATTCTTGCACGCTATGTTGCTCATGGGAGACACCAACCTGAGCACATGGCTGCAGCGAAGAGGGTGTTGCGCTACTTGTGCAGTACGTCGGGCATGGGGCTAGTGCTTGGAGGGCGGAGTCCAGTGGTCCTCACTAGGCACGCGGACGCTTCTTGGGCTGACGACCAGGCTACTCAGCGGTCGTCGCAGGTTACACCTTCAGTCTTGGTTCCGGCTCTGTCTCGTGGCGCGCTACTCGCTCGTCTTCGGTTCTCAGCTCCAGTTGTGAGGCTGAGATCTACGCCAGGGCCATGGCTGCTTAGGAGCTTCGCTGGCTCACCTACCTGCTGACTGACCTTGGAGAGCCGCCTCGTTCTCCTCCAGTGCTGTACGTAGACAACAAGGCCATGCTGGCCTTGTGTCGAGAGCAGCGCCTGGAGCACAGAACGAAGCACATTGCTCTCCGCTACTTTCTTGCTCGTGAGCTGCAGCAGCGTGGTCAGTTGCGACTTGCATATGTGGCCTCTAAGGCCAACACTGCTGATTTTTTCACCAAGGCACTTGCGCCTTGTGATCATCAGCGCTTCTGCACTCAGCTGGGACTTGTACCTGTCTTACCTCACTTGCTCACCTCTTGATCTTACTTGTATTCTTGCATATATATATACCTGCTCTTGCTTGTTTAGTGTTATATATATATATATATGTGCACTCCTGCATGTGAACTGGCCTTGTGGCCTTGACCTTGTGCTCGGACTGTGTGGTGACTTTGTGATCCACCCTGAGCTTGCTTTGCTTTGCTTGACTGGTCTTGTGATCCCTTGTTCTCCCCCTCTTTGCCTGTGAGGGTGTGTCAGATATATATGACATAGCTGTTGTAGGCTATAGTGGGGTAGCACATATGGGGTACAGCTTTCTAGAGTTTGTATTTGTACCCAACTTTCACTTAGTCATTTCATTCTCGCGCTCATTTTCACAATCACGCTTGTACCCATTGTCAGAATATTATCTTATTGTTCTAGCCTGTAGTGGGGTGCTCTATAGCGAGTACAACCCTTCTAGGGTTTGCTATTTGTATCCTCATTCTTGCTAGTTCAATCCTCTTTCTTCCTTCTAATTTTGTCATGCTATCAGAGCAGGTCGATCCCCTTGGATCGATCCTGTGGGTGGGTTACCACCTCGCTTCCGCTGCTACTCTCTCCTCCCGCCGTGCGCCCCGAGGCGCGCGGCGGTTTTCTGCCCGCCGTGCGCCCCGAGGCGCGCGGCGGTTTTCTGCCCGCCGTGCGCTCCGAGGCGCGCGGCGGTTCTCTGCCCGCTGTGCGCCCCGAGGCGCGCGGCGGGCTTCTGCCCCGTCGGTCGCCACGTTGCCTTCTGGAGGCGTCGCGACGGGCGACGCGGACCCTTCGCGGCCCCGCCCCTACTTCACGGCCCCGCCCTCGTCACGGCCCCGCCCTACCTTCGCGGCCCCGCCCTTCGTCGCGGCCCCGCCGCCGACCTGTCGCGGCCCCGCCCAACGTCGCGGCCCCGCCCCGGACCCTACGCGGCCCCGCCCTACCTTCGCGGCCCCGCCCTACGTCGCGGCCCCGCCCTACGTCGCGGCCCCGCCCTACGTCGCGGTCCCGCCCCGACCGTCGCGGCCCCGCCCCGACCATCGCGGCCCCGCCCCTCGTCGCGGCCCCGCCCCTTGTCGCGGCCCCGCCCTCCCCTCAGGTCCGTGGTGGGCCCCTTTCTCCCCTCCCCCCATTTCCCGTCGTCCGTCGTGGCGACCTGAGGGGCGAGCTGTGGGGTGGCGGGTATGGGGGTGGCCGGTGTACTTTCCTCCCTTTGCTCCTCTTCCTCCTTTGTCTCCCACTGCTGCAGCTGTCGCTGAGGGGGGTGGTTGTGTGGGAGACTGGGGTTTAGGGTTTAAGGGGGGTGCGTGGGAGTAGAGCTAGCGGTGTAGCAGTGGGTGTGTATCAGGTGGGTGGGACTGTGTGCGGGAGGATGAGCGGAGGTTGCCAGTTTGTCGTCAGCAGCACCTGTAGTCCGGGGCGCTGTCCCGGTAGCCCAGTCGTAGCCAGCTGTGCCAGCCGCCCGTGGGTCCGTTGCCCGTCTGCCGCTACTTGAGCCGCGGGGCCTGTTACTCCTGTAGTCCGGGCGCTGTCCGGTAGCCGCTGTGCCAGTCTGCCTCCTGTTGCCCGTGTGTCTGCAGCTTCAGCCGTCGCCTCCTATCTCCTCTCCCCTCACTCTCCCTCCTCCTCCTCACTTGCCCGTTGTGACTACCACTAGCTTTGCTTATAATTGTGAACTCTAAACTATTTCTTCTTGAACTTGTGCTCAGAATGTGTGGTGACATTGTGATCCACCCTGAGCTTGTATTGCTTTGCCTGCTCTGCTGATTACACCCCACTTTGGCTATGGGGGTGTGTCAGAATATTATCTTATTGTTCTAGCCTGTAGTGGGGTGCTCTATAGCGAGTACAACCCTTCTAGGGTTTGCTATTTGTATCCTCATTCTTGCTAGTTCAATCCTCTTTCTTCCTTCTAATTTTGTCACCCATGTGAGGGTGCCCTTTTTCCACAGTAATACAGTACTGACAAGTAACACTGAGAAGGTCGGGTGGATGTTTGGGGAGAAGGTGGGGTGGGGCGGATGTTTGTGGTGTCGTGCGAAGTGCAGCGTGCTGCGGGGATTTTCGGCAGAATACCTCTGACACAGTCGATCTGTTGTGTCAGAGTGAATATCTTGTCCTTGACAGGGCAAATTTCTTATGCGAATTTGCTCTGACAGAGCGAATCTGATGTGCCTGCAGATTTGCCCACGCGATAGCAATTTGATGTGCGATGTGCTATTTTGTCGCATTTCTTGGCGCCCAATTTTTTTGGGGTTGATTCGAGGTGTTTCGCTCACCGTTTGTAAATATACACTGTGGTTGACGGCGAACGTGCACTGTACTTTGGGTGGCACATTGTGGGCGATATTCGTGGCTGTGTGGTGCCAAGTTACACTGACGTGTACTTTCGCGTACACTTGTCCAGATTTTATGGCAGGCGAACTTCAGAAGAACCGTGATATGACCCAACAGTTTGTGCGACTTTAGTACAGTAAAATCATGACTGCCAGCTTGGTTGTGTGCTCTGTTTGATTTCGACCGGCCAGGGAAGTGAGGGGTGGGAGGGAAATGGGAGAAATTTGCGTGATTGGCTACAACAATAATTTCTTGCTCTGAACCCTGACAACTCAGAGTAAGTCGTTGTTGGACACTGACCAATCAGAGTAGCAAACCTACGAAATATGTGCCCTCATAATCCAGGGAGATTTTTTTTCCCGAAATCAGGGGGGCCCGAAATGAAACGTCAGCCCTGTTTCTCGCGTCAAACACGTCACTGCTTTTCTCGCCAAATTAGAAAGAAGTAAAAATTCAACTCTGAATTCAATCCGCCAACCCTCACAGCCTAGACTTACGATTTATTGAACCCTGAACATCGCAAGAAGGCTCAGGCTTGGCGTTTTGCGGAAAATGTGCCTTCAGGGTAAATAGTTTTTGGGGGGATTGAAAACAGGGTACCCATATTTGAATCGTCAGCCCTGCTCGACGCGCTCATAGAGGTCCAGAAGAAAAATTGGTGGGAGGCAGAAATCTACACCATTTCCTAGCTGGAATATGCTATGCAATGACATCCATGCATTCTATTGAAATTATGGCAACATGTTTTTATTTACGTGGGAGGTAAAATCGCAGATAGTATTAGCAATAAAGAAACCAAAATAGCATTTGGAAGCATGATAAAATACTCCAGTGAAACTGACACTACCATGCAGAAATAAATCCGATTAATTAGAAGCACTGCCTACCATGGCAGGAAAAGGGTAACAAGAGTTATAACTAAAACTACCACTAACGTTGATGTCATTACAGCTGTAACAGCAGCCTCCCAGCTGGAAAATTTCAGGCCGTCAATCCCTGCACACCCCTCTTTACCGAACAGCCGCAGTCCCCCAGCCGTATCCATGACAACTGCTTCCCCCCGCAAATAGCGCTCGGGTCTCTCTAACTCCGGCTGTACGAGAAAGTCGCTAGAGTTTTCGAGCTTTAAGACATCCCCACTGCTTTTCATAAAAAGAGGCGCCTCTGCGCGAGGATGAGGCGACGATTGCTCATCCCCAACCAATCTAGAGTGTCCGCCGCCTTTGCCAATACTAGATCCTCTAATTGCCGCGCTAGCAATCAGCATCTGATCCGAAACCGCGTCGTGAGCAATCGCACAGGCGCCTGCTGCGTTAGCGCGGCGCGACGCAGAGAAGTCACGGTGACCGTCAGTCGGAGCCACCACTGTCGATGCGCCACTCCGCGTCCCCGCAAGCAGCCCATCGCGGAAAAGGGAAATTGCGTTTTTGGGTGTCCGGAGGTTTTTCTGCGTGGGCCTTGCGTGCTTGTTGCGACATGTGTCAAAAAAACAAGGGCCGTAAAATGCAGCATCCCCACCATCAATAACCGCACCCTCGTCCACAACATTACCGCCACTAAACTGTGACTTTGCTGTTACCTGCACTATTATCCGCACCGCCTCTACGAAGGCGCCTCGAACACATGCGGCTCAGGCCCAGAGCTGCAACAATACTCGGTATTAGCGTGTCGATCAAACCCCGCTGCAGTTTCCGCTACAATCCTATCTACACACTTATTCGGAATACCGTAACCAACATACGCAACCACTGATATGCTTCTGCAAACCGGATACTTCCCATTGTTAACATGTGCCAATCTCATAAATCTGAAAATTCATACTTACAAAGCACAACACACAGAAGTCATACTCTACCGTCTGCACGCAACCACATCTACACACTACGCCCACCCTACAAAACACCCCCTCCCCCCCCCCCCCCCCCCCCAAAAAAAAAACATCCCTCCCTAGCGCACTACACGGATGCACTGTCGGACGACCCAGAACTGCGCGCACGCTTCTTCGGTGTGCGGTTTAGGCGGCTGACCACCTCTCCATTAGAGGCGCCAACAACAGGCGCCACTTCTGCTGGGGCAATCCCCAGCGCCTCAGCGTGACACACGTACGCGTGTGTCACGTTGCGGATGGCACGCCGACGGCTTCGTTCGTCTCGCATCAGAGGCCCATCCGGAAGGCACATTTCACCCTCGTCCCCCGAAGACGTTGGTGTAGTGGGCGTCACCAACTTCACTCCTGCCTGCTCCATTAACCACTCATCGCAGGTCACGTAGTCGGACGCCGTCATATGCAACGCTGGCCGCACACGGAACTCACGCAGCAGCACCAGCAGGTCCGCCGTGGTAGAGACTAGCGGCTCGTACATGCCTGCCGAATACATGTCGTGCAGGTGCCACATAAGCGGCCACCATGACTCCGGGACGCATCCCGCCCTCCACCAGCTCCTTTGCATCGTAGCCGCCGTCAGCGCCTTCCAGGCCAAGCCCATCCACAGCAGCATGACCGCGTAATTCACCACGAAAAAGGGTGCATCGAAATCCTCGTGGAAGAGTTTCGATCGCACCGCGCGTCTCATCAGGATAACACGATACTCCGCCTTGAAAGCGTCCACCACGCCGTGCAAAAACGGCATGCTGGACCACGCAACTATGTCTGTGAGGTCAACAAAGCGCGTGTGCGTGAAATGCACCACCGTCAAACCGTGCTCCACCGTCGTCTTCGCGTCATTCGCGGTAATGTGGTGCGCGGTGTTGTAGGTGAACACAACCGTCTTCCGTTCACGGCTTAGCTGCACACCGTCGACCGTCTGAAAGAACTCGCTGAACACCTGCGCAACGCCAAGCCAAGACAACTCATGCGCCGAGTTAAGGTTCCGTACAACAACACCACCAACATGACACCTCTACATTCGCGAAATCCGCGGAACCGTCCACTCCCAAATGAATCCAACATACCTCGGGTGTGAGCCGACCACTCTTATTGTAGCGCACAATCACCGACGGTGCGGGTTCCCCGCTGCGCCTTGTTTCTGGACGCTCGTCATGGCGCAAAACCACAAGGGGCACCGTGCTGCAGGTTTCCGTCGCATTGTATAGGAAGCCCACACTTATGATCCGGTCGCACGGGGTTGCTGTCCTTCCTGGAATCTTGGTCTTAGGCAAACGGCTCGGCAAAAACGGTATCTCCACAAACAGAAACACATCGTCGGGGTGCACTTTCAACTTCTCGATGATGTCCTTCAAGGGGGGCTTGACCGAGCTCATACTGGCCACCAGCATTCAACGCCGGGTGGGTAGGTGGAGATGAAATGACTAACCTCCCCAAAATATGCCACCTCATTCTGAAACCGTACGCTTCGCCATCAGGTGTGCTACCTAGTATCGGCTCCACACAGCCACAAACACATAATCGCTTTCTGAATGCTCTCTGACCATTGCTTAGCAGGTGCACATGTGCTCAGTTTCCATTGGCCAAAAATTGCATGACCGGATGTCGTTCACGTCACACCGGCCGCACCTGCCAGTCACAAACACTTGAAATCCGAACGTCGAACCAATAGTCCCCGCCACATATCGTATATGATTCCAACACCACCGTGTACCTGCATTACAAAACCAACAAAAACTCGGCAACACGTCAACCCGAATAAAACTCCGTCCTAACAAAATCCCTTACAGCCAATATCATAATCCCAACACCGCCCTCCAAATTAGATGTACGCCAACCATGTCAACGGCGGAACTATCCCACAAAACATTGTGTGACAAGGCAAAGCACGAGACCGTCCGCCTGTTCTGTTCCACACTCTGTATCCGTTACCTCCTACGCCTCCACCCCTCACCGTCAGTACCCCACGTCTCCCCCTTACTGTTATTCCTTCCAAAACCCATCCCATATTTCCACATCAATTCCCCTTCTCCTATTACTCGCAGAGTAGAAACTTGTTCACCGGCAGCACACATGGGTTGCTGTAAGATGGGCATACGTGTACAACCCTCTGTAGGCTGTTCAACAGCACCACTGCGAACCGCACATTCTGTTTAGCTGGATACAACTGGGTACACGTTGTGATGGGACACTGCCCGGCGGCTTCGTAGTACTTGACGTATGCACACCCAATCCACTTGCCCTCCGCGTTCAACGCCTTGAAAATACACACGCATCTAGCGTACCAATCTCCGCCTCCCCGAGCCAAGAGTGCCACATCTGAGAACACCTTCTCTCTCGGAGATGCCTTTACGAACGTCCCCTTCGCCACCAGCACACCCCCCTGTGTTCGTGGTATGGCCACTGCTGTGTGTGTCTGCGAGCGAAGCAATAGACGAACTGTCAGTGAGTGACACACATTCCGCATAACACAGCTGCGATTCTGCACACCATACGCTCACTTACCTGCACGCTGTCACACGCCATCTGCATCTGCCTCAGCTGACCTTTTAGGCCCTCCATCTGATCCCCGTGTACTGCTGCGAACTCTGCAAACACACTGTCCCCGCTACATCCGAGGCGCATGATCCTGTACTTCTTCGTCAACACAGGCGCTAGCTCCTCCACGGCCTGCCACACTCAACCACCCGCAAGGCAGCATGTATTGCATCAGAATGCAAAAAATCCGCACACCGAAATCAGGTCGTTCATCGCCCTGCGCTCTTCCCCCTGCTCCAGCTAGCATCCTTTCGCTCACCACACGCAGCGCTGATACATACTGCCAACCTCCTCCCGCATCTGCCGCCACTTTTCTGTAGATCTCACGCTGCATCTCCTCATCCACAATTCTCCGAGGAATGTCGGCCCAGTTGCTCCCCCTCACGGGACCCTTCACTGTCCCCTTGTGTGTTCGCTCCCACATCTCCGTGCTGTAGTGGTGTGGCATCCTCCTTGCTTCCACGTTCTCGAGAAGATGCTTTATCATGTGTATCTTGGGAATTTCCCATTTAGACGCCTGGTCAGGGAAAGCGACGGGTAGCAGCTCCATCAACCTGCAATACAAACTGTGGTTTAGCGCATAGGTTCTACCACCAGACTGCAGTGCATGCGGTACAAACTGCACAAGGATTGCCAACACCACCTGTGTCGAACCACCTTCAGGACGACGCATCCACATGTAGACATGGCAAAATTTGATCAGCTGCTGAGGGACGTTCCGTGCCATGTCCTCACCGTAAGTGTGACCATCCTGGTTTTTTGGTGGATGGATGATGTTATACAAAATGCAAAACTGACCACCTGGTGTGCGGTTTTTTGCGTGCAGGAAAACCACATCCCCAAGCAAGAGAACGGTTATGACTGTGGAGTCTTTCTTTGCCACTACTTGAAAAATTTGGTCTCCTCCGACTTCGCCAACGTGAAGAGTGGCCTGTGGTTCAAGGGGGTCAGCGCGCTGCAGTACCGCCGCATCATGCGCGCTGATCTTTGCGCTCACGCTATGGGAGAGTTGCTTCGGAAGCTAGATGAGGATGGCTTGGATGTTCCTTCTCAGCCAAGCGGGTTGAACACCAACACGACTTTGAGGGAGGGTGCGACGGAAGGACGTGAGAAAGAAGAATAGCGTATAGACCAGCTCGAGGCGGAGGTGTGCTCGTTAAAGCGCGAGGTGGGTGCGATGACTGCAGGATTCGCCGCACTTGGTAGTGTTCTTGGGATGTCGAGGGAGCAGTTGATCTCATACGGCGAAAACATGCTGCAACAGACTGGCGTCGCTGAGCAGGGATGCCAGAGTACGGATGGGCACAAGCACGGACCGCACACTCCAAAGCGTGTGTCAAGCTACACGAAGCAGGTGAACGACAGCCCAGACGAGGATATGATGGGCTCGAACACGAGAGTGTCGCTCGACAGCAAATTCGCGACGGCCGTTGGTGCGTACCCCTGTTTCCCGGCTCCTATGCCAATCCCCGGGACGGTTCCACATTAGTTGCTGTCACGGCAGCAGACAGCTGCGGTTTCACTAGTCCAGCCATCCTATCCGGTGTACGGGATGGCACAGAGCGGTGCGGTCGCACACCCCGGCTTCGTAGCTGTACCTAAGCAGGAGACGTTGGCGGGAGGAGAGGATTCGGAGGAAGATGGAGAGGGCGAGAAGGAGCCAGGAACAAAGCCGACCAAGTACACAGGGGTCTATGTGGAGGCCGATACACGCAAGTATGGGGTGAAGATTGTCGCAAAGGACAAGGAGGGGAAGAAGATAACAAAGAGAGTCGGCGCGTACACCACGATAGAGGAGGCAGCGTATTGCTACGCGGCAGCTGCCCACGTGCTGAGGCCTGGTAAAGGCACCCGGAATTCCGTGGCTTTAACACCGGCTGATAAGGCAGCTTTGAAGGGGTGCACTCCCGAAATCCTGAAAGTCATGGTGGATGCCCGCATGTGGTGGCGCTGGAGGGTATGGAGGGAGACTTACGAAGGTCTGATGCTGAAGGCCGCGCGAACAAAGAAGAATGCAACACGTGCAAAGAGGGGGAGACCGCGCAAGGGGAGTGGTGATCAGGGTGGGGGCACGGCAGGGGAGGGTGAAGGCGAGAAGGCTGGCAGTGCGGACATTGTCATCGCTGGCCATGAGGCAGAAAACAGCAGAACGCGTAAGATGGCCCGCGGTGCAGAGGCAAAGTCTATAGAGGATAAGACAGATGAAACTGGTCGTGGGAGGCCAAAGGAAGGTGCTTGGGATATCAGTGGGAAATGATAGTGGATCGTGAGGTTGAGAAATGTAAGGTGGAGGATGCTTTCACGCCTGTGTGGTTTGTAGTTTAAATGAAGTATGGCATTAACAGCCTGATACAGCGTTGTTTCCTGTGGTGCATGTATAATAGATATGAAATAGCTAGCAAAAGAAGGAACTAATGTAGGAGTACTGTAAAAATGTATCAAGAGTACGGGTGGTATGATCGAAGTTGACGGTGAACAGAGGAAGAATTGTATTCGCTCACCAAGATTACAGAAATCGTGGAGGTTGTCTTCCACTGGGTGTCGGTGATTGCTTTTATCCTGATGGGCGACAACGGTTTCGGTCGATGGTTGTGGACGATGGTGAGCAAGGTTTAGGCGTTACCGTATACTTTGCAAGCTCAATCCGAGTACTTAGGATAGCGTACAGTGCACGCAAACAATGTCATTCGTTAACAATTGAGATGTCCGTTGCTTCTAAAGATACTGGCAACGCGGGGCGTGCACGGCGAGTGTCCCAGCCCCCAGCGTACGTGCGCGCGGCATATCAGCTTGCAACTCCTCGGGGACGCATGCCAAGGGGGACTCGCGTGCCGGCCGTGCCAAAGCTTTTGGCCATTACCAGAGCGGAGGGAGGCGGAAATGCAATTCGTGATGGTGATGACGGTGTGATGTGCAGTTTTAAAGAAATGTATGATGAGGCTTTTGACTGTTTAATCCCTGGTTTGGAAAGTGAAAGTGTTGTCTTTCCCCATACTTCCTCGTTGGAATTTGTGTTGCCCGGCATTTAAATGTCTCCACCGCCTACATTCCCACGTCCGCATATAATACGGGGGGCGAGACATCGGACGCTTCTCCCGGCAGGGTCGGCAAACAAGCGCTGGTGAGTGACTCGCCCGATTCGCGTACCAATAGCGACGGTGCTCCTCGTCAGGCGAACCGGAATCGAGGCGAGGATTTTGAAGGGGGCATACAGGCACACATCGTGAACAATATAAACGCTTTCGAAGAGGAGGATGACGAGGATGTGGGTGACGCAATGCGCACGATGTTCGAAAGCAACGCGAGAGTCTCCAACGATGCTATGGACACGCATGGCGAGGAAGTGCGCGTTTCCGCGGGAGTATTCAAGAGCCACCTTAAGTCGCAGGACGAGAGCGCGCAGAAGGTGGCCCGCTTGGAAACTCTGCTTTTGGAGGCGCTGGCGAAGTCCGATGGGGGGTCCCGTCGGCGCAAGGCGGAGCGGCAGAGGGATCCCGGGCAGTGATGCATGAACCCAAAGCGCCAGCGTCGCGGCCCAACAGTGGCAGACGTTGAGGAGGATGACGACGAGGAGGAAGACGACGACTACGAAGACATGGCACAGATTCGGACAGCGCGTCGGAAGCACATGCGCTCTGCGAAGTCGCCTGTTCTGCAACGCGCACTTGATCTGCTGCCGGCCGACAAGGCTTGGAAGGTGGGATGTGGTACCAATTGTGTAACATTACTTAATGTTTGTGCGTTTCCTGCCGTGCGATGGAGTGTTGTGGAGCATTGGACTCATTCATGATATACCATGATACCTGAATTGTGTGCAGCGCGTATGCGAGCTGGTCCGAGTGCATCTGTTCTTGAAGAAGCCGGCCGCAACCATGACGTTCTATCCAAGCTCAGACGACAAGACATATGGCGTTTGTGCAGTGATTGACAGACTGCCTCATAGATTCGCGTGCCTTGCGCTTGCGGCGGACAAGTCCCGCCGTGCTGACCTTAACAAGACGCTGAGCGAGTGGAAGACAAGGGCAGCTGGACGGGTCAGGGACATTGTGCTCCCTACGCTTGGATTCTTCCGTGATGAGCGCGACGAGGCAAGCCCGTGGGCAAGGGACAACGCACGGACGCTGGAGCAGATTCGGGAGCGCATTGGGCTTGGTGCGGAAGAGAGCGGTAAGCGGTGTTCTTGTGCGTATACACTGTGGTGAGTGACATTTTCTATGTGCGTTGTAGTCTGTAAACCCCACCATTATATCCGCGGCCCCATGTACAGATCTGGTGCTGAGCAACTGGTCAAACGACTGCGAGGGGATGCCATTTGCGTCTGCCGCCTTTGCAGCGTGCGCAAAGGCAGCCTTCATTCCGAGGAAGCCTACAATGCCGCTCACTTTGAAGGTGTACCACTTTGGGTGGCTGGAGCACGTGGTGAGTGACATTGTTTGACTTTGGTGGTTAGTTTGAGTATGGCTGTAGCCTTACAAGGCGTGCGCGTTGTATATTTCCTTCCAGCTGTCCGACAGCATTATGTATTGGGAGCAGAGGATGGGCCGCGTCTCTAACTCGGCCGGGGGGAACGGCCACGTCGTGAACGGGCTCAAGGTGCTTGTGAAGGGCTCTGTGTCACAGGCCATCAGTCACTTCAATCCCGAGTACGACGACGAGAAGGAGGAATGGATTTGGGGACGCCATGGTCTCCGCCTTTCTGCCTGTGGTCTGGAGAACATGAAGCCTAATGCTGGCGCTAGGGGCGGAGAAGGCGCCGGGAAGGATGTGCAGTCGGTGTCAGTCGGGGACTAGTAGAGCAGCGGGGAGGTGGAGGCCTGGATGATGGAGGGCATGGACCTGCACTGGAGCGGAGAGGTTGGGGTTGTTTGTGCGCTTTTGGTTTTTATCAACCGTATTTGGGTTTTTTTAGTGTGCTAGAAGTTGGCCAAGGTGTACGGTGTTTGCAGGCAGGTAGACGCTTGTCGTGAATATATTGTGTTGCATGTTTTGTGTTTGCCTAGTGGACATGGTTTTGGTGCTCTTTGTATGAAAATACTGCGTGGGGTGGGTAGGTGGGGAAACGACCAAATGAGTGTCGAAAATGAAGCGCTTCTGAAATTCGCCGCATTTGTCGGAGCAAACATGATCGGCCTGCCCGGCCATACGTTGAGCAACACGCGGGTTGCCATGATTGGCGTAAAAGCTTGACGCCGCACAATATGCGGTACATGATGAGTGCAGGTGTCGGCACGCATGTGGCGTGTTGGTCAAAGGTGGCGTTTATGACAGGCGTAAAGGTGACGCGTGTAGTTGTAAGGTTGGTTCGTATCTATCCATCGTGGATGCCTCTCATGATGCCGGGATTTGTGCGAAGCAGGATGTGTGGTGCAGGCGAAGATGTTACAAGCGGTGCGATATGGCGACAGGGCGACACGTGCACGAGGAGGTGTGACGCGTAAGAGCCGTGTGGATTGCAGGCACACGCATAAGTGATTCCTGGGCCGATTTCCGTAAAGTGTCAGCGTTACGTGGCGGCATTTGAGTTGTTGCTCGAGTGTTGGGCGAGGAGCCATCGTCGTATACAACTGGATGGGCGCCACTCGCGAAGTCACTGCGAGATGAGGTTACACGTAGTACGATGATGGGTGTTGAAGACATGTGGGACGTGCGGGTTATGTACATGCGCGTGGGTATTATGTGTCGAGTAACGGAGTGGGTTGCACGTGGCGGGTTTGCAGTGGTGCGCGGCATTCAACGCGACAGAAATGTACGGCCTGGATGTAGACTGTAGTCCCAAATCGACGCAACTGTGCGGGTTGGCGAAAGTGTAACTTGTAGGGCGACTTGTGGAGCGCATTATACGTGAACGGTGCGGATTCCATGTTGTGGTGCCCAATCACGCGGCCATGGTAGGTTCGGGAGGTATTGGCGGTGTACGCTTACGTGGCAGGTACGGTTCTATCTGACGTACACATGGGCACGTGTACGTCCCCGCATGTTTTGGTTGCTTGGAGGTTTGTGTGATGGGTGGTGTTTTAGCAACGTTATCGTGAATGCAACCATTACGCACGGGGTTACTGTATGCCATTCGTAAAGTTGCACGGACACTTGCGTGCCGGTTGCGGGAATCCGCACACCGTGTTGACACAAAGTGACGGAAAGGTTATGGATGCAGTTACTAACGCTACCACTGTCGCTGAGTCAAACTTTTTTTTTACGAGGCGAATGCAACTGGAAAGTTATGATCGAGCCATATTAAAGTTTTTTTTGGCACTTGCCTTTTCTGCGATGACGTCCACTTACCGACTTCATTCTTTCGGCTGTCCCGTCTGCGTTCCCTGGTGCTGAAAGAGTGCCGTCTCTTAGAAGATCCAGAGCCGAGGGGCTTATCTTCTCTCGCATCTCTTCGAATGCATGCCTCCAGATGACGACGACGATTTCGACGACGCCGCTGTTGCCTCCCACTGGCGGCTTGCGCCCTCGTGGATGGTCGAGAGAGGTAGTAAACTTAAAGACCTTCGACTGCCGCCGAGTGCGGCGTAGGAGCGGGCGACGCTTGTCGAACCGTCCATTTCTGACTAAAGCAAGTGGAGTTTTAAGAATATCCTTCGTCGCTGATGATATCGTGCGGATGATGATCAGAGGTTGGTTGAAAATAGGATTCCTAGCGCTAACAGTTGTACGCTGGTTTACTTGTTCGCTTCTGCGGAGACAACTCGAAGTTATCTCTAACCCAGGGCGATCAGCACCATTCGTGAACGGCGTTGGGTACCCCGATCGACAGGTGGCTTCGTGATTGCCTTTCTTTCCTTGTAAGTACACTTAAGACATCACCACAAGGTCTGATGTGGCTCGTGCTAGGCGCTGCCTGAGGCGAGAGGGCATCTTGGCAGGCTGTGGGGGAAGGGGGTTGCGCGGGGGGGTGCCATTCCTGATCACCCTTTTTCCCAGCAGATTAAACGCCATTACAGGTTCGACGTGGATCGCGCCAGGCGCTGCCTGAGGCAAGAGGGCATCTTGACAGGGACTGGGAGAAAAGGGGGGTTGCGGGGAGGGGTGGGGGGAAAGCGGTCGAGCCGAGGCAGGCTGTTAGCGAAGCGACGCATTTTCGGCGGATCGAGCCGTCGCGTATGGCACGACAGGCGGATGCTGGCTCCGACGTCCGCTCCGCACAGCCGCAAAATAAGGCTGTTCTCATTGGCTCCACCGGGCTGTACTGTACCAAGGGAGAACTGAACGGCTATGTAGGTACTGTACCAAGCCACTCACTCTGGCTGGCGGCAGTGGCGAATCAAACTGCTTACAGCCACGTGGCCGGGAGTTGATTTGGCTCGGGTTGATCCGAGCCACCATTGGTGCACTGTAAACAGAGGGTAACACGTGGGGGGGTACTGTACCGTAATTAATTCGACAGGTGCTTCGCTGGCAGTAGCTGGCTTAGATTGCGCCATGGTGGCTTACGTAATCTACTATTTCTCACTCAACTTTAATTCTCACTGTGTGAAAGAATTCTGTTGACAACACTGACGCGGCGAGTTGTTATGAATGAACTTGCAGAGTGCGCAGAATATCGAATAACGAGAATGAACTGATTACTGAATTATTGAATGATGATACAATGAGGAAAGCACGACTAAATAGGGGAAGTCCTAGCTAGGCAGAGAGGTTGGGCAAGGATGGCTCGGTGATGGTTGCGATTGGTGTGGAGGCGACTCGGGAGTGGTTCGGTGCGACGAAATAGGAAGGACAGGTTTGTCGCGTGACCCTCGGGATGGCCTCGCTAACGAGTGCCCCATTAAGGATTCTGTAAATCCTTACATCCTCCCACCTTCTAAATAAGGCAGTCCTGTACTGAAACAGGCCCCACACTAGCGAGGATTCCGTAGATCTCCTCTTCAGCTGAATCTGACGGCCGAAATGCCTTTGACAATAATTTTGAAAAGGTTGGGATGTAGGCCGTCGATGAAGTCCGATTTTGATCTGACGGTCGAAGACTGACGCGAGATTGGAGGGAACCTGCTGACGCGAATTCAAACGCGATTGAGCAGGGACCGTTGATCGTGTCGGTGTGATCGCGATCGTCCGTCGTGCTGACGCAACCTGACAAAGTCAGAAAGGACCGAGAAAAACGCCAAGGAAAGAACAGTGCAAAGCACCTTCTCCCCCCCTCCAAGAAAGCACACCAGAAAATGTGTCACAGCTATGCCGAGATGAAAACCAACAAAAAGCCAGGCGTTAAGTCCCACGAACTAGAGCGTCGGATGTAAAAGTCCAGGCGAAATGTCGTCGGTGTGGAAATGTCGATGGCGAACCCAGGTCTACGTGCCCCAAAAAGTCTCCAAGGGCGAACCCGCGTAAGTAGACCAGAAACCGCTGCAGAAATTATGCGTTGCTCGAACTGAACCTGCTTTTGTCTTCACACGCCAGAATCATGCAGTATCTTCAGCAGATGCAGCTGGCAGCACCTGACGTGGTTGAAATCAATGGAGTTGTCGTGGGCGGGTCGAGTTGATGGAGTTGTCGCTAGTAGAGTTGGAGCGGTTGTATCCCGAAATCCTCTGGCCGTGAAGTCGGGGTTGGTACGAAAATGTCGTCGGTGAAGGCGATTCGTCGTAAAGTCAAATACGAGCGTCGACGAAATTCGTTGAAGCAGTAACCGAAATCGAATGTCACTCCGAAATTGATGTCGAGCACGATCTAGGGTCAGATGATGTCAGCACCTTCAGCGGTTTTGTCTAGACTCGCCGAGCCGTTTGTCGTAGTGCGCTGAGGGCTCCTGGGCAGGGATGAAATTTTACAGCTGTCGCTCCCCCTCGTCACTATTGTCGCCGCCTTCTTCAGTTCGTCGTAAGTCGTTCCTACCCCTTGAAAACTCCGTGTAGTGCCGGCGGTGTTGCCCAGCGTAGATGTCGCGCGCGTTTAACCAAACGCCGAATTCTCCTCCGAAATTGTTGCCGCTTCTCGCCGTAAAAACCTGTGCAGTTCCGCGTAAACTCCGAAAATGTCGTTTCAACACAGCCCCAAAAATCCACAGATGCAGTTGCAGTAGCAGTTTGCCTCCAAAAATCTCGGACGTGCTATAGCCGCCCACTCGGTCACCATCAGTTTCCTTCGGTTTACCCGACCCGAGCATGTGGGTACAATCGAGAACCGGGGACTGCCATGGGTTATTCCGAGACCGAATTTCACGGAACCTAGTGGCATCAAGCCGTTGACGTCGTAGTCGAAAACTGCTTCCGCCGAATCTACTTAACAAAATAATCCTTTTCTCCCACCAGCGCTTTGCAGATGTTTCACCGCATCGCTCGTCGCCGGTCGATAAGTTCCCGAAGCTACGACTGCTCCCACGCTCCCTTTTTTCTGAAGAATTTCCCGAGGTGTGCGTTTAAACACCGGGGGTCCTAGGTCTCCTTGCCGCTGTATTTCTTGCCAGGCAACTTCGAAAAGTGCCCTTTAGGCGAAGTCCCCCAACGACTCAACCGCACTCCAAGAAGCGAAGAAATACCCGCAGCTTCATATTTGTTTGGTCGTTTCACCCCCCGGCAATTCTGCTTCCCGCCGTTCACCCAGTGTCCGCTTTTGTCAGATGGGGCATAGTCGGTGTTGCCCGCGCGAGCCCAGTTACGGTGGAGGGGCAAAAACTATCGGAGTCGGGGACCCTTATTTAAAAGGAACTGTCGCCCAACCGTTTTGCAGCCCACCGCGACCGTCACGCCACTAAACTCCACAGCCTCCCGGTCTTCGCTTCGCCGCTGCGCCGTCACTTCGTGTAGACGCTTGGGTCAGGAGAAACCACCGAACTGTGAGAATAAACGAACAGGAATGGATCAACTAGAAGTGAAAAGAGTACAAGTAGTAAACCCTAGAATTGTGTACCCCCTATGGGCTAACCCACTGTAGCCTACACAAGTATAACATATATAATGTTTGACACACCCCCATAGGCAAAGTGGGGGAGAACAAGGGGTCACAAGACCAGTCAAGCAAAGCAAAGCAAGCTCAGGGTGGATCACAAAGTCACCACACAGTCCGAGCACAAGAGCAGGGCCAGAGGCCAGTTCACATGCAGGAGTACAGACATATATATAAAACTAGACAAGCAAGAGCAGGTATATATATATGTCACAGTACAAGTAAAGTCAAGAGGAGAGCAAGTGAGGCAAGACAGACACAAGACCCAGCTGGGTGCAAAAGCGCTGATGATCACAAGGCGCGAGTGCCTTGGTGAACACATCAGCAGTGTTGGCCTCAGAGGCCACGTACGCAAGTCGCAACTGACCACGCTGCTGCAGCTCACGAGCAAGGAAGTAGCGGAGAGCAATGTGCTTCGTTCTGTGCTCCAAGCGCTGCTCTCGACACAAGGCCAGCATGGCCTTGTTGTCTACGTACAGCACTAGAGGAGAACGAGGCGGCTCTCCAAGGTCAGTCAGCAGGTAGGTGAGCCAGCGAAGCTCCTGTGCAGCCATGGCCCCGGCGTAGATCTCAGCCTCACAACTGGAGCCGAGAACCGAAGACGAGCGAGTAGACCGCTACGAGACAGAGCCGGAACCAAGGCTGAAGGTGTAACCCTGTGACGACCGCTGCGTAGCCTGGTCGTCAGCCCAAGAAGCGTCCGCGTGGCCGGTAAGGACCACTGGACGCCGCCCTCCAAGCACAAGCCCCATGCCCGACGTACTGCACAGGTAGCGCAATACCCTCTTCGCTGCAGCCATGTGCTCTGGTCTGTGTCTCCCAGGAGCAACATAGCGTGCAAGAATGCTCAGAGGATATGCAAGGTCAGGTCGTGTGCAGGTCATCAGGTACATGAGGCAGCCAACAAGCTCTGCATACGGACCACTCGACTCTACGGACTCATCCGAAGGCAGAGCTGAGAGTGAGTGGCGAGTAGGCAGAGGAGTGGCCTGAGGCGAGGAGTACGTGAAGCCGAAGCGCTGAAGGACCTGCTGCACCATGTGTGACTGAGTCAAGGTAATGGTGCGGCGTGCTCTGTCCCGAGTGATCTGCAAGCCAAGGTAGCTGCGCAGTTCACCCAGGTCTGTGCACGTGTGTCTCTTCAGCAGTTCGGACTTCACGTAGGCGAGTCCAGCAGTGTCCGCTGTGGCAAAGACCAAGTCGTCGACGTACACGAGGATGTAGAACGGCGGCAGTGAAGTGTCGGTGCGCAGAAACAGCGACGGGTCAGCAGTAGAAGGAGCAAACCCAAGAGCCGCAAGCGTAGTCCTTAGTGTGTCGTGCCACTCACGCGGTGCCTGGCGGAGACCGTAGACTGGCCGTCGGAGGCTCCACAGGGTGCCAGGAGGGAAAGTCCCAGTGAAGCCAGGTGGACGGCGCAGCCAGATCTCCTCGTGCAGGCTACCCTGCAGGAACGCAGTGCTGAAGTCGAGAGAGTGAAGCTCGTAGTCGCGCTGAGCGGCTATGTGCAGCAGCACCCGAAGAGTGGTCATCTTCGGGGTGGGAGAGAAGGTCTGAAAGTAGTCAACTCCCTGCCGCTGACTGAAGCCACGAGCAACGTACCGCGCCTTGAAGACAGGTGGAGAGCCCGGCGGCCGCTTCACCCGGAAGATCCACATGCCACTGACGATGCTCGCCCCAGGAGGGGGAACTGCGTCAACGTAGGTGCCTGTGGACTTCCAGGAAGCCATCTCTGCATCCATAGCTGCCTGCCACTGAGAGGAGTAGGGACCCTCTACGGCCTCCGCGTAAGAGCGCGGAGTCGGGATGTCTAGTGCATCCGGGTCTCCCTCAGGAGCAAGCAGTACAGACGCGAGATGAGGTGAAGCAGCAGCCAGACACTCTAACTCCTCCTGCCTGTCCTCTAGGACGTCCGTGCCAAGAGCACACTCACCCCCGACGGACGGAGGACAGACAGACGCAGACTCAGCAACAAGACTAGCAGCGTAGTCGAGACGACAGCGAGCAGCAAAGTCGACGAGCTCAGCGACAAGAGCAGACGCAGCAGTGGACTCAAAAGAGGGGTCAGTGACGACAGTAGCAAGCAGACGCGTGAGAGTAGGACTGGCAGCACGAAGAGAGTCCGACTCAGGGTCGGCAAGCGCAGGAAGAGAGGACTCAGGAGGAGAAGGCAAAGGGGCACGCAGAGGAGCAGTGGACGGACGCAGAGACATCCGGTGCGTGCCAGGGACAGGAGGAGGACGCTGACGCGAACCGCGACCACTAGCGCGAGCAGCACGAACAGGCGACGCGGGACGAGACGCAGGCTCACGACGCTCAGCAAGACCTCCAGTAGGACCAGTGTAAGGAGAGGGAGCACGCAGAGGAGAGGAAGGCTCCAACAGTGACTGCGATTGGACAGGCTGTGGACACTCTACCGAAGGAGAAAGACCAAGAACCTGCTGTAGGAGCGGAACGAAGTACGACCGTGGCCGCGCAGCAGCTCCAGACTCAACAGGGACAGCACCAGCACCCTCAGCGACAGCACCAGCGCCACCCACACCTCCAGCGGCAGGACCAACAGCAGTAGGCTCAGCACGAACGCCCTCAGCACCTCCAGCTCCAGGAGGACCCGCAGGTCCAGCAGCTCCGGGACCGGCAGCACCCGCACCCTCGACGGTCGAAGAAGCTCCAGCTCCAGCTCCAGCAGCACCTCCAGACTCAGCAGCACGCCTCCAACGGCGAGCGTACCACTCGCGCAGCTCCTGTGGAGAGAGGGGCTCCCGGCGAGACGCAGCAGCAGGAGAAACCCCAGGCTCAGCAGCTCCAGACGCAGCAGGGACAGCACCAGCACCCTCAGCTACAGCACCAGCGCCACCCACACCTCCAGCGGCAGGTCCAACAGCAGTAGGCTCAGCACCAACGCCCTCAGCAGCTCCAGCTCCAGGAGGACCCGCAGGTCCAGTAGCTCCAGGACCGGCAGCACCCGCACCCTCGACGGTCGAAGAAGCTCCAGCTCCAGCTCCAGCAGCACCTCCAGACTCAGCAGCACGCCTCCAGCGGCGAGCGAACCACTCGCGCAGCTCCTGTGGAGAGAGGGGCTCCCGGCGAGACGCAGCACCAGGAGAAACCCCAGGCTCAGCAGCTCCAGACGCAGCACCCCCAGGCTCAGCAGCTCCCGACCCAGCACCCCCAGACCCAACACCTCCAGGCACAGCACCCCCCCGCTCAGCACCCCCAGGCTCCGCACCCTCCGCAGTAGCACCCGCAGGCCCAGTACCCCCAGCAGTAGCACCCCCAGGCTCAGCACCCCCGCGCACAGCACCCCCAGAGTCAGCACCCCCAGGCTCAGCACCCGCAGCAGCACCAGAGTCACCTGTAACCTCGACCGGGTCAACGGCGTCTACCTGGGACACACCTGAGGGGGCAGGAACCTGAGGGGGGAGGGGGTCTACCGGGGGGGGAACCGGTACAAGGAAGTCCGGGGGAGGGGGGAGGGAAGGAGTGCGGTAGGGGAAGAGACGGTAGAAGGGGAATGACTCGTCGAACGTGACGTCCTGGGAGGACAGAACACGACGAGAGGAGGGGTGATAAAACTGCCACCCTGGGGCGTCAGTGGGGAAGCCAAGGAAGACACAGGGAGCAGCACGAGGGGACAGCTTGTCCGCAGACAAGTCGCGGACAAACGCCCGAGATCCCCAGACACGGAACACAGACGCATCGCCAACCTTCCCTGTCCACAGCAAGGCTGGGGACATCGCAGGCCGAGAGACCCGGGGGTGAAGGTTGAGCTGATGCGCCGCGTACCTCACCGCAAACGGCCACAGAAAATGGGGGGCAGCCGCATGCATCATGGACGTACGAGCGACATCCATGACCATGCCAATGCGGCGCTCAGCAATCCCATTTTGCTGTGGTGAGTCCGGAAGCGTGAAGGACTGGCGGATGCCTCGCGCACGACAGTAGGCACGCAGAAGGCCAGAGGAGAACTCTCCGCCTCTGTCCGAGTGCAGACGCAGAACAGGAAAGTCCGAGCCGAAGCTCTGCCTGAGCTGGAGACGAGCCTCGCGGATCCAGTCGATCAGCACCTCAGTGACCTCACCCTTGCTGCGCAAGGGGAGGACTGTGGTGTAACGCGAGTAGTCGTCAACCACCAACAGAAAGTAGCGCTCGTAACCCTGCCCACGGACGGGGGCTGGGCCCCACACATCCATGTGAAGCGGCTGCAGGGGAGCCTCTGTCGGGGGGAAGTGGGAGGAGTGAGGAGTAGCCCGGAGGCGACCCTCAACACAGGGGACACAGGAAGGTCCTGGCCCGGAGGGGAGAGGAGGGAGAGACTGGGGAAGACCAGAGACAAGGACACGGGAAGCCATGCTCCGAAGACGGGGCAAGGAGGGGTGGCCAAGACGGTGGTGCCACAGGAGAGTCTCGTGAGACAGGAGGCGACAAGTACAGGGGGCAGACTCAGGACCAGACCTGGACGCAGCAGCAAACACCTGACCCGACGCTGCTACCTGACCGGACGCGGGGACAGGAGGAGACTCAGTGGTCAGGGTGTAGAGGCTCGACCCCGGCCGACGCGAGAACGTGGCCAGGTGCCGGCCTGTGCGTGCGTCCGTGCAGTGGGTCACCCGCTGACTCGCAGGAGTGAACTGGTGAACCCCCGCATCCTGTAGGTCTGCACCACTCACCAAGTTCGTCGAGAACGAGGGGAGGTACAGGCCAGACAGGGTGCCCGAGGGGGCAGCCGGACACGGGAGGACAGTGGAGAAGTGAGCGAGGACAGGACCCCCAGAGGGGTCAGCCAGGGAGACTGCAACCGGCCGACCAAGCGGCGTGAGTGTGGTGCGGTCCCGAAAGAAGGAGCGAGAAGCCCCAGAGTCAAGTGTAAAGGTGAGGGAGGCCGAAGCCAACGCGGTACCTGAGAGCGCAGCCTCACCCGCACCTGAGGAAGCAGACTCACTAGCACCTAGAGCAGCAGCCGCACCTGTACCTGGAGCAGGAGACTCACTAGCACCCAGAGCAGCAGCCTCACCAGTAGCTAGAGCAGCAGGTCCTATACCTGGGTCAGGCGGGACGCACAGGTGACCGGCACGGTCAGCACTAGTAGGCAATGCATACATGGCAGTGAGAATAGCATCATAGTCAAGAGCATATATATCTACCCTCTGCCTAAGCAACTCCACCCAGTCGGGAAGCTCAGCCTCGTCGCCAAACACGGTACGCCAGGCGTCGCTCAGACGGGCGAAGCAGCGGGACGGTGTATGACTACGTGTCCCACAAGGCTGACCAGTCCGAGTTCCAGTGCGAATCACGTAAGAGCAGCGAACAGCACTGAGAGACCCTCCACTCTGAGCGTACCACTCACGAAGCTGGCGAGGCGTGAGAGACACGCGAGAGGGTCGCGGGAGCTGCATCTGGCCGCCACCACGAGTAGAAGCAGCAGGAGTGGTAGTAGGAGTAGCGTCGCCACCCCTACAGCCCCAACCAGCGTACCACTCACGCAGCTGCTGGGGCGTGAGGGACTCACGCCGGCGTCGCTGGGGCTGCATTTGGCTCCGCAAGTAGAAGCAGGAGCAGGACTAGCAGCAGGGAGGCAGGCAGCCAGGCAAGCCAAAAGGCAGGCAGGCAGGCAAGCAGGCGACGCGCAGCGTGCTAGCAGGGCAAGAGCTCACCAGTGGTGGGAAGAGTAGGCTCGGCGACTCAGCGGCTCGGCAGCTCGGCGGCTCGGCGGCTCGGGCGACTCGGGCGGCTCGGCGGCAAGGCGGCTCAGCAGCAACTGCAGCTCAGCAGCTCGGTGACTCGGCGGCTCGGCGGCAGGGCGGCTCGGCAGCAACTGCAGCTCAGCAGCTCAGCGACCCGGCGGCTCGGCGGCAGGGCGGCTCGGCTGTGGGGCGGCTCGGCTGCTGCAGGTGAGCGGCTCGGCTGCTGCAGTGGGAGAGGAAGGAGGAGGAGAAGCAGGGGAGGCCACACACCTGCCACCCCTCTGCAGGCCTCTCCCGTCGCCTGTCGAGGCGACCTGAGGGGGCCGGTAGAAGGGGACGGCAGGAGCCGTCAGGAGGGGACGGCGGGGCCGTCAGGAAGGGACGGCGGGGCCGTCACGAAGGGACGGCGGGGCCGTCAGGAGGTGACCGGGCCGCGACGGGGGCAGGCGGCGGGGCCGCGTAAGGGCCTGGGCGGGGCCGCGACAGAGCCGTCGGCGGGGCCGCGTGAAAGCCGGCGCGGGGCCGCGTAGAAGCCGGGGCGGGGCCGCGCGAGAGCAGGCGGCGGGGCCGCGAAGGAGCCGGGGCGGGGCCGCGTGAGAGCAGGTGGCGGGGCCGCGACAGAGAGGGCGGCGGGGCCGCGTCAGTGAAGGCGGCGGGGCCGCAGGGGAAATGGCGACCCGAGGGGTCGCTAAAAAAAAAGATCGCGCCTCGGGGGGCGCTTCGGTGGGCCCAAAAAAAAACGGTCTGTAGAAGGACCCGCTCTATACCATGTGAGAATAAACGAACAGGAATGGATCAACTAGAAGTGAAAAGAGTACAAGTAGTAAACCCTAGAATTGTGTACCCCCTATGGGCTAACCCACTGTAGCCTACACAAGTATAACATATATAATGTTTGACACGAAGTGCACCATTGTTGTCATGCGGCGCCCCGATTTTTTCGCGTGCTGTTTCACCCAGCCCGCTTTTGTCGGAGTAGAACAGTGCCGCAACTCCCCTGTTTTTTTTTGTTTTTTTTCTGTACAGCTGTCGAACAAGCACCAACCCAGGTGCCTTTAACCAGCGCAGGGTAGGCCCGTGTTCACCCCCGTTATTCGGCCAAGTAAGTTGACTGCATGAGTCAGAACTAAAACTTGGTGGGGATGGTGAGGTTCGGGCGACGGAAGGTCACAGGCCGTTCACACCGGCTTTTAACCTGCCCTTCACGCCGTTTCTCGACCCCCGTTTAGCCGTCGGGCAGTTTCTTCCCGTGTGTCCCGGCGGCCTGTACCGACTCCTCCGTAAATGTCGGGGCAGTACGTTGAACGCCGTTTAATCGTGGGTCGCTTGCAGCTGTCCCCGAAAATGACTTCTCTGGTAGGAGAAACCGCTCTCGAAACTGCCGGCCAGCTTGCAACAACTCCAGGCACGCAGCGTCGCACGAGTCGTTTTCCGAGGTTACCGACCCCGGTTTCCCTCGTCGCCTGCGCCCCACTTCTGCTAAGTGCGATATGGCCACTCCGCTTTTCGTTGCAGCCCGTAAGTGTCGGCGGGTCCGAAAATCCCGTCTGTCCACGTGCACTTTTGCCGAAAACGTTGATGACGCGCCCGCCAATGCAGTAAAGGCCGCTGCACTTAACACGTCGGGCGGGACGGCAGTTGACTCCCGCATAAATCGGGCAGTCCTCGTGGCGTCTCTCCTCGTCACCAGCTTTTTCAGACGCAAGCTTCATTTGCGCCTGGCGAGTTCCCCAGCCGTCCTTTTCTTCACAGCAGATCCGAAAGTGTCGCCCACAGTGACGCCACGTCCGCTGACGCCAGCTGCCACACAAACTTCCGAAATCGTCGGTAAATCGCAGCGGAAATGACTCACGTTTAACGTCGCAACAGCTACAGCTGTCCGTTGCCCGGGGGGAGGGAGGCCACGGTCGATCGCGACCGTTCGAGGCAAGGATCTGGCGGTGCCGAAGGAGTGCCCGTAAAAACATCGCCGCGAGGAGCAACTAGCTAGTTCTCCTGGCCGGCCTACGCAACTCCTGGACCCCAAGGCATCCTTCCTCGTCCCCCCCCCCGAAGGGTATTACACTCTAAAAAGTGGGGTGAGCTAGGAAAGTAGCTCTGATACCAGGTGTTATGAATGAACTTGCAGAGTGCGCAGAATATCGAATAACGAGAATGAACTGATTACTGAATTATTGAATGACGATACAATGAGGAAAGCACGACTAAATAGGGGAAGTCCTAGCTAGGCGGAGAGGTTGGGCGAGGATGGCTCGGTGATGGTTGCGATTGGTGCGGAGGCGACTCGGGAGTGGTTTGGTGCGACGAAATAGGAAGGACAGGTTCGTCGCGTGACCCTCGGGATGGCCTCGCTAACGAGTGCCCCAGTAAGGATTCTGTAAATCCTTACACGAGTGAAGTGCCGGTGTGAACTGCGCATTGGGCTGATCTGATGTGTAACACGGGAAATTACGTGTGATCGCGACTCATGATTGATGGACACAAAACTGTGAAATTTGCGTTCGGTTCGAGGTCGAGAGTCGAGACGAGACTTGTCCCTCGCCTACGTCTTGTTTCAGCAGAAAAGCAAGCACGCATGGATGCAAATGTTCTTGTGAACAGGCAGGACGGACAAGGGTTGCAAACAGAAGCAGCCACAGCAGCAGCAACGTGCAGCAGCAAACCTGACTGAACGGGAAAGGAAGGTGGGAGGGAATCGAGGAATTTGCAGGGTGGGAGGAAGGAAGCCGATGGAAAGGAAGGTGGATCGTTGAATGCATGGCGGAGCTATGGCGGATGGCGCCAATACAGTAGATGCAGGCAGGACGGACAAGGGTTGCGAACAGAAACAGCCACAGCAGCAGCAACGTGCAGCAGCAAACCTGACTGAACGGGAAAGGAAGGTGGGAGGGAATCGAGGAATTTGCAGGGTGGGAGGAAGGAAGCCGACGGAAAGGAAGGTGGATCGTTGAATGCATGGCGGAGCTATGGCGGATGGCGCCAATACAGTAGATGCAGGCAGTGTGTGAGTGAGTGATTCGTTCGATGCAGGAAAAAACAGGCAGTGGGGGGAGGAAAGGAAGCACATGAGAGTTCCTACGGGCCCTGGTGGGCGCAAACCCACCAGGTCCCTCTCCTGGTGGGTTTCGAACCCACCAGGACGCGGAGCCGGTGGAAGCTTTCTGCCCGGGGCTTGCATGGCGGTCAGGTGCCAGGCCTTGCTAGGTTAGTGTCGATCGATGGAGACTTACTACTTGCCGTGAGGAGGGAAATGGAGGTATGAGAAAGCTTACGGATCTAGCTGTAACGAAGTCGCACATGCAGGTCGCGTCGCTCTATGTCAATTTGTTCGGCATCATCAAATTCGCATAGAGTTGCACATCCCGTGAATCCAGCTGAGTAACCTCGAGCTACAGACGGGGCTTGAGGTCACGATTAGCGTCACTGCAGACGCTGCGTCGTGTCAAGAGAACGGATTCATTCCCCATCTGCGTGAAATTTCATATCGACTGGCAAGGGGATGAAATCTGGAGAGGGATAGTAAGTTCTTTGCTGCATTCCGTTTTGAACCTAACGTCAGTCAGCGGACAGTAACTAGTTTTCTTAGCTTCATCACAAAATCCCCCCTATTATATTGGTCAATTATTGCTCCAATTTGATGTTTCCATCCAAAATTGGACCAGTAATGGTCTCATTGTTTGGTACAATATTGGTATAGCTGCTAAGATAAACTTTGGGCTATGTTTGGCCAAAGTTTAGGTGATTCTGATGACCATTTTTTCTCCAAGCCTACTCTCAACTTTATCCCAAGTTGAACCAAGTATGGTCCCAATCTAGAGTCTCCTGTGTCTTGGGTTGGCCCTATACCAAACTGTCGTTTCCTTGAAATTTCTGTTTGAAATATTTTTTTTATTGCAAAATCAAAATACAGCATAGTGTACCTGTAGATACAGCAAAACAATATATTACAACTGTACTGCTTGTACACTACACTGATTAAAGGTTACTAAATCCTTCTGCTAAAGCTACTGCTGGCTGCTACTGCCACTGCTATGCTCCTCCACACCTGTCTCCCCGTTGCTGCTACTGGTTGCTACTGCCACTGCTATGCTCCTCCGCACCTGTCTCCCTGTTGCTGCTACTGGTTGCTACTGCCACTGCTATGCTCCTCCGCACCTGTCTCCCTGTTGCTGCTACTGGTTGCTACTGCCACTGCTATGCTCCTCCGCACCTGTCCCCCTGCTGGCCCTGCTGCTCCGCACCTGTCCCCCCTGCTGCTGCTACTAGTTGCTACTGCCACTGCTACGCCCCTCTGCACCCGTCTCCCTGCTGCTCCTGCAGGTGTCTAATGCCGCTGCTACTCCCCTCTGCACCTGTCTCGCTGCTGCTCATGCAGGTTGCTAATGCTGCTGCTACGCCCATCTGCACCTGTCTCCTTGCTGCTCGTGCAGGTTGCTAATGCCGCTGCTACGCCCCTCTGCACCTGTCTCCCTGTTGCTCCTGCAGGTTGCTAATGCTGCTGCTACGCCCCTCTGCACCTGTCTCCTTGCTGCTCCTGCAGGTTGCTAATGCCGCTGCTACGCCCCTCTGCACCTGTCTCCTTGCTGCTCCTGCAGGTTGCTAATGCCGCTGCTACGCCCCTCTGCACCTGTCTCCTTGCTGCTCCTGCAGGTTGCTCATGCCGCTGCTACGCCCCTCTGCACCTGTCTCCCTGCTGCTCCTGCAGGTTGCTACTGCCGCTGCTACGCCCCTCTGCACCTGCAGATTGCTACTGCCTTTGCTATGCCCCTCGTTTTCCTGTCATCCTGCTGTTCCTGCAAATTGCTGGTGCCACTAATGTGCCCTTCCGCACGTGTCCCCCTGCTGCTGTCTCAGATTGCTGCATCCACTGCTATGCCCCTCGTTTTCCCGTCCCGTTGCTGTTCCTGCTGATTGCTACTTCCACTGATGCGCCCTTTTGCACTTGTCCCTCTGCTGCTGTTCCACATTGCTGCATCCACTGATATGCCCCTTGTTTTTTGTCCTCCTGCTCCTGCAGATTTCTACAGCCACTGAAATGCCCCTCTGCACTGTTCCCCCTGCTCCTGCTGAAGATTGCTACTTCCTCTGCTTAGCCCCTCTGCACCTGTCCCCCTGCTGATGTTGCAGATTGCTACTGCCACTGCGAAGCCCCTCCGCACCGATCCCCCTGCTGCTGCTGCTGCAGATTGCTACTGCCACTACTAAGCCCCTCCGCACATGTCCCCCTAGTGCTGCTGTAGATCTCTGTGATCACGGGTTGGGGGTGACAACCCGGGCTGGTGCAGGTCGTGCTGCCTGCACAAAGAGGCATGGGGCATGGAAGTAAGGGGACAGTAGAGACGGGAGGAAGGGGACGGAAGAGATGGGAGGAAGGGGAAGGGGACGGAAGAGATGGGAGGAAGGGGAAGGGGCATGAAGAGATGGTGAGTGATGCAACAAAGCTGGTGCCAGAGCACGGCGTTGGTGCCACGTGAGCATTGTGTTGGAGCCATCTCAGCAAGGTTTTGGTTTGGTCCTATGGATGACTTACCTGCACCCTGCTGACAAGGGTCTCCATGTCAGACGCGTCGATGTAGACGCCGTTGGGGAAGTTGAATGTGTTCGTGTTGCTGGCGTATGGGACACCATGGTCCATGACAGCGATCTCGACCTCCTGCTTCACACGGGTGCACATCTCCTCGTACTGGATCCGATTGTACTCCCACTTGCCGCTCAACTTCCCATCGGGCGCATTGTTAAGGATTGGCCACTCGAACTGTAGGAATATGGTGGAGATGAGGTGGGGATTTAGTGGAATAGATGAACAGACAAGGGTTAACACATGAAAACACTAGATGGCTCACCGCATACGTGGCATCAAACATGGGGTCATGTCCATAAACTCACTGCATATAAGATCCAGCCCAGCTGGCGGGTCTTAATCTTCTCGGTATTGACCCCACGGCGCGCCAAAGCCAACTTGATGGACACCGAGAAGATGAGGCTGCCGAACGGGATGAGGAGCTCACGGTGCCAAGCCAGTCCCCTCTCCCCTGTAATGGGATTGTGTGGTGATAGGAAACAAAGGGATGAATTTGCTGACTCTATGGTGAATAGGGGGCAACCGGAAGTGGAAAGGAGGAACGAAATCATACATATACATATGATTGCAACACACATAGCAGCAACTATTGGATGAAAGGCTGCATACAAACTCACCATCCTTGTAACGCTCAATGAGTTCCTCATCCGTGTAGAACCCGAGTGGTGCAAGTAGA
The DNA here is from genome assembly GCA_948144175.1 of Closterium sp. NIES-65. Classification (NCBI taxonomy): domain Eukaryota; kingdom Viridiplantae; phylum Streptophyta; class Zygnematophyceae; order Desmidiales; family Closteriaceae; genus Closterium; species Closterium sp. NIES-65. Next base: position 936,301 of record CANXME010000986.1, read on the forward strand.
TCTGCTGGTAACCTCTTGATGTAACACCTGTTCGCCTGTCGACCCAACGCCGTGAGTGCCACCTTTCTCATCCAGCCGTTGATAGTAGTCCTAGTTGAAGACAGCTGGTAAAAAAAAACCCCTCTAGTGCTGGCATCATTGTGCTGAAAGAGCACACGCAACGAGGCAAGAACCTGCGGCGACACAAACTCGCTAAACCCATGATCTAAGGCCTCCTCCGCAGATGGGTAGAACTGAATCATTGAGGCTTCAATGTTGAAGCAAAGATGCGTTGCTACACGCCTAGCAAGTTCCTGCAGAGTGGAGGGGGATGGGTGGCAGATATGCAAACAAGAGGTAAGGGTTTGCAAGTGGGGTTTAGTGTTAAGGGTAAGGTGGGCAGATAGTTGGAGCATGCGTCTAGGTTTAGGGGAAGCTTCAGCTCCCTAGTTTTGGATGGGGGAGCAAGTGGGGTTTAGAGTTGAGGGTAGAAAGGACAGACTGTTGGAGAATGAGTCAAGGTTTAGACGCTCCATCTCCCAGTTCGTGGCTGGGTAAGCAAGAGAGGTTTAGGGTTGAGGAGAGAGGGGGCAGATTGACAAAGCATAAGTCATGGTTTAGGGTTGATGGTAGTGGGTGCAGGCAGTCAAAGCAGAAGTCATGGTTAGGTAAAGCCTCAACTCCCTATACCTGGATGGGGAAGCAGGTGGGGTTTAAGGTTAAAGGGAGAGGGGCAGGCAGGCAGAGTGGAGTCAAGGTTCACGTAAATCGTCACCTCAATAGACCTGGATGGTGAAGCAAGCGAGGTTTAGGGTTGAAGGGAGAGGGGCAGGCAGGCAGAAGGGAGTCAGGGTTTAGGTATTGCCTCACTCCCTGAGACCTGGATGGGGAAGCAAGTGGGGTTTAGGGTTGATGGTAGTGGGTGCAGACAGTCAAAGCAGAAGTCATGGTTAGGTAAAGCATCAACTCCCTATACCTGGATGGGGAAGCAGGTGGGGTTTAAGGTTAAAGGGAGAGGGGCAGGCAGGCAGAGGGGAGTCAAGGTTCAGGTAAATCGTCACCTCACTTGCTCTTGGATGGTGAAGCAAGCGAGGTTTAGGGTTGAAAGGAGAGGGGCACGCACGCAGAAGGGAGACAGGGTTTAGGTATTGCCTCACACCCTGAGACCTGGATGGGGAAGCAAGTGGGGTTTAGGGTTGATGGTAGTGGGTGCAGACAGTCAAAGCAGAAGTCATGGTTAGGTAAAGCATCAACTCCCTATACCTGGATGGGGAAGCAGGTGGGGTTTATGGTTAAAGGGAGAGGGGCAGGCAGGCAGAGGGGAGTCAAGGTTCAGGTAAATCGTCACCTCACTTGCTCCTAGATGGTGAAGCAAGCGGGGTTTAGGGTTGAAAGGAGAGGGGCAGGCAGGCAGAAGGGAGTCAGGGTTTAGGTATTGCCTCACTCCCTGAGACTTGGATGGGGAAGCAAGTGGGGTTTAGGGTTGATGGTAGTGGGTGCAGGCAGTCAAAGCAGAAGTCATGGTTAGGTAAAGCCTCAACTCCCTATACCTGGATGGAGAAGGAGGTGGGGTTTAAGGTTAAGGGAGAGGGGCAGGCAGGCAGAGGGGAGTCAAGGTTCAGATAAATCGTCACCTCAATAGACCTTGATGGTGAAGCAAGCGGGGTTTAGGGTTGAAGGGAGAGGGGCAGGCAGGCAGAAGGGAGTCAGGGTTTAGGTTTTGCCTCACTCCCTGAGACCTGGATGGGGAAGCATGTGGGGTTTAGGGTTGATGGTAGTGGGTGCAGACAGTCAAAGCAGAAGTCATGGTAAGGTAAAGCCTCAACTCCTTATACCTGGATGGGAAAGCAGGTGGGGTTTAAGGTTAAAGGGAGAGGGGCAGGCAGGCAGAGGGGAGTCAAGGTTTAGGTATTGCCTCACCCCCTTAGACCTGGACAGGGAAGCAAGTGGGGTTTCGGGATGAAGGGAGAGGGGCAGGCAGGCAAAAGGGAGTCAGGGTTTAGGTATTGCCTCACACCCTGAGACCTGGACAGGGAAGCAAGTGGGGTTTAGGGTTGATGGTAGTGGGTGCAGACAGTCAAAGCAGAAGTCATGGTTAGGTAAAGCCTCAACCCCCTATACATGAATGGGGAAGCAGGTGGGTTTAAGGTTGAAGGGAGAGGGGCAGGCAGGCAGAGGGGAGTCAAGGTTTAGGTATTGCCTCACCCCCTTAGACCTGGACAGGGAAGCAAGTGGGGTTTCGGGATGAAGGGAGAGGGGCAGGCAGGCAGAAGGGAGTCAGGGTTTAGGTATTGCCTCACTCCCTTAGACCTGGACAGGGAAGCAAGTGGGGTTTAGGGTTGATGGTAGTGGGTGCAGACAGTCAAAGCAGAAGTCATGGTTAGGTAAAGCCTCAACCCCCTATACCTGAATGGGGAAGAAGGTGGGTTTAAGGTTGAAGGGAGAGGGGCAGGCAGGCAGAGGGGAGTCAAGGTTTAGGTATTGCCTCACCCCCTTAGACCTGGACAGGGAAGCAAGTGGGGTTTTGGGATGAAGGGAGAGGGGCAGGCAGGCAGAAGGGAGTCAGGGTTTAGGTATTGCCTCACTCCCTTAGACCTGGACAGGGAAGCAAGTGGGGTTTAGGGTTGATGGTAGTGGGTGCAGACAGTCAAAGCAGAAGTCATGGTTAGGTAAAGCCTCAACCCCCTATACCTGAATGGGGAAGCAGGTGGGTTTAAGGTTGAAGGGAGAGGGGCAGGCAGGCAGAGGGGAGTCAAGGTTTAGGTATGGCCTCACCCCCTTAGACCTGGACAGGGAAGCTAGTGGGGTTTCGGGTTGAAGGGAGAGGGGCAGGCAGGCAGAAGGGAGTCAGGGTTTAGGTATTGCCTCACTCCCTTAGACCTGGACAGGAAGCAAGTGGGGTTTAGGGTTGAGGGTAGGAGGGATGGACTGGCACAGCGTGAGTCAGTGTTTAGGAAAAGCTTCAACTCCCTAGTTCTGGTTGGGGAAGCAATTGGGGTTTAGGATCGAGGGGTGAGGGTGCAGACCGGTCGAGTAGGAGTTTTGAAGCGCATACGCAGTGTATCACAGGCAACGCACCTTGAAGTCGACTACGGCTTTGTAGACGATTTCGCGGTGGTTTGCCAGGGGACTATTGCCAGAAGGAAGGCCTTCCGACGAGCTGGTGCTCGGGCCAGAATGCGGGGGTGTTGATGCAGGCGCTCCGATTGGGAGGGATTGGCCAGCACCCCGACTCATGGCCGACAACATTTCGGCAAACCTCGCCATCACGCATCGCTCGAATTGGTCAAGGTCCGCGTTTGTTACACCACCACGCTCCCGACGGCGATCGCCGGATGCCGCCACAAACGGGGTTTCCTTGGCGGGTACAAGATCGAAACGCTTGGTGGCTAGGCTGAGAACCTTCACTGGTGGCGCAGCTCCGAAGTCCTTGGGTGCTGCTGGGAGGAACGTGACAGAAAGGATAGGAGGAACGTGACAGAAGGGATGGGAGATGGGTGACGGGAGGGATGGGAGATGGGTGACGGGAGGGATGGGAGATGGGTGACGGTGGGGATGGGAGGAAGGTAGACGGAAGGGATGGGCTGATTGGTTTACGGCAGGGATAGGACGAGAGTTGACGGTAGGGATGGGACTGCTAGGATGGGAGGGTAGGGTACAGCAAGGATAGGGACAACAGGGATGGGACTACAGAGAAAGGACGGGATAGTGCCTTGGGACATCAACAAACATGCCACAAATAGAAAGGCCACATAAGGGCAATAGCCCTAGTTCACTGAAACATGCACCATAATGATGCAACGTTCTCACCATCGGTTTTGGTGTTGCCCTTCTTAGTGGTCACTTTAGCCCCACCGCCCGCTTTAGACTTTACCCCTCTTGCCCTAGCGCCTGCTGCCTTTGGAGTTGCCTTCGTTTTGCCCGCAATTTCACCGGTGTTCCGCTTTTTTTATGCACCTCCAACCACCAAGGCGGACTCCTCCCGTTTCGTCTTTCCACCAGGGCTACTCTCTTTTGCCACCACTTTCTCCACCACTTTCACCTTTCCCTTAGCCATGGCGACAGCATGTCTCCCTGGAGGTGGCTTAGCCGGAACCTTAGAGGGTCCTGAACGCGACTGTGCTTTCGCACCCTTTCCAGCGAGCTTCGACCTGACAACGGGTTCCTGGATCTCATCAAGTGCCTTCAGCTTCCCAAGCAGCAAAGCTCGTTCCTCTGCCACAGCCTCATCCTCCACGGCATCACCTTCACTGTCATCCTGCTCTTCCAGCATCTCGTCAAAGCTTGTTTTTTTCGTGACCTCAGGCTTATGAGCATCCGCGCAGGCAGGCACTTCCGCCGTGCCGTTTTTCTCATTCCTCTCCACTGCCTCCTCCTCCCCCTGCTCATCGTCCGACTCTCCACCCTCCTCGCCCGACGGCTCGTCTCCGGACTCATCTTCCGAATCATTGCCGTACTCCCCACCCTCTTCGTCCTCCGCCTCCCCAACTTCCTCTTCCTCCGCCTCTTCCTCCGCCTCTTCCTCCACCTCTTCCTCTGCCTCTTCCTCCGCCTTTTCCTCCTCACCTTCCTCCGCATCTTCGTCGGCCTCATCTTCCGCCTCCTCCTCCGCCTCGTGTGGAGCCTCGTGCTCAGCCTCATGCTCAGCCTCGTCCTCAGCCTCATCCTCAGCCTCGGCCTCAGCCTCGTCCTCAGCCTCGGCCTCGTCTCCCGACTTGCCGTTGGCCTTTGCCTCGTCCAAATCGTCGCCCTCTCGTTTGTACCGCGCAGCTGTAACAGGTTCAGCGTCTTCTTCGGTAGCATCCGCACCTTCTGTGTACCACACTCTCGCCTTTCGAGGGCGGTTGGACTTGCGAATATCGCCCCCAGGTGGGCCCTCACCGCTAGATGACCTGGATTTCGGCGGACCGACAGTTCCCTTCTTCTTCGTAGTCTGCTTGACCTTGCTGGGAGATCGTGCCGAGACACCATTGGCAGAGTTTTTCTTCCCAGACTTTGAGACCTGCAGTTTAGTCGACATTATGCAGACAGGGTCAGTGAAAATTGGGAAACGCTGGGAAACTCTAACGTAACAAAGTATATCAGTTTGCACTGTGGATTGGTAAGTGCTACTAGTGTCGAAACATGTCTTCGGAAACATTCAGGAGATGCAGAAATGAGACATCATGGAGGAACCGAAAACGTACAGCGTGTTCCGGTCGCGGTCACTTGACGGGTCGGGTACTCAGAGTTTGAAGCAGCCCGATTCGGGAACGGGTGCTTTCTACGCGACCCGCTTATAACGATTTGGTATGTACTATCAGCCGGCGCGGCTAGACTCCCGGAAAGAAACTGGACGTGGGTGATACTATGGAGGCCCCAGAAGCTGCTATGTTCGCAGAGGGTAAGGCACTACGTGGCGCTATGATACGTGCCATTCTGAGAGGCCGTGATAAACGGACGGAACAGGATATCGTGGCAGCGCGAGGTCGATTATGTTAGCATTGGAGAGTCGCGTGGGTCGCGGTTCGACCATGTCAGAGGTAAGTCGCTGGGGAAAGCGGGGGAAAAACTGTCTTGCGGTGCCGAAGGAAAGACGCCCTCGTGAAGGTGTTGGTCTTTCAGCGTCGTGACTGCTTGGCGAACGGTAGCACAGGACCAGAGAGTCGTGAGAGACGATGGTGGCAGAGGAACTGCTAGGCGTGACCGTGGGCTGGGGTTCGAGGCGGTTGATGAGAATGTTGGTTTGATACAGTACAAAACGACGACAGTGGCCAGCACCACATGGCAGCATTGTGGTTTGCGTGGCAGCTTTGTGGTTTGTGCGGCAGGGCAGCTCTGTAGTTTTCAGGGCAGCTTTGTGGGTGCTGGAACGTGTGGCAGTACAGTGCAGAACAGTAAAGTTCCGAACTGACCCTAGGAGCAGTGGTAGGAATTTCGAAACGGTCCACTGACCCTATCAAGGTAGAACTACTTCTCGTCGCTTCCCGTCACTTAGCCTGCAATTGGCAATCGGCGCATCTGGAGATGACCCTTTGGTTAACCTGGGAAACCTGGAGATTCTGACAACCAGATGTCACATGCCTCGGTACGACCAACAGACATACCTCAGTGCCCAGCGATCCAAAAATTGCAGCTAGAATCTGCTCTGATTCTGATTCGGCTCTGCACAATGGCCACTAGCAGCATTTCAACGGGTTCTCTTAGACAGTTCGGGACCCATCCAAATTTGATAGTACACCTGACATATCTGCATGCACAAGATCTAACATAACAGTGCACTTTTTTATCTGTTGAATACTTGCAAGTTTTGATTGTAATTGACAAGGTTCCTAATATGCCAATCACGTCCCAACAGTGATTCTCATCAAGGAGCAACCTTTCATCCATTTACATGCTACAAAGAGTCTAGCAAGTTGAATGATACTGTGGAAGCTCTAGTGGCGAGGAATCTTGTTGTTGACTAGATTCAGTATAAAGCTTAAACTCTCTAAGCATCCAAGTATTTAAGTTCCTATTGGTAACAGGAGCCACCCATCTCAATATGGGCCTCGCCAGAGCACTTTTGGTTGTTCGTTTGACAAACGTGCTAGCCTAAGGCTGATATGTACAAGTTCTGGGCAGGCCTGTGGGGAAAAAGCGTCGATTGATAGCATATACATTTTGGATTGGGCTGAGCTCGTAGGAGGATGTTACTAACATTATCCAGAGCCTCCCATCCCAAAATGGGCCTCGCCGGAGCACGTTTGGTTGGTCGTTCGACAAACGTGCTGCCTAAGGCTGCTTTGTACAAGTTCTGCGAAGCCCTTTGGGGAAATGCGTCAATTGCTAGCGGAGGGGCATTTTGGATTGAGCATATTATTTGTGTGGTGGAGATAGTTTGTTCTCTGAACCTCCCATCTCAATCTCAGCTCCTGCCGAACAATCTAGAATGTTTGTTTGGAAGATGAGCTAGTTTAGTTGATTTTTATGCTATTTCCGCCGCCTTGTGTTGCAAGGCACGATTACCTGCCGGCCACATATTGGATTGAGCTGATTCTTTGTGTGGTAAATCTAGTTATTTCTATGAAGCTCTCATCCCATTCTCAACTCCTGCGGATCACCCTAGGTTGGTTGTTTGGAAGATGAGCTAGTTTAGCTGACTTTGCTGATATTTCCGCTGCCTTATGGGGCAAGGCATGACTACCTGCACGCCACTTAATGGATTGAGCTAATTATTTGTGTGTTAACTCTAGTTCGTGCTATGAACCTCCCGTCCCATTCTCAGCTCCTGCAGAGCACCCGAGGTTGGTTGTTTGGAAGATGAGCTAGTTTAGTTGATTTTTGTGCTATTTCCGCCACCTTGTGTTGCAAGGCACGATTACCTGCCGGCCACAAATTGGATTGAGCTGATTCTTTGTGTGGTGACTCTAGTTAGTTCTATGAAACTCTCATCCCATTCTCAGCTCCTGCGGATCACCCTAGGTTGGTTGTTTGGAAGATGAGCTAGTTTAGCTGACTTTGCTGATATTTCCGCTGCCTTATGGGGCAAGGCATGACTACCTGCACGCCACTTAATGGATTGAGCTAATTATTTGTGTGTTAACTCTAGTTGGTGCTATGAACCTCCCGTCCCATTCTCAGCTCCTGCAGAGCACCCCAGGTTGGTTGTTTGGAAGATGAGCTAGTTTAGTTGATTTTTATGCTATTTCTGCCGCCTTGTGTTGCAAGGCATGATTACCTGCCGGCCACATATTGGATTGAGCTGATTCTTTGTGTGGTGACTCTAGTTAGTTTTATGAAGCTCTCATCCCATTCTCAGCTCCTGCGGATCACCCTAGGTTGGTTGTTTGGAAGATGAGCTAGTTTAGCTGATTTTGCTGAAATTTCCGCTGCCTTATGGGGCAAGGCATGACTACCTGCACGCCACTTAATGGATTGAGCTAATTAATTGTGTGTTAACTCTAATTGGTGCTATGAACCTCCCGTCCCGTTCTCAGCTCCTGCAGAGCAGCCTAGGTTGGTTGTTTGGAGGATGAGCTAGTTTAGTAGATTTTTATGCTATTTCCGCCGCCTTGTGTTGCAAGGCACGATTACCTGCCGGCCACATATTGGATTGAGCTGATTCTTTGTGTGGTGACTCTAGTTAGTTCTACAAAGCTCTCATCCCATTCTCAGCTCCTGCGGATCACCCTAGGTTGGTTGTTTGGAAGATGAGCTAGTTTAGCTGATTTTGCCGCGATTTCCGCTGCCTTATGGGGCAAGGCATGATTCAGCGCTAGAGTTTATTGGATCGATCTGATTCTTTGTGTGGTGACTCTAAGGAGTACTGTGGACCTTTCATCCCATTTTCAGCTGCTGCGGATCACCCTAGGTTGGTTGAAGCAGAAGATGAGCTAGTTTAGCTGATTTTGCTGCGATTTCCGCTGCCTTATGGGGCAAGGCATGACTACCTGCACGCCACTTAATGGATTGAGCGAATTAATTGTGTGTTAACTCTAATTGGTGCTATGAACCTCCCGTCCCATTCTCAGCTCCTGCAGAGCAGCCTAGGTTGGTTGTTTGGAAGATGAGCTAGTTTAGTTGATTTTTGTGCTATTTCTGCCGCCTTGTGTTGCAAGGCACGATTACCTGCCGGCCACATATTGGATTGAACTGATTCTTTGTGTGGTGACTCTAGTTAGTTTTATGAAGCTCTCATCCCATTCTCAGCTCCTGTGGATCACACTAGGCTGGTTGTTTGGAAGATGAGCTAGTTTAGCTGATTTTGCTAAAATTTCCGCTGCCTTATGGGGCAAGGCATGACTACCTGCACGCCACTTAATGGATTGAGCGAATTAATTGTGTGTTAACTCTAATTGGTGCTATGAATCTCCCGTCCCATTCTCAGCTCCTGCAGAGCACCCCAGGTTGGTTGTTTGGAAGATGAGCTAGTTTAGTTGATTTTTATGCTATTTCTGCCGCCTTGTGTTGCAAGGCACGATTACCTGCCGGCCACATATTGGATTGAGCTGATTCTTTGTGTGGTGACTCTAGTTAGTTTTATGAAGCTCTCATCCCATTCTCAGCTCCTGTGGATCACACTAGGTTGGTTGTTTGGAAGATGAGCTAGTTTAGCTGATTTTGCTAAAATTTCCGCTGCCTTATGGGGCAAGGCATGACTACCTGCACGCCACTTAATGGATTGAGCTAATTATTTGTGTGTTAACTCTAGTTGGTTCTATGAACCTCTGGTCCCATTGTCAGCTCCTGCAGAGGAGCCTAGGTTGGTTGTTTGGAAGATGAGCTAGTTGAGTTGTTTTTTATGCTATTTCCGCCGCCTTGTGTTGCAAGGCACGATTACCTGCCGGCCACATATTGGATTGAGCTGATTCTTTGTGTGGTGACTCTAGTTAGTTCTACGAAGCTCTCATCTCATTCTCAGCTCCTGCGGATCACCCTAGGTTGGTTGTTTGGAAGATGAGCTAGTTTAGCTGATTTTGCCGCGATTTCCGCTGCCTTATGGGGCAAGGCATGATTCAGCGCTAGAGTTTATTGGATCGATCTGATTCTTTGTGTGGTGACTCTAAGGAGTACTGTAGACCTTTCACCCCATTTTCAGCTGCTGCGGATCACCCTAGGTTGGTTGAAGCAGAAGATGAGCTAGTTTAGCTGATTTTGCTGCGATTCCCGTTGCCTTATGGGGCAAGGCATGATTCCCCGCCAGAGTTTATTGGATCGACCTGATTTTTTGTGTGGTGACTCTAAGGAGTACTGTGGATCGGTGTCCCCATTTTCAGCTGCTGCGGAACATTCTAGAATGGTTGTTTGGAAGATGAGCTAGTTTAGTCTATTCTTATGCGATTTCCGCCGCCATTGGGGGCAAGGCACGATTAACTGCCGGCCACATATTGGATTGAGTTTTTTCTTTGTGTGGTGACTCTAAGAAGTGTTGTGGACCTTCCATCTAATTTTCAGGTCCTGCAGAGCACCCTATGTGGGTTCTTTGGATGTTGGGCTAGTTTAGTTGAATTGTATGCGATTTCCAGTGCCTTTAGGGGCAAGGCACGATTACCTACCTGCGAAAGATTGGATTGAGTTGATTCTTTGTATGGTGACTCTAATTAGTGCTGTGGACCTTCCATCCAAATTTCATTTACTCGGAGCACTCTAGGTTGGTTGTTCGGAAGATGCCATAACACGCAGGATTGTACTGCGATTCTGGCCGTCGTATGGGGCAAGGCCTGATTTCCTATCCTAGACGATATTAGTCCAATATTCAGTAGTCAGTAGGTTCGTTTAAATGAAACCATGGTCACAAATATCTTGATTGTAGGTTCAGTTAATATTTTTGTTCAATTTTATAAACGGTGCATTTTGTTATGCTTACGTCTAATCATTTATGTGCAAACCAGGGCTCGTATACCGTGTTGTGTCTAAAACGTGAATATCATCGCATTTGACTTTCGAGAGTTTGAAGTCGTGGTATGAGGCACTTTGAATATAGGCACAGCACGCACACACCAACCCTATCCTGAAGGCTGCAGACCTAGTGTCATCAAGGTTCCTCATCCGCCACATCGCGATTCGTGTATTGCATCTCATATCGTGCCCCCAGGTCGCGCCATCAGCTACTCGTCGTAATCACATGGCTGTCGCGCCTCTAGCTAGCTTGCACTGTAGCGTTATTCCCCGTCACGATGTCCATCCGCTACGTAATTCTGAATGGACTTCTAGCTATTCATCGACTCTTTGTAGCGGGTGGGTATTTAAACGGCAGGGCGATTTGCGCAGGCAAAGGAACGACGGACTAAGGTCGCGCTGCCATGGATCGTTCTAGTCCTGTTCGGTGTGCACACTGTGAACGAGAGTTTTCAGACTGTTTCGCGCTAGGAAGAGACCGGGCTGGCAACACACCCTGCAACCCCAACTCTGCAGAGCATCGTGCAGGCAGTGGTCCTAGGCGCCCTAACATAGCCTACATTGTGCCTACATCGCTCCCGCGCTTCGTCAGACATGGCAGTTCCGCGCCTCAAGGTGCAACTCAGGAGACACTGCCAGCCTCGTCTAGTGGCTTGGGCTGTGAGAGTCGTGTTGATCCTGAGGGATCTTCTCCACATCCCTCAACGCCCCAGTCGTCTAGCCAAGGGGCGGAGCAGCCCCCAACCACATGTCAAAATAATCCTCGATCCGACCCCGCTGCCAGGCCTTCGTTTTGTTAGAAGTGGTTCGCCGCTGCACCGACTCTAGAGCATGAAAACGACAGAACAGGACACTTGGAAATTGCCTTACCTATGGCGGTGGGAGAGAATAGGCTGGAATAACGAGTTCTTACGGTGGGAAGAGTTAGGTGAGAGATCCTGAGGAAGAGCTAGTGAAAACGAGGGTTTCAGGAGGAAGAGAAGGGAGAACGTTCTGGACCGCCAGAATTTTCCCAACCTTTCTGGAGGCGGTGTTCGGTGGAGTTGAAGAAAGTCGGTTTCACCGACGGTTCTGTTTGAATTTCGGTTTTCAATGCCGGTTACTGTTACGAAATTCGGATTCGCGACGAGGCGCGTTACGCGAGGCGCACATTGAAATTCGGATTTCAGATTGCTTAAATATCATGTTCTGTTTTCCTCATTGAATCAATTTTTCATAGTGAAACTTTCTGTTTGCAACCTGGGTTGGAAAGCAACCTGATTTCTCAACTTTCAGATCCAGTTTGAAGCCCGCTACTGCTACTATCGTGACCTGCTAAGTCACGTACTCACTACGTCTAATTCTGAGAGCTGGTATCAGAGCTGGTTATAGTGCGTTTCAAGCATTCAAGAAGGGCCAAGACAAGTTCCTGCATCATGCCTAATGGGGATGGTGAGGCAAGCTCGGGTTCTTCAGTCAGTGCTGAAGTTCCCCAAATCCAAGCCCTCTTGGAGGCCCTTACAGAAGGGCACGTGGTGGCCAGGCCAACGATTGGCCTGAGCGAGGCGCAACGGTTCAATGGCAACAACTACAGCACATGGCGACTTAAGTTCATGCGGAGGGCAAGAGAAGTTGATATCTGGCCCCTCTACAAAGCGGACGAGGAGACGGAGGAAGGAGTACCTCCACCTGCAACGGCAACGGTACAAGAAAAGAAGACATACAAGAAGAAAAGTTTGCAAGCTTTCTTCCAACTGTGTCACTCAGTTTCGGACTCCATCGCTGTGGGGCTGGACCAGTTTGCGGACGACATCAATTCAGCACAACGTGCATGGGCATACATGGAAGCGGTATATCTCGGACGGAGCGACACGAATTTGACTGCAGTGAGAAAGAAACTGCTGCTGCTTGCAATGGAGCCAACGGAGAAGATCATTGACTACGTGAATCGAGCCAAGAGCTACAACGATGATCTCACAGCAATGGGGGCGCCCGAATCAGAGAAGCACATGATGGGATACATCATCAGCGGCCTACCCAAGGAGTGGACAGCAGAGATCGGAATTCTTACCTGCAACACGCCCAAGGATACGACCCAGCTGCTCGAGACCCTCCAAGCGCTGGAGCTGGTCAAATCTGACCTGAAAAGGAGGGAAGCAGTGGCAACGGCAGCAGAGGTCAACAGGCCTGCAAATCTGAATGCAACTGCAACACCAAGGGATTTTGGCAACTGCTACAACTGCGGGAAGAAGGGGCATAAAGCTGCCGACTGTTATTCCAACCCCAATGGAAGGAACTACAAAGGGAAAGGACAGTGGCAACAACACAACGATGCAAGGCGTGGAGAAGGCTACAAGGCAAGCGGAGGTTTCAATGGAAATTGTAACCATTGCAGCAAATATGGGCACAAAGCTTCCGATTGCTACAACAACCGATTTAGCAGAAACTTCCGAGGAAAGGAGCTGCAACAACAAAGACCAGCAGCAGCAGCGAAGACAATCCTGATGGAGGCACCTGCAGCAGTGGAAGAAACGCCAAAGGTGGACGCCATCCTTGGAGGCGCCCACAAAGCCAACGTTGCTCGAGCATCCGAGGTGTGCCTGCTGTCAAAAGGATTCAAGGAGACGGCTTGGTTTATGGACAGCGGGTGCACACAGCACATGACGCACCGCGCTGATTGGCTACGCGACTACCGGGAATCCGGAGTCCCTTACGTCCTACTCGGGGATGAAGGAAAACTTCAAGTGCAAGGAGAAGGGGACCTCATTTTACAGAGCCCCTATGGGGAGCTGAAAATGGACAACGTTCTCCTGGTGGAGAAGCTGTCCCTCAACCTGATAAGTCAAACGCAACTGGACAACAGTGGTTGCAAGACGTTCAGTGACAACGGAAAGCTGTGGGTGTTCGGTCCCGACTGGCAACTGCTAGCGGAAGGCGCACGGACTCAAGGACTCTACGAGATGAAGCTGAAGGAGCAAGATTCGCGTGAAAACAAGGTCACCTATCAACCTGAACCTGAAGAGGGGAAGAAGGCCCGAGAAGACCTACGTACCATGCTGGGAAATACTGCAGTGACCGAACTGCAGCAGCTGAAGCTTCCCGTGGCAGCAGCGGCGGAAGCGGTTGATCTCAATCTCCTGCACAAAAGGATGGGGCATGCAAACACTCAACGGATCAAGGAAATGATGAAGAAAAATATGGCAGCGGGAGTGAAGGTGACTGGAGCTGAGGAAACCCACACGAAGTGCGACTCATGTATCGAAGGGAAAGCTACCAAGGCTCCCCATCCAAGACATGGACCAAAGGAGCCATATGGGGCACTGGAAGTGGTAGCAGCGGATGTATGCGGTCCCATGAGAGTCACATCACGACATAGCAGCAGATACTTTGTCACGTTCACAGACATCGGCACAAGACTCACATGGGTGACGGAACTTATGGATAAAACTCAGGTTTTTTTCGAGCTTTGTGGACTGGTTGGCGGAAGCTGAACGGCAAAGCGGCAAGCAGCTGAAAGTACTTCGAACTGACAATGGTGGGGAGTTCATCAACAAGGAGTTCAACGACTACCTGAAAGCCAAGGGAATACGACGGCAGTGTACTATTCCCCATACCCCTCAACACAACAGTGTTGCGGAACGGGTGAACAGGACACTGCTCAACAGCGTTTGAAGCATGATAGCGGACAGCAAGCTACCTCTAACCTATTGGGGAGACGCGCTGGGTATGGCTTGCTGGCTGAAAAATTGCCTACCGACAAAGGGACTTGTAGCGGACAAGACACCTCACGAAGCATTCTACAAGCGGAAACCTAACCTGAAGTTTCTTCGAGTATGGGGCTGCATGACGCAATACAGGCCCTCTGCTGGAGCTGATCACAAACTCCTGCCAAGAGCACGTTGGGGGGTGCACTTAGGGACATGCCCGGAGAGCAAAGGCTGGATTATTAAAGACGTGGAGACTGGGATCGTTCTGGCGACCAGGGATGTCACATTCTACGAAAACCTCAGCTACGTGGACTGGAAGGCAAGCAACACGGGTACAACTCCAAGGACAGCACCTGCCTCACCTCAACGAGCGGAGGAACTGCTTGAAGATGCCCAAAACGAAGGCTTAGGGACAGCGAACAACGAAGGGGAAGAAGATGAAGAAGAACATACCCAAGCTGGAGTGGATTGGGTGTGGGAGCCAGCGGAGGATAAGCTCGACAACAGTGATATGGAAGCGGCGCCTGCAACTCCACTTCTGTCAAAAACAGCGAGCGACAAAGATGGAGACATTGGAGAGGATGAAGCTGAACAAGCAGATCAGTCAAGTACCGAGGGAAAAAGTGACCCGTGGGAATTTTTCGAGACGAGCAACAATGATAAAGGAGCTGCAGAGATTGACACCTTGCTGCAGGATGGAGCCATTCTTATTGGGAGAGAGGAAGACGGCACAAGCACGGAGAAAGCAGGGGAGATGGCAGCAGACACGGGTGCGAGTGATGCTTCGGTGAAAGAAGAGGAGCTGGGCAGGGGGAAGCGGACGAAGAAACCGAATCTAAAATACCAACAGGTCCTGATGACATGCTGGAAAGACGTGCACACTCACCTCCTCCTCACCTCAACGGTGACAGCGTTGATTACCAAGGACAGGAGAAAGACTTACAATCTGCCGCATGAACCCTTGAGCATTGAGGAAGCACTCTCTGGACCATACAAGGAGCAATGGAATGCAGCTATACAAGAAGAGTTGGACACTCTTGCGGAAAGAGGCACTTGGAAACTCGTCCAAATGCCCAAAGGGAGGCATGCCGTTGGCGTCAAGTGGATTTTCAAGATAAAAACAGGGGATAAGGGGCAGCTGGAGAGGTTCAAAGCACGGCTGGTGGCAAAAGGTTATACGCAAGTGGAGGGGATCGACTACACGGAGACATATGCACCAGTCAGCAAATTGACTACAGCGCGGACACTCTTCAAGATCGTTGCGGCACGCAACTACATCATGGTTCAACTTGATATCAAGAACGCTTTCCTCTACGGAGAACTTCAAGAGGACATCTACATGGATCAGCCTACAGGAATGGAGGATGGGACTGACAGGAAATGCAAACTGATGAAAGCGCTCTATGGGCTGAAACAGAGCCCTCGAGAGTGGTACAAGGCTATGGATGCACGCCTACTCGAAGGGGGATTTCAGAAAAGCCAATGCGACAGGGCGTTTTACTGGAAAGGCGAAGGAGAGGAGAAAGTCTACCTCCTTCTCTACGTCGACGACATCCTAGTGGCTGGAGCTTTGGAGGACAGAGTTGAGGAAGTGTGTACTCACCTTGCAGCCGTTTTTCAAGTGAAGCAGATCCCGAGAGCCACGTTGTTCCTTGGCATGAACCTGGAGCGAGACCGAGAAGGGAAGAAGCTGTTACTCTACCAAAAGAAGTATATTAATCGGTTGCACGAAAGGTTTGGAACACGGGACTGCACCAAGGCAGTGACCACTCCGCTCAGCAGCCTGTCAGAGAAGGAAGTCAACCCAGAAGAAGAACTCATCCAGTGGGGCAGCAAGGAGCAAGCATTGAAGGCTTACCAGTCACGGGTTGGATCGGTGATGTACCCTGTCTCTTGTACGCGGGTAGACGGTACACATGCTGCCAGCTTCTTGGGGCAGAACGTGTTGCAGCCAGAAGGCCGCAAATGGAAGGAGATGCAGCGCACAATCACCTATCTGCAGCAACGGGGAGAAGAGGGGCTACTATACGAAAGCGGAGAAGAAGCAATGGAGTTAATCGGATACGCTGATGCATCCCATGCATCAGACAAGAAGGACAGGAAGGGAGCTTTTGGATACATCTTTCTCCTAGGCGGGACAGCAATCACATGGCAAGGGAAGAAGCTGAACGACATTGCACTCTCGAGCGCGGAAGCGGAATACATGGCGTTACTCTACACATGCCAAGAAGGAGTGTGGCTAAGGCGATTGCTACAAGAAATGGGAGTACGTGTGCAAGGTCCAACAACCATCAGATCTGACAGCAAATCGGCCATAGCATTGGCGAAAAACGACAACTGGCACGGGCGGACCAAGCACATGGACATTAAATATCATTGGGTGCGTGAACAGCTAGAGAAAAAGGCATTTACCTTTGAGTTCGTACGGACAGAAGATCAAGCAGCCGATTTCCTTACTAAGGTCCTTCCGAAGGCTAATTTCGAGCGCTGCAAGTACCTTGTCGGGATGCGTACCCTGCAGGACTTACAGGGGAGCAGGGTGGAGGAACACTGATTAAGATTTTCAGATCTAAGGTTGGCAGCAGCAAACCACAGGGGAGATTGTTAGAAGTGGTTCGCCGCTGCACCGACTCTAGAGCATGAAAACGACAGAACAGGACACTTGGAAATTGCCTTACCTATGGCGTTGGGAGAGAATAGGCTGGAATAACGAGTTCTGACGGTGGGAAGAGTTAGGTGAGAGATCCTGAGGAAGAGCTAGTGAAAACGAGGGTTTCAGGAGGAAGAGAAGGGAGAACGTTCTGGACCGCCAGAATTTTCCCAACCTTTCTGGAGGCGGTGTTCGGTGGAGTTGAAGAAAGTCGGTTTCACCGACGGTTCAGTTTGAATTTCCGTTTTCAATGCCGGTTACTGTTACGAAATTCGGATTCGCGACGAGGCGCGCTACGCGAGGCGCACATTGAAATTCGGATTTCAGATTGCTTAAATATCATGTTCTGTTTTCCTCATTGAATCAATTTTTCATAGTGAAACTTTCTGTTTGCAACTTGGGCTGGAAAACAACCTGATTTCTCAACTTTCAGATCCAGTTTGAAGCCCGCTACTGCTACTATTGTGACCTGCTAAGTCACGTACTCACTACGTCTAAGTCTGAGACGTTTCCCGATGGCAGCGACATCCATCCCGCTTTGATACACCTGTTGGAGCAACTCGATTCGCTGAATGGCGGCATGGGCTTATCGAACATGGATACTAACAAGGTGATGCAGCTAATTATACATCCAAAGTTGGCCCCGCTGCTGGTAGAGGGGAATGTCCGTAGCTTCCGGGATGTGGAGAGGGTGCAGAAGGAATATCTAGCTGACACGGGATGTGGATTCGAGTCAACCACATTTTATGTGGAGGGCTTTCCACCGCAAGTGATGCTTCACCGCGATCCACTGGGGGTGAGTTTGCTAACGTAGTTTCGGGTACCCGGGATGAAACTGAAGGGCATTGGCTTGACAGTATGTGCTGGCGGCATCATGCTTCACTCTCAAACTGTGTAGGGTGCTAAACGGCGTGTGTACGTGCTTTATATGATATTGCAGGCCCTGACAGATATGTTTCGGCACAAGCACAATGCGCCTGGCTTCGGAATGGGACCGAGGAGAGACAAGGACACCGAGGCTGGGCATCAGGCATATTCCACTGCACAAACTGGCACATGGTGGCAAGAAGCACAGGTGAGTGCTTTTGATAGCTATTTGCAGTTGCGAGAGATGGTGAGTGATGAGAGGGGAGGTGTAGAGATTGTGAGTGATGGGACGGGAGGTGCAGAGATTGTGAGTGCAAGGTGATGGGTAGTTTACACTCCCCTCAGATCACTCGCACCTTGCATATGTTCCAAACCTACCACTCACCATGCATGGTCCCGGCGTTCAGCTGGTGTGCCCTTTTCGAGTCAGAAATGTTTACCGCCCAGAGACATTGCCATTCCCCTCGACCCAATCTATCTATTCTTTACGTTATGTGCAGGAATTCATTGGCATGGACAAGATTGTTGCGGCGCTGATACTGTACAGTGATGTCACGCACTTGAGCAACAACGGAAGGAAGAAGGCGCACCCGGTCATGATGACACTGGGGAATATTGCATTCCCAAAACGCTGGGGGCGGCCTGGGCACTCCTTGCTGGCGCTCTTACCCATTCCACCCTCGAATATGCCGTCGCACTTGAAGGTGGAGCTCTACAACGCGTGTATTGCTAAGCTACTGAGCCACTTCTTCGCCTTAAAGACAAGTAAGTGGTGCAAATGCTGGTGTTTATCGACCTGCTATCTATTTGGTGAGTCATGCCACATAAAAGGAGTGCGGCACTAGGAAGTAATGAATATTGTTAACCTGCATGTGTTTTCACCCAGTGTCATGGCTGCCCGAAAATTGTGCAGTGGTGTCGTGCTGCTGGACTCAGAAGGCATCAAGCGATGGGTCGTTCCTTTGCTTTACGCTTGGGCTTGTGACTGTCCCAAGTCCGGGAAACTGACATGCACCAAATCTGGCCAGGGCTGCAAGAAGCCGTGCAGCCTCTGCTATGTCGACAGGGTACGTCAACATGTACACTCTGGGTGGGGATGTGCTAGGATGCGAGGTGCTGGGATGGGGATGGTGGGTGATAGTATGGTGAGTGATGGGATGGTGAGTGCTGTGATGGGAGGGTGAGTGCTGAGATGGTGAGTGATGGGATGGTTAGTGCTGGGATGGTGAGTGATGGGATGGTGAGTGATGGGACGGTGAGTGCTGGGATGGTGAGTGATGGGATGGTGAGTGCCCGGATGGTGAGTGCTGGGATGGTGAGTGATGGGATGGTGAGTGCTGGGCTGGTGAGTGATGGGATGGTTAGTGATGGGACGGTGAGTGCTGGGATGGTGAGTGTTGAGATGGTTAGTGCTGGGATGGTTAGTGATCGGATGGTTAGTGCTGGGATGGTGAGTGATGGGATGGTGAGTGATGGGACGGTGAGTGCTGGGAGGGTGAGTGCTGGGATGGTGAGTGATGGGATGGTGAGTGCCCGGATGGTGAGTGCTGGGATGGTTAGTGTTGGGATGGTGAGTGATGGGATGGTGAGTGCTGTGATGGGAGGGTGAGTGCTGAGATGGTGAGTGATGGGATGGTTAGTGCTGGGATGGTGAGTGATGGGATGGTTAGTGCTGGGATGGTGAGTGATGGGATGGTGAGTGATGGGACGGTGAGTGCTGGGATGGTGAGTGTTGAGATGGTTAGTGCTGGGATGGTTAGTGCTGGGATGGTGAGTGCTGGGATGGTGAGTGATGGGATGGTTAGTGCTGGGATGGTGAGTGATGGGATGGTTAGTGCTGGGATGGTGAGTGATGGGATGGTGAGTGATGGGACGGTGAGTGCTGGGATGGTGAGTGATGGGATGGTGAGTGCCCGGATGGTGAGTGCTGGGATGGTGAGTGATGGGATGGTGAGTGCTGGGATGGTGAGTGATGGGATGGTTAGTGATGGGACGGTGAGTGCTGGGATGGTGATTGTTGAGATGGTGGTGCTGGGATGGTTAGTGCTGGGATGGTGAGTGCTGGGATGCTGAGTGATGGGATGGTGAGTGCTGGGATAGTGAGTGCTGGGGTGGTTAGTGTTGGGATGGTGAGTGCTGGGATGGTGAGTGCGGTGATGGGAGGGTAAGTGCTGAGATGGTGAGTGATGGGATGGTTAGTGCTGGGATGGTGAGTGCTGGGAGGGTGAGTGCTGGGATGGTGAGTGATGGGATGGTGAGTGCTGGGATGGTGAGTGATGGGATGGTTCGTGATGGGACAGTGAGTGCTGGGGTGGATAGTGTTGGGATGGTGAGTGCTGGGATGGTGAGTGCGGTGATGGGAAGATGAGTGCTGGGATGGTGAGTGTTGAGATGGTTAGTGCTGGGATGGTTAGTGCTGGGATGGTGAGTGCTGGGATGGTGAGTGATGGGATGGTGAGTGCTGGGATAGTGAGTGATGGGTTGGTTAGTGATGGGACGGTGAGTGCTGGGGTGGTTAGTGTTGGGATGGTGAGTGCTGGGATGGTGAGTGCGGTGATGGGAGGGTGAGTGCTGAGATGGTGAGTGATGGGATGGTTAGTGCTGGGATGGTGAGCGCTGGGAGGGTGAGTGCTGGGATGGTGAGTGATGGGATGGTGAGTGATGGGATGGTGAGTGCTGGGATGGTGAGTGTTGAGATGGTTAGTGCTGGGATGGTTTGTGCTGGGATGGTGAGTGCTGGGATGGTGAGTGATGGGATGGTGAGTGCTGGGATAGTGAGTGATGGGATGGTTAGTGATGGGACGGTGAGTGCTGGGGTGGTTAGTGTTGGGATGGTGAGTGCTGGGATGGTGAGTGCGGTGATGGGAAGGTGAGTGCTGGGATGGTGAGTGTTGGGATGGTGAGTGATGGGATGGTTAGTGCTGGGATGGTGAGTGATGGGATGGTTAGTTCTGGGATGGTGAGTGATGGGATGGTGAGTGATGGGACTGTGAGTGCTGGGATGGTGAGTGATGGGATGGTGAGTGCCCGGATGGTGAGTGCTGGGATGGTGAGTGCGGTGAGGGTGAGTGCTGGGATGGTGAGTGATGGGATGGTTAGAGATGGGACGGTGAGTGCTGGGATGGTGAGTGTTGAGATGGTTAGTGCTGGGATGGTTTGTGCTGGGATGGTGAGTGCTGGGATGGTGAGTGATGGGATGGTGAGTGCTGGGATAGTGAGTGATGGAATGGTTAGTGATGGGACGGTGAGTGCTGGGGTGGTTAGTGTTGGGATGGTGAGTGCTGGGATGGTGAGTGCGGTGATGGGAGGGTGAGTGCTGAGATGGTGAGTGATGGGATGGTTAGTGCTGGGATGGTGAGTGCTGGGAGGGTGAGTGCTGGGATGGTGAGTGATGGGATGGTGAGTGCTGGGATGGTGAGTGATGGGATGGTTAGTGATGGGACAGTGAGTGCTGGGGTGGATAGTGTTGGGATGGTGAGTGCTGGGATGGTGAGTGCGGTGATGGGAAGATGGGTGCTGGGATGGTGAGTGTTGAGATGGTTAGTGCTGGGATGGTTAGTGCTGGGATGGTGAGTGCTGGGATGGTGAGTGATGGGATGGTGAGTGCTGGGATAGTGAGTGATGGGTTGGTTAGTGATGGGACGGTGAGTGCTGGGGTGGTTAGTGTTGGGATGGTGAGTGCTGGGATGGTGAGTGCGGTGATGGGAGGGTGAGTGCTGAGATGGTGAGTGATGGGATGGTTAGTGCTGGGATGGTGAGCGCTGGGAGGGTGAGTGCTGGGATGGTGAGTGATGGGATGGTGAGTGATGGGATGGTGAGTGCTGGGATGGTGAGTGTTGAGATGGTTAGTGCTGGGATGGTTTTTGCTGGGATGGTGAGTGCTGGGATGGTGAGTGATGGGATGGTGAGTGCTGGGATAGTGAGTGATGGGATGGTTAGTGATGGGACGGTGAGTGCTGGGGTGGTTAGTGTTGGGATGGTGAGTGCTGGGATGGTGAGTGCGGTGATGGGAGGGTGAGTGCTGAGATGGTGAGTGATGGGATGGTTAGTACTGGGATGGTGAGTGCTGGGAGGGTGAATGCTGGGATGGTGAGTGATGGGACGGTGAGTGCTGGGATGGTGAGTGATGGGATGGTTAGTGATGGGACAGTGAGTGCTGGGGTGGTTAGTGTTGGGATGGTGAGTGCTGGGATGGTGAGTGCGGTGATGGGAAAGTGAGTGCTGGGATGGTGAGTGTTGAGATGGTTAGTGCTGGGATGGTTAGTGCTGGGATGGTGAGTGCTGGGATGGTGAGTGATGGGATGGTGAGTGCTGGGATAGTGAGTCATGGGTTGGTTAGTGATGGGACGGTGAGTGCTGGGGTGGTTAGTGTTGGGATGGTGAGTGCTGGGATGATGAGTGCGGTGATGGGAGGGTGAGTGCTGAGATGGTGAGTGATGGGATGGTTAGTGCTGGGATGGTGAGTTATGGGAGGGTGAGTACTGGGATGGTGAGTGATGGGATGGTGAGTGATGGGATGGTGAGTGCTGGGATGGTGAGTGATGGGATGGTTAGTGCTGGGATGGTGAGTGCTGGGATGGTGAGTGATGGGATGGTGAGTGTTGGGATGGTGAGTGATGCGATGGTTTGTGATAGGACGATGAGTGCTGGGGTGGTTAGTGTTGGGATGGTGAGTTCTGGGATGGTGAGTACGGTGATGGGAAGGTGAGTGCTGGGATGGTGAGTGTTGAGATGGTTAGTGCTGGGATGGTTTGTGCTGGGATGGTGAGTGCTGGGATGGTGAGTGATGGGATGGTGAGTGCTGGGATAGTGAGTGATGGGATGGTTAGTGATGGGACGGTGAGTGCTGGGGTGGTTAGTGTTGGGATGGTGAGTGCTGGGATGGTGAGTGCAGTGATGGGAGGGTGAGTGCTGAGATGGTGAGTGATGGGATGGTTAGTACTGGGATGGTGAGTGCTGGGAGGGTGAGTGCTGGGATGGTGAGTGATGGGATGGTGAGTGCTGGGATGGTGAGTGATGGGATGGTTAGTGATGGGACAGTGAGTGCTGGGGTGGTTAGTGTTGGGATGGTGAGTGCTGGGATGGTGAGTGCGGTGATGGGAAGGTGAGTGCTGGGATGGTGAGTGTTGAGATGGTTAGTGCTGGGATGGTTAGTGCTGGGATGGTGAGTGCTGGGATGGTGAGTGATGGGATGGTGAGTGCTGGGATAGTGAGTGATGGGTTGGTTAGTGATGGGACGGTGAGTGCTGGGGTGGTTAGTGTTGGGATGGTGAGTGCTGGGATGGTGAGTGCGGTGATGGGAGGGTGAGTGCTGAGATGGTGAGTGATGGGATGGTTAGTGCTGGGATGGTGAGTCCTGGGAGGGTGAGTGCTGGGATGGTGAGTGATGGGATGGTGAGTGATGGGATGGTGAGTGCTGGGATGGTGAGTGATGGGATGGTTAGTGCTGGGATGGTGAGTGCTGGGATGGTGAGTGATGGGATGGTGAGTGTTGGGATGGTGAGTGATGGGATGGTTTGTGATGGGACGGTGAGTGCTGTGGTGGTTAGTGTTGGGATGGTGAGTGCTGGGATGGTGAGTGCGGTGATGGGAAGGTGAGTGCTGGGATGGTGAGTGTTGAGATGGTTAGTGCTGGGATGGTTAGTGCTGGGATGGTGAGTGCTGGGATGGTGAGTGATGGGATGGTGAGTGCTGGGATAGTGAGTGATGGGATGGTTAGTGCTGGGATGGTTAGTGCTGGGATGGTGAGTGCTGGGATGGTGAGTGATGGGATGGTGAGTGCTGGGATAGTGAGTGATGGGATGGTTAGTGATGGGACGGTGAGTGCTGGGGTGGTTAGTGTTGGGATGGTGAGTGCTGGGATGGTGAGTGCGGTGATGGGAGGGTGAGTGCTGAGATGGTGAGTGATGGGATGGTTAGTGCTGGGATGGTGAGTGCTGGGAGGGTGAGTGCTGGGATGGTGAGTGATGGGATGGTTAGTGCTGGGATGGTGAGTGCTGGGATGGTGTGTGATGGGATGGTGAGTGCTGGGATGGTGCGTGATGGGATGGTTAGTGATGGGACGGTGAGTGCTGGGGTGGTTAGTGTTGGGATGGTGAGTGCTGGGATGGTGAGTGCGGTGATGGGAGGGTGAGTGCTGAGATGGTGAGTGATGGGATGGTTAGTGCTGGGATGGTGAGTGCTGGGATGGTGAGTGATGGGATGGTGGGTGCTGGGATGGTGAGTGATGGGATGGTTAGTGATGGGACGGTGAGTGCTGGGGTGGTTAGTGTTGGTAGGGTGAGTGCTGGGATGGTGAGTGCTGTGATGGTGATTGATGGGACGGTGAGAGCTGGGATGGTGAGTGCTGGGATGGTGAGTGCTGGGAGGGTGAGTGCCCGGATGGTGAGTGCTGGGATGGTGAGTTCCCGGATGGAGAGGGAGGGAGGTGCTGTGGTGGGGAGAAGAAGGGCTGGGAAGTGCTGGGATCAGGAGTGCAAGCCTCGAACCCTCTGCGATGACGACCGAGCATATAATCATGCCCCATCTGCAATCTTGGCTATGAACATTTCATCTCTGTATATGTGTGTGTCTAACGGTCTCTCTTGCTTGTCCCCTTTATGCTAAAAATTCCAACGCCCACCACAGGAAAGCCTGTCATCTGTGGAGCTACCCAACAACGTTCGCACACCCGCACAACAGCAGTGGGTTAGAGACGAGGCAGCTGGAGTCCCTGCTGGAGCGGATGACAATCCGCTGAAGTTGTACTCAACGTTCGACATCGACGTAAGTATTTGATGCCATGGCAGCTGGAGTCGCCCAGTAGGCTCATAGACACAGCAACCTCTGGTGTCTATTGGTGTCGTGTGTTTCCCTAACCATCGCATTCCCTGCTGCGCTGTACCACCTGCCCAGTGTGCTTTATGGAAGTGGCAGGTTGGTTCATTGCCGTGGGGAAATCCAATCCTAGCTGTCATGGCGGACATCATGCACCAGGCAGACCTGGGGATGCTGGACCACATCGTGCAATACATCCGCGCCCAACACCCAACGATGATGAAAATTCTGGATTTGTGAGTGCCCCTTGGACCACCCGCCTGGACATGCACAATGCTCTATTCAATAAACCATGGTTACAATGTTGGCATGTCAAGCCCACATTTGTGAGCACATGGTAGTGTGTCAGCTCAACTTTATTCCATCCTGATGTGCCGCCACCCATATCCGAAATCTTTCCATCACACCATACGTAGGCGTCTTCTACGGCTCACCCTGGAAACACGGATCAACTCTTTGCATTTTCCGAAGAGCGAATACTTCAAAACCGGGGCACAAGTCGCAGCTTTTGAACATCGATCGGTCATGCAGGTATGATGCTTTGAGGCCTACACCATGGAGTGGTGGAAGGGGGAGGGTGGGATGAGTGGGGCGAGCTGGGCAGGGACGGAATAGGAAGGGGAGAGAAGATGGGCTGGTGGAGAGGGCACTGCTATGTTGATTCATGCAAATGTAGTGATGTGTCGGTCTGTTGTCAAGCTCGTCTGTAAACTCGCTTCAAGTCATTCATGGGAAGAAGATCCTTCAATCTTTTCTCTAACCTTTCCTACTCACCATGCTGCATGCATCCAGGTGATGATCTTTTTGGTGGCTGACATTGTCGGCTCGCCCCAGCTAGAGGCCATCAGAGCATACCTTGACTGGTATCTCTGCTGCAACGCCGCCTCTCACACCGAGAGAAGTCTTTCCGCACTACAAGCCAAATCAACAAGGTACCTCACCAAACGATACAACCTAAACCATCTAACTCCACTAGCGATTCCATCCCTAACACATTGAACGCTTATCCATATACTCCTTCAATTATTCATGCTCCCACCCATCCCAGGCTGGTGAAACTACTCACGTCTGCCTTCCCCGAGCAGAAATCAAAGTGGAACCTCATCAAAACACACTTGATGACTCATTTCATCCCTGGAATTCGACAAGCTGGGAATGTGCAAGAGTACAGCACCAACCTCTTCGAACACCTGCATAGCACCCTGCTGAAGCAAATCTACAGGAGATCGAATAAGCGGAAAGTGGACACGCAGATCATGAAGCACCACGAGTTGAAGCTTGACTCCATCAGCAACGTGGCCACCGACAAAGGCGTACAAACGGCTATGCAAAAGGTAGGTTCTGTGAGAGGTGAGTGCTGAGATGGTGAGTGCGGTGATGGGAGGGTGGGTGCTGAGATGGTGAGTGCGGTGATGGGAGGGTGAGTGCTGAGATGGTGAGTGCGGTGAGGGTGAGTGCTGAGATGGTGAGTGCGGTGATGGGAGGGTGAGTGAAGAGAAGGTGAGTGCGGTGATGGGAGGGTGAGTGCGGTGATGGGAGGGTGAGTGTTGAGATGGTGAGTGCGGTGATGGGAGGGTGAGTGCTGAGATGGTGAGTGCGGTGATGGGAGGGTGAGTGCTGAGATGGTGAGTGCGGTGATGGGAGGGTGAGTGCTGAGATGGTGAGTGCCGTGAGGGTGAGTGCTGAGATGGTGAGTGCGGTGATGGGAGGGTGAGTGAAGAGAAGGTGAGTGCGGTGATGGGAGGGTGAGTGCGGTGATGGGAGGGTGAGTGCTGAGATGGTGAGTGCGGTGATGGGAGGGTGAGTGCTGAGATGGTGAGTGCGGTGATGGGAGGGTGAGTGAAGAGAAGGTGAGTGCGGTGATGGGAGGGTGAGTGCTGAGATGGTGAGTGCGGTGATGGGAGGGTGAGTGCTGAGATAGTGAGTGCGGTGATGGGAGGGTGAGTGTTGAGATGGTGAGTGCGGTGATGGGAGGGTGAGTGCTGAGATGGTGAGTGCGGTGATGGGAGGGTGAGTGCTGAGATGGTGAGTGCGGTGATGGGAGGGTGAGTGCAGAGAAGGTGAGTGCGGTGATGGGAGGGTGAGTGCAGAGAAGGTGAGTGCGGTGATGGGAGGGTGAGTGCAGAGAAGGTGAGTGCGGTGAGTAGGAGTGCCTGGCAGGACAGATCAGGCTGAGTGGCAAGGGAAGTTTGCAATGAGGTCCTTGGTGGGTAGCAGGGGAAGAGTTAGCTCAAGGCAGGAGAGGGGGCGGTGAAATGAGGAAGTGCAGGGCATGGAGTGGAGCAGGGGAAGGGGGAGAATGGTGTGCTCGTTGCTGCTGGTTGCTGCGATTCAGAGATTTGTGACCAATCTCTGCCTTTTCTGACACGTGTCAGGCCATCGAGGATGGAGCTCGGGTGATGGTGAAGGAGTCCTACTTCTTCCCCGTGAAACCCGATGACGTCACTCCCATTGCCAACTGGTTTGTCCGTGATTGGGCGAAGCTCCACAGCGAGGCACACCATGCCTTTGCGGGTGCATTGCTTCGACGCCATCTGGGGCCAACAAAAGTTCGTGTAAGTGGTGACAATGGTGACATGAAGCAGATACCATATGTAACTCAATGATGTTTGTACTGATTTGTGTCTCTTACTGGTTGCAGGCTCACACAACACTTGCCATCCCTGCTGCAGAAGATTCTAGTTTCGCCCGTGTAGCACATTTCGTGAAAGCAACCCCGCTGTCTCACTCTAGGCCGTGGTTCTCTGATGTTGCCATCGTGGGAACAACGTCGACTGGTGCAGAGACAGAGTGGTACGGAAGGCTCTTGTTGCTGTTCCATACGAAAGAGAGGGGGTGCATGAAGGAGTGGGCATATGTAAAGTACTGGTCAAGCGCAGGTGAGGATGCAAAAACAGGGTGCAAACGTCGTAGGTGGGCAACTGGGGTATCGCGCTACTCAGTGATTGACACAGAAAGCATACTGCGTCAGGTGCACATTATCAAGTCCTACCACAGCGACAATGCATTCTATCTTAACAAGTACCTGCTAAATTAGAAATCAATCATAAGCGCATCTGTACTTTTTTCATATACAACCAAACTGGTTTTGTAATAAGAGGCAAGATTACATGCAATAACAACTTAAGACTTTACAGGTTATATATTTACATGCACATGTGATTGATTAACCAGCAGCCTTTCAATATTATAGTACACAATAATGACTTCATGTAAAAATAGTTTAAAATAAACACTGTTGGCTTATCTTGGTCCATAATTACTCCTATCCGAAACCAATTTTGCAGGGCCCAAACGCGCCCGATGGCCACGTCTGGTCGTGCGCCAAGCAAAGCTGAGGCTCGGTGACCCAGAAATGTTTGCGGGAAACCAACGCACCCCATTCTCGAAACTGCTATTTCAACCTGATCAAAAAAGCACTGTACACCTGACATTGACCAAAATTGGGCCAGTTTCGCTTCGCCGAGGCGCACAATGTCTTGCGAGTCGGTTCAAAGCAGAACGAAATTTGAGAACGACACATTTTGCTGGTGTTTGGGCAAAAAAAGTTGGACAACCCACACAACCCAACTTCCGAAACCAATTCGACCCGTTTCCAAGCGATTCAAAAGCGAGGGGTTTTTGTGATGTTGTTTGCGTAGTATCACTCATTCTTCCGAGCGATCAGCTTGTTTGGGTAGTAGGTGCCATGGATTCTTCCACGCACATCAATGGCTTACCTGATGACGTTCTCATACGAATTTTGTGGAGAATAGAAGATCCTTTTCCCTGCAAAATCGACAGCGACTTTCTAGCATTGTCCGGTTTGAGGCCTAAGCCGAAGCTCATCCCAAGCAGCCCTCAGCTGGACGAGTTTCTCCGTGACGAGCGTGACAGTCACTTTCCGTTCCCTCCTGCCTCTGCAGACGCTACTTACACTCTTCTTATCTCATCGGTCTGCCGTCGATGGCGTCGGCTTGCCACGAATCACGTCGCGACTCTCCGCGTCAAAGCCCACCGCGTTGTCTCTCTTTAAGATCTCACCCGCGTTATCAACCTGCTTCCGAATCTCATGCATCTTCACCTCAGCAACGCCAGCGTGGAAAATCTCGGCGACGCGTTTCTCACGCACCTTGCTTCCGCTTGCCCTAAGCTGACAGCTCTCCACGTGGGATTCAAGATCGTTCCGCACCACCGCCTCGACCAGAAAGATGAGAAACCGCTGACGGAAGCTGGTTTGGATCAATTCTTTCGCAGCTGTGGTCAACTGCAGCACCTCTCTATTGCACACATGGAAACCATCGCGGAAAAGGGAAATTGCGTTTTTGGGGTGTCCGAAGGTTTTTCTGCGTGGGCCTTGTGTGCTTGTTGCGACATGTGTCAAAAAAACAAGGGCCGTAAAACGCAGCATCCCCACCATCAATAACCGCACCCTCGTCCACAACATTACCGCCACTAAACTGTGACTTTGCCGTTACCTGTGCTATTATCCGCACCGCCTCTACGAAGGCGCCTCGAACACATGCGGCTCGGGCCCAGAGCTGCAACAATACTCGGTATTAGCGTGTCACTCAAACCCCGCTGCAGTTTCCGCTACAATCCTATCTACACACTTATTCGGAATACCGTAACCAACATACGCAACCACTGATATGCTTCTGCAAACCGGATACTTCCCATTGTTAACATGTGCCAATCTCATAAATCTGAAAATTCATACTTACAAAGCACAACACACAGAAGTCATACTCTACCGTCTGCACGCAACCACATCTACACACTACGCCCACCCTACAAAACACCCCCTCCCCCCCCCCCCAAAAAAAAAAACATCCCTCCCTAGCGCACTACACGGATGCACTGTCGGACGACCCAGAACTGCGCGCACGCTTCTTCGGTGTGCGGTTTAGGCGGCTGACCACCTCTCCATTAGAGGCGCCAACAACAGGCGCCACTTCTGCTGGGGCAATCCCCAGCGCCTCAGCGTGACACACGTACGCGTGTGTCACGTTGCGGATGGCACGCCGACGGCTTCGTTCGTCTCGCATCAGAGGCCCATCCGGAAGGCACATTTCACCCTCGTCCCCCGAAGACGTTGGCGTAGTGGGCGTCACCAACTTCACTCCTGCCTGCTCCATTAACCACTCATCGCAGGTCACGTAGTCGGACGCCGTCATATGCAACGCTGGCCGCACACGGAACTCACGCAGCAGCACCAGGAGGTCCGCCGTGGTAGAGACTAGCGGCTCGTACATGCCTGCCGAATACATGCCGTGCAGGTGCCACATAAGCGGCCACCATGACTCCGGGACGCATCCCGCCCTCCACCAGCTCCTTTGCATCGTAGCCGCCGTCAGCGCCTTCCAGGCCAAGCCCATCCACAGCAGCATGACCGCGTAATTCACCACGGAAAAGGGTGCATCGAAATCCTCGTGGAAGAGTTTCGATCGCACCGCGCGTCTCATCAGGATAACACGATACTCCGCCTTGAAAGCGTCCACCACGCCGTGCAAAAACGGCATGCTGGACCACGCAACTATGTCTGTGAGGTCAACAAAGCGCGTGTGTGTGAAATGCACCACCGTCAAACCGTGCTCCACCGTCGTCTTCGCGTCATTCGCGGTAATGTGGTGCGCGGTGTTGTAGGTGAACACAACCGTCTTCCGTTCACGGCTTAGCTGCACACCGTCGACCGTCTGAAAGAACTCGCTGAACACCTGCGCAACGCCAAGCCAAGACAACTCATGCGCCGAGTTAAGGTTCCGTACAACAACACCACCAACATGACACCTCTACATTCGCGAAATCTGCGGAACCGTCCACTCCCAAATGAATCCAACATACCTCGGGTGTGAGCCGACCACTCTTAGTGTAGCGCACAATCACCGACGGTGCGGGTTCCTCGCTGCACCTTGTTTCTGGGCGCTCGTCATGGCGCAAAACCACAAGGGGCACCGTGCTGCAGGTTTCCGTCGCATTGTATAGGAAGCCCACACTTATGATCCGGTCGCACGGGGTTGCTGTCCTTCCTGGAATCTTGGTCTTAGGCAAACGGCTCGGCAAAAACGGTATCTCCACAAACAGAAACACATCGTCGGGGTGCACTTTCAACTTCTCGATGATGTCCTTCAAGGGGGGCTTGACCGAGCTCATACTGGCCACCAGCATTCAACGCTGGGTGGGTAGGTGGAGATGAAATGACTAACCTCCCCAAAATATGCCACCTCATTCTGAAACCGTACGCTTCGCCATCAGGTGTGCTACCTAGTATCGGCTCCACACAGCCACAAACACATAATCGCTTTCTGAATGCTCTCTGACCATTGCTTAGCAGGTGCACATGTGCTCAGTTTCCATTGGCCAAAAATTGCATGACCGGATGTCGTTCACGTCACACCGGCCGCACCTGCCAGTCACAAACACTTGAAATCCGAACGTCGAACCAATAGTCCCCGCCACATATCGTATATGATTCCAACACCACCGTGTACCTGCATTACAAAACCAACAAAAACTCGGCAACACGTCAACCCGAATAAAACTCCGTCCTAACAAAATCCCTTACAGCCAATATCATAATCCCAACACCGCCCTCCAAATTAGATGTACGCCAACCATGTCAACGGCGGAACTATCCCACAAAACATTGTGTGACAAGGCAAAGCACGAGACCGTCCGCCTGTTCTGTTCCACACTCTGTATCCGTTACCTCCTACGCCTCCACCCCTCACCGTCAGTACCCCACGTCTCCCCCTTACTGTTATTCCTTCCAAAACCCATCCCATATTTCCACATCAATTCCCCTTCTCCTATTACTCGCAGAGTAGAAACTTGTTCACCGGCAGCACACATGGGTTGCTGTAAGATGGGCATACGTGTACAACCCTCTGTAGGCTGTTCAACAGCACCACTGCGAACCGCACATTCTGTTTAGCTGGATACAACTGGGTACACGTTGTGATGGGACACTGCCCGGCGGCTTCGTAGTACTTGACGTATGCACACCCGATCCACTTGCCCTCCGCGTTCAACGCCTTGAAAATACACACGCATCTAGCGTACCAATCTCCGCCTCCCCGAGCCAAGAGTGCCACATCTGAGAACACCTTCTCTCTCGGAGATGCCTTTACGAACGTCCCCTTCGCCACCAGCACACCCCCCTGTGTTCGTGGTATGGCCACTGCTGTGTGTGTCTGCGAGCGAAGCAATAGACGAACTGTCAGTGAGTGACACACATTCCGCATAACACAGCTGCGATTCTGCACACCATACGCTCACTTACCTGCACGCTGTCACACGCCATCTGCATCTACCTCAGCTGACCTTTTAGGCCCTCCATCTGATCCCCGTGTACTGCTGCGAACTCTGCAAACACACTGTCCCTGCTACATCCGAGGCGCATGATCCTATACTTCTTCGTCAACACAGGCACTAGCTCCTCCACGGCCTGCCACACTCAACCACCCGCAAGGCAGCATGTATTGCATCAGAATGCACAAAATCCGCACACCGAAATCAGGTCGTTCATCGCCCTGCGCTCTTCCCCCTGCTCCAGCTAGCATCCTTTCGCTCACCACACGCAGCGCTGATACATACTGCCGACCTCCTCCCGCATCTGCCGCCACTTCTCTGTAGATCTCACGCTGCATCTCCTCATCCACAATTCTCCGAGGAATGTCGGCCCAGTTGCTCCCCCTCACGGGACCCTTCACTGTCCCCTTGTGTGTTCGCTCCCACATCTCCGTGCTGTAGTGGTGTGGCATCCTCCTTGCTTCCACGTTCTCGAGAAGATGCTTTATCATGTGTATCTTGGGAATTTCCCATTTAGACGCCTGGTCAGGGAAAGCGACGGGTAGCAGCTCCATCAACCTGCAATACAAACTGTGGTTTAGCGCATAGGTTCTACCACCAGACTGCAGTGCATGCGGTACAAACTGCACAAGGATTGCCAACACCACCTGTGTCGAACCACCTTCAGGACGACGCATCCACATGTAGACATGGCAAAATTTGATCAGCTGCTGAGGGACGTTCCGTGCCATGTCCTCACCGTAAGTGTGACCATCCTGGTTTTTTGGTGGATGGATGATGTTATACAAAATGCAAAACTGACCACCTGGTGTGCGGTTTTTTGCGTGCAGGAAAACCACATCCCCAAGCAAGAGAACGGTTATGACTGTGGAGTCTTTCTTTGCCACTACTTGAAAAATTTGGTCTCCTCCGACTTCGCCAACGTGAAGAGTGGCCTGTGGTTCAAGGGGGTCAGCGCGCTGCAGTACCGCCGCATCATGCGCGCTGATCTTTGCGCTCACGCTATGGGAGAGTTGCTTCGGAAGCTAGATGAGGATGGCTTGGATGTTCCTTCTCAGCCAAGCGGGTTGAACACCAACACGACTTTGAGGGAGGGTGCGACGGAAGGACGTGAGAAAGAGGAACAGCGTATAGACCAGCTCGAGGCCGAGGTGTGCTCGTTAAAGCGCGAGGTGGGTGCGATGACTGCAGGATTCGCCGCAATTGGTAGTGTTCTTGGGATGTCGAGGGAGCAGTTGATCTCATACGGCGAAAACATGCTGCAGCAGACTGGCGTCGCTGAGCAGGGATGCCAGAGTACGGATGGGCGCAAGCACGGACTGCACACTCCAAAGCGTGTGTCAAGCTACACGAAGCAGGTGAACGACAGCCCAGACGAGGATATGATGGGCTCAAACACGAGAGTGTCGCTCGACAGCAAATTTGCGACGGCCGTTGGTGCGCACCCCTGTTTCCCGGCTCCTATGCCAATCCCCGGGACGGTTCCACATTAGCTGCTGTCACGGCAGCAGGCAGCTACGGTTTCACTAGTCCAGCCATCCTATCCGGTGTACAGGATGGCACAGAGCGTTGCGGTCGCACACCCCGCCATCGTAGCTGTACCTAAGCAGGAGACGTTGGCGGGAGGAGAGGATTCGGAGGAATATGGAGAGGGCGAGAACGAGCCAGGAACAAAGCCGACCAAGTACGCAGGGGTCTATGTGG
Organism: Closterium sp. NIES-65; assembly: GCA_948144175.1. Classification (NCBI taxonomy): domain Eukaryota; kingdom Viridiplantae; phylum Streptophyta; class Zygnematophyceae; order Desmidiales; family Closteriaceae; genus Closterium; species Closterium sp. NIES-65. The sequence continues at coordinate 969,652 of CANXME010000986.1, forward strand.
AGGCCGATACACGCAAGTATGGGGTGAAGATTGTCGCAAAGGACAAGGAGGGGAAGAAGATAACAAAGAGAGTCGGCGCGTACACCACGATAGAGGAGGCAGCGTATTGCTACGCGGCAGCTGCCCACGTGCTGAGGCCTGGTAAAGGCACCCGGAATTCCGTGGCTTTAACACCGGCTGATAAGGCAGCTTTGAAGGGGTGCACTCCCGAAATCCTGAAAGTCATGGTGGATGCCCGCATGTGGTGGCGCTGGAGGGTATGGAGGGAGACTTACGAAGGTCTGATGCTGAAGGCCGCGCGAACAAAGAAGAATGCAACACGTGCAAAGAGGGGGAGACCGCGCAAGGGGAGTGGTGATCAGGGTGGGGGCACGGCAGGGGAGGGTGAAGGCGAGAAGGCTGGCAGTGCGGACATTGTCATCGCTGGCCATGAGGCAGAAAACAGCAGAACGCGTAAGATGGCCCGCGGTGCAGAGGCAAAGTCTATAGAGGATAAGACAGATGAAACTGGTCGTGGGAGGCCAAAGGAAGGTGCTTGGGATATCAGTGGGAAATGATAGTGGATCGTGAGGTTGAGAAATGTAAGGTGGAGGATGCTTTCACGCCTGTGTGGTTTGTAGTTTAAATGAAGTATGGCATTAACAGCCTGATACAGCGTTGTTTCCTGTGGTGCATGTATAATAGATATGAAATAGCTAGCAAAAGAAGGAACTAATGTAGGAGTACTGTAAAAATGTATCAAGAGTACGGGTGGTATGATCGAAGTTGACGGTGAACAGAGGAAGAATTGTATTCGCTCACCAAGATTACAGAAATCGTGGAGGTCGTCTTCCACTGGGTGTCGGTGATTCCGTTTATCCTGATGGGCGACAACGGTTTCGGTCGATGGTTGTGGACGATGGTGAGCAAGGTTTAGGCGTTACCGTATACTTTGCAAGCTCAATCCGAGTACTTAGGATAGCGTACAGTGCACGCAAACAATGTCATTCGTTAACAATTGAGATGTCCGTTGCTTCTGAAGATACTGGCAACGCGGGGCGTGCACGGCGAGTGTCCCAGCCCCCAGCGTACCTGCGCGCGGCATATCAGCTTGCAACTCCTCGGGGACGCATGCCAAGGGGGACTCGCGTGCCGGCCGTGCCAAAGCTTTTGGCCATTACCAGAGCGGAGGGAGGCGGAAATGCAATTCGTGATGGTGATGACGGTGTGATGTGCAGTTTTAAAGAAATGTATGACGAGGCTTTTGACTGTTTAATCCCTGGTTTGGAAAGTGAAAGTGTTGTCCTTCCCCATACTTCCTCGTTGGAATTTGTGTTGCCCGGCATTTAAATGTCTCCACCGCCTACATTCCCACGTCCGCATATAATACGGGGGGCGAGACATCGGACGCTTCTCCCGGCAGGGTCGGCAAACAAGCGCTGGTGAGTGACTCGCCCGATTCGCGTACCAATAGCGACGGTGCTCCTCGTCAGGCGAACCGGAATCGAGGCGAGGATTTTGAAGGGGGCATACAGGCACACATCGTGAACAATATAAACGCTTTCGAAGAGGAGGATGACGAGGATGTGGGTGACGCAATGCGCACGATGTTCGAAAGCAACGCGAGAGTCTCCAACGATGCTATGGACACGCATGGCGAGGAAGTGCGCGTTTCCGCGGGAGTATTCAGGAGCCACCTTAAGTCGCAGGACGAGAGCGCGCAGAAGGTGGCCCGCTTGGAAACTCTGCTTTTGGAGGCGCTGGCGAAGTCCGATGGGGGGTCCCGTCGGCGCAAGGCGGAGCGGCAGAGGGATCCCGGGCAGTGATGCATGAACCCAAAGCGCCAGCGTCGCGGCCCAACAGTGGCAGACGTTGAGGAGGATGACGACGAGGAGGAAGACGACGACTACGAAGACATGGCACAGATTCGGACAGCGCGTCGGAAGCACATGCGCTCTGCGAAGTCGCCTGTTCTGCAACGCGCACTTGATCTGCTGCCGGCCGACAAGGCTTGGAAGGTGGGATGTGGTACCAATCGTGTAACATTACTTAATGTTTGTGCGTTTCCTGCCGTGCGATGGAGTGTTGTGGAGCATTGGACTCATTCATGATATACCATGATACCTGAATTGTGTGCAGCGCGTATGCGAGCTGGTCCGAGTGCATCTGTTCTTGAAGAAGCCGGCCGCAACCATGACGTTCTATCCAAGCTCAGACGACAAGACATATGGCGTTTGTGCAGTGATTGACAGACTGCCTCATAGATTCGCGTGCCTTGCGCTTGCGGCGGACAAGTCCCGCCGTGCTGACCTTAACAAGACGCTGAGCGAGTGGAAGACAAGGGCAGCTGGACGGGTCAGGGACATTGTGCTCCCTACGCTTGGATTCTTCCGTGATGAGCGCGACGAGGCAAGCCCGTGGGCAAGGGACAACGCACGGACGCTGGAGCAGATTCGGGAGCGCATTGGGCTTGGTGCGGAAGAGAGCGGTAAGCGGTGTTCTTGTGCGTATACACTGTGGTGAGTGACATTTTCTATGTGCGTTGTAGTCTGTAAACCCCACCATTATATCCGCGGCCCCATGTACAGATCTGGTGCTGAGCAACTGGTCAAACGACTGCGAGGGGATGCCATTTGCGTCTGCCGCCTTTGCAGCGTGCGCAAAGGCAGCCTTCATTCCGAGGAAGCCTACAATGCCGCTCACTTTGAAGGTGTACCACTTTGGGTGGCTGGAGCACGTGGTGAGTGACATTGTTTGACTTTGGTGGTTAGTTTGAGTATGGTTGTAGCCTTACAAGGCGTGCGCGTTGTGTATTTCCTTCCAGCTGTCCGACAGCATTATGTATTGGGAGCAGAGGATGGGCCGCCTCTCTAACTTGGCCGGGGGGAACGGCCACGTCGTGAACGGGCTCAAGGTGCTTGTGAAGGGCTCTGTGTCACAGGCCATCAGTCACTTCAATCCCGAGTACGACGACGAGAAGGAGGAATGGATTTGGGGACGCCATGGTCTCCGCCTTTCTGCCTGTGGTCTGGAGAACATGAAGCCTAATGCTGGCGCTAGGGGCGGAGAAGGCGCCGGGAAGGATGTGCAGTCGGTGTCAGTCGGGGACTAGTAGAGCAGCGGGGAGGTGGAGGCCTGGATGATGGAGGGCATGGACCTGCACTGGAGCGGAGAGGTTGGGGTTGTTTGTGCGCTTTTGGTTTTTATCAACCGTATTTGGGTTTTTTTAGTGTGCTAGAAGTTGGCCAAGGTGTACGGTGTTTGCAGGCAGGTAGACGCTTGTCGTGAATATATTGTGTTGCATGTTTTGTGTTTGCCTAGTGGACATGGTTTTGGTGCTCTTTGTATGAAAATACTGCGTGGGGTGGGTAGGTGGGGAAACGACCAAATGAGTGTCGAAAATGAAGCGCTTCTGAAATTCGCCGCATTTGTCGGAGCAAACATGATCGGCCTGCCTGGCCATACGTTGAGCAACACGCGGGTTGCCATGATTGGCGTAAAAGCTTGACGCCGCACAATATGCGGTACATGATGAGTGCAGGTGTCGGCACGCATGTGGCGTGTTGGTCAAAGGTGGCGTTTATGACAGGCGTAAAGGTGACGCGTGTAGTTGTAAGGTTGGTTCGTATCTATCCACTGTGGACGCCTCTCATGATGCCGGGATTTATGCGAAGCAGGATGTGTGGTGCAGGCGAAGATGTTACAAGCGGTGCGATATGGCGACAGGGCGACACGTGCACGAGGAGGTGTGACGCGTAAGAGCCGTGTGGATTGCAGGCACACGCATAAGTGATTCCTGGGCCGATTTCCGTAAAGTGTCAGCGTTACGTGGCGGCATTTGAGTTGTTGCTCGAGTGTTGGGCGAGGAGCCATCGTCGTATACAACTGGATGGGCGCCACTCGCGAAGTCACTGCGAGATGAGGTTACACGTAGTACGATGATGGGTGTTGAAGACATGTGGGACGTGCGGGTTATGTACAGGCGCGTGGGTATTATGTGTCGAGTAACGGAGTGGGTTGCACGTGGCGGGTTCGCAGTGGTGCGCGGCATTCAACGCGACAGAAATGTACGGCCTGGATGTAGACTGTAGTCCCAAATCGACGCAACTGTGCGGGTTGGCGAAAGTGTAACTTGTAGGGCGACTTGTGGAGCGCATTATACGTGAACGGTGCGGATTCCATGTTGTGGTGCCCAATCACGCGGCCATGGTAGGTTCGGGAGGTATTGGCGGTGTACGCTTACGTGGCAGGTACGGTTCTATCTGACGTACACATGGGCACGTGTACGTCCCCGCATGTTTTGGTTGCTTGGAGGTTTGTGTGATGGGTGGTGTTTTAGCAACGTTATCGTGAATGCAACCATTACGCACGGGGTTACTGTATGCCATTCGTAAAGTTGCACGGACACTTGCGTGCCGGTTGCGGGAATCCGCACACCGTGTTGACACAAAGTGACGAAAGGTTACGGATGCAGTTACTAACACTACCACTGTCGCTGAGTCAAACTTTTTTTTTGCGAGGCGAATGCAACTGGAAAGTTACGATCAAGCCATGTTAGAGTTTTTTTTGGCACTTGCCTTTTCCGCGATGACGTCCACTTACCGACTTCATTCTTTCGGCTGTCCCGTCTGCGTTCCCTGGTGCTGAAAGAGTGCCGTCTCTTAGAAGATCCAGAGCCGAGGGGCTTATCTTCTCTCGCATCTCTTCGAATGCATGCCTCTAGTGTGGACTTTGAACAGCTTTCCAGCCTTGTTCACCTCACCAACCTCACGAGCCTCACCCTGCCTGTTGTCTCTTTCAGCTTAGAAGCGAGTTCGCCCACTAATTCCTTCTCCTTTGCGCAGCTGCAATTTCTAGAGACGTTGAGGGTTAGTAACTGCGTTGTACCTTTCGACCGGATGTTTCCAGAAGAATTGAGCTGCATCCGCCTGAAACGGCTCTTTTTGGCCTTTTGCAGCTCCTTGAGCTTTTCAAACGAAATCGGGGAATTACAGCCATCCCTACAGGAATTGAGTGTCACATGGAGCAGTTTCCAATCTCCTCTGCCAGATCAGCTTACCACCCTCAGCTGTTTGCACAGCTTGACAATCAGTGCATGCAACATTCTCCTGCCTGAAAACCTCGGCAAGCTTCCCGTTTTGAAAACGCTGGTGCTTGAATCTCTTCCACTCTCAGCTCTCCCTGCTACGTTTTGTCAGCTCACCTCCCTGGAAACCTTGATTCTGTGCCGCTGTCAACAATTACCCGATCTGCCAAGCCAGTTCACTCTGCTCACAGGCCTCAAGACGTTGTGTTTCATGAGCATGCCCGAGCTGAGTCTTCCAGATGACATTGGACAGCTGACCAACCTCCAAACATTCCTTCTCCGCACCAATCACATGACGCCGACTGTTTTACCTCCTTCGTTTTCCCAGCTATCATCTTTAACAAGGCTGGAGCTGGAATCGTGCTCAGGGTCGGAGCTTCCGGAGGGCATTGGCAACTTAATCAAGCTGCAAGAAGTGTACATCCATTCCTGCCCTAACCTCAGAGAGTTCCCAGAGTCAATGTCTTCATGCAAAAGCCTTGAGAATTTAATAATTTGTGACTGTTGCAGCCTCGTTTCAGTTCCCAAGAATTTCGAAAGGCTTTCCATGTTGAAGAAGTTGGAGCTGAGAGGGTGCAGCCAGTTGACAGAAGCCCCAGCAAGTTTGCCAGGCTCGCTTGAGGCATTGACTTTACAGAATGAGAAGCAGACCATCCAGCTGCCAGACGTCACCATGCTGCTGAAGCTGGAAGAGCTGAGCTTGGGAATCGTCAGTGCCGCAGATGGGTCAGCTGCATGCATAAGCCTCCCCAATCTGAAGCATTTGGAGCTTGAAGTGGCAAAAGGTTCAGCAGAGCTGCCTTTTCCCTTAAAGTTCTTCCCTAACCTCCGCACCTTGACAATTCTGGATGCTGGAAGCATGAAGAAGCTCCCTGGGGACATTGGCTCCACCTTGGAGCACCTACGAGCGCTCATAATATTTCGTGCCGTCGAGTTGACCGAGCTTCCAGAGTCCATTACCGAGTTACAGACGCTGACAAGCTTATGTGTTCGTGCACAGAAGCTGGCCTGCCTTCCTGAACACATCGGGGCGTTATCTAGGTTGAGCAAGCTGGATGTGTCGGAATGCTCATCTCTAACATCGCTCCCCTCATCTCTAACGCAGCTCTCTTGCCTCTTTTCTCTGAAGGCAAGTGAGAGTGGCATTCGCTTGCTGCCACCCAACATTTCAAGGCTCTCCAGACTCAAGAATCTTGACCTGCAGGATTGCAAGGAGCTGGAGGCTCTTCCGCAGGACCTTACAAACCTGAAGTCGATATTGATTTTCAATGCTGATGGGTGTGACAAGGTGTGCGATGAGGAAGGCAACATTGAGCTGCCTGGAGTTGGGAAGGTCTATGCATGGATATATTAGGCCTGATTAGTAGAGTGGTGGACCTGAAAGGTTTTTTATTGGGCGTTTGCAGGTGCCTTACTCTGCTCTCCTGGCTAGTACGTAGATATACTGTATATAAATTAGGCATGGATATGAGAGGTGTGTACACATACACCAGATGTGATCCATCCGTGCAATTGCATATGTATGAGATTGAAAGTTTTTTACTGAATTACGGAGATGATGTTGGGGATCGGTTTCTATAATGGATCAGCTTCAACGACGCATCGAATGGCAATGAGCGATGAGGCGACAAGGACTAGCTGTTGAGTTGAAGCCAACACAAGAACTTCGGGTTCCTTCCGGCTCACGGCGCGTTCAAACTTCAAAGCAATCATAGCGCTCGAATGGACCTCTGCTGTCGATTAGGTGATGTGATTTTGTTCCCCAGTCACATTACTGACGGAAGTCGCGAGAAGCAATCCTCAGCAATCCTAACAAGCAGCACTCCGTGTCATCAGCTTTTGTGTCGGCCATTACTAGCCTACGACCAGCACCAGTTCAATTACATCCGCGATACAGAACAAGTCTCGAGCTGATTCTTCGACTCTATAGATCGCAGCGATGCAATATAAGGCCCGAGGCAACAGCCTGACGACAGTCACGTCGTGGAATCCCCTATTGGCTCCGCCGTGGAAAGCCACGGACGGTCACGATGAAGCGGACTTACCAGCGCCAATAAGACTCTGCAATGTGACTGTAGCGAGCGCAGAGGTCCCGCGCGACGCTCGTTACATGTGCGACCGTACGGAGGACAGGGTGCGTTCCGTTCCAATGCGTTCGTTTCTTTATTTTTTACTTGATTCAACGAATGCAGAACATATTCAAATTCCAGATTTTCTCAAGATAACTTTACGATTTCAAATTCTACACATGCACGGATGTCGCAGGCCAATGAGCTGGAGCGACGAAATCAACGGTTCATAGCGGCGCTTGCTCGGGCGGATCCGACGTTCGATCCCGCGAAGCAAACCCTTATGGCCTCTCAGGTGAGATCGTATCAGGTGAGATCGAATCAAGTGAGATCTTGTATTGTGAGATCGTGTCAGGTAAGGTCGTAACTGGTGAGATCGTGACAGGTGAGATCGTATCTGGCGAGATCGTATCAGGTGAGATCGTATCAGGGAAGTTTGTTTCAACGTACCACCTGAACCCACCTACATCCCCCTCCCCCTCTCCTCTCCCACCCTCATCCCCCACCTCATCCCCATATCCTCATTCGCAGACCAATGTGATGGCGGTGGGCCGTGTTGTGTGCGACGCAGAGGCGGCATCAGCGCGACTCAACGATTCGTCAGTGCTCCTGGAAGGATGGTAAGTGCTACTGAAACTTATGTAAGTGCCTGTAGTAGCGAGGGGATTCTGTGCTGCTGCGTAGTCTAATCTGGGATGCAGAGGCGGCATCAGCGCGCCTTAACGAATCAGATCCTGGCCGTTGAAGGCAGCAAGTCACGCACTCCCAATCCTGCCTTAACCCCCTTTGTCTGTTTCGAAAAGTTCATCCCACCATCTCTTTAACCCTTTCCTCCACTTTTCCCTCATCCCTTCTCCCTTTCCGCTTTCACCTTTCCTCTTTCCTGTCCCCACAACCCCCTTCACAGCATTGACCCCTGTGAGGGGGTGAGAGTGCGTCTCGATCTGCGCCATCTGCCGTCCTTCTCGCTCTTCCCAGGGGCAGATCCTGGCAGGCAGCAACCCACACACTCCCACTCCTGCGCTCCCCACTCCCAACTCTCACACTCCTGCTCCGGCTTTCCCACCTACAACTACACCCCCCCCCCCCCCCCCCCCCCCTCCCCCCCACACTAGCATCGACCCCTGTCAGGGCGTGCGGGTGCAGCTCGATCTGTGCCATCTGCCGTCCTTCTCGCTCTACCCAGGGCAGATCCTGGCCGTTGAAGGCAGATATTAATACACTGTCACTCCTGCGCTCCCACCACCCCACCCCACCCCACAGCATCGACCCCTGTCAGGGTGTGAGGGTGCGTCTGTACTTGCGTCATCTGCCATCCTTCTCGCTCTTCCCAGGGCCGTTGAATCGAAAGAGAGCAACTCACACACTCCCACTCCTGCTCTCCCACCACCCCAACCCTTCCCTCCCCACAGCATCGACCCCTGTCAGGGGGTCAGGGTGCGTCTGGACTTGCGCCATCTGCCGTCCTTCTCGCTCTTCCCAGGGCAGATCCTGGCCGTTGAAGGCAGCAACCCCAGCGGCTATTGCCTCGTTGCCAAACGTATCATCGCTGCGCTGCCGTACCAGCCCGTGCCGAGCCTGGCAGGCTCGGGACCGCAGGCTCGGCGCCGGCCGAAGCGGGCGAAACTGGAAGGGGCTGGGAGGGGAAGGAAAGGGGGGAGGGAAGCGGAAGGAAGAGGGGAGGAGGTGGGGGGAGAAGGGGCTGGAGAGAAGGGAGAGGAGAGAGGAAAGACAGGGAGGCGAGAGGGGGAAGTGGCAGTAAAAGGGGAAGGGGGAGGGGGAGGGGGAGGGGAAGGGAAGGGGAAGGAGAAGGGGGATGGACGAAAGAAAGCGAATCTGCTTCCGTTCGGGCTAGAGGATGTGATAGCACTTGATGAGATAGAGGAGATGCGGAAGAACGATGGGGGGGATGAGGGTGAGGCGAGCTGCGATGGTGGGGGAGATAGTAAGGTTGACGGAGGGGAGGAGGTGGGGGGTGGGAAGGTGAAGGGGGAGGTGGGGGAAGAGGAGAAGAAGGAGATTAAGGTCGAGGGTGATGCTGATAAAAAACCTGCTGATGCTGAGGCTGGTTCTGGCGGTGATACTGGTGCTATTGCTGGTGACGGTGGTGACATAGATGGGGAGGGTGGAGTGGAGAAGGGGACAGAGGGAAAGCTGGATGGTGGTTCTGCTGAGGTGAAAGAGAAAGAGGAAGCTGGGACTGAGGAGATGGATTCAGAAGGAGTCAGGGCGGTGGAGAGCGGTGCTGCGGGTGTAAAGGCTGAGGGTAATGAGGAGGAGGAGGACGACGATGAGATCAGGATTGTGAGTTCTGGCCCTCTTTCCTCCTGTGTCATTCACTCCTCTCCGCACCTCATTCACTCCCTTCCTCATCCTTGTCTCGCGTAAAGGCCGAGGGTGATGAGGAAGAGGATGAGGAGGACAGCGATGAGATCAGGATTGTGAGTTCGCTGGCCCTGCTTCCCTTGCCTAACTTCCTTGCTGCCGATAAGACTTGCAAGTTGCAGCCTCCCAGGTTACTGGTTTCTCGTGCTTGTTGTGGGTGTTAAGGCCAAAAGGCGAATGGAGGAGGAAGAGGAAGACGATGAGATCAGGATCGTGAGTTTGCTGGCCCTGCTTCCTCATGTGACTTGTGCTCTTGCTTGAAGTGACTATTGAGTCGACTCAAAAGCCACCTCGTTTTCCTTGAGTCGACTAGTCAGACGATGACGAGATCAAGATTGTGAGTTCTCTGGCCCTGCTCCCTCATGTGTCCTATGCTCCTCACCAAATTCACTACTTCCGCCTTTTTTGTCTTGCTCTTCCTCCTGTTGCCATTGCTTCCCGAAAGGGAATAGTGAGCAATCAAGGACTCCTTCGACCTCCCTCTGGCGCAGCAGCCGCATCGCGTAGAACCATGTTTCCATGGTGTAGAAAACCTTTCACTTGGTTTTCCATGGTTTTCGCCTTTCCATGGTTTTCACCTTTCCATGGTTTTCACCTTTCCATGGTTTTTACCTTTCCATGGTTTTCACCTTTCCATGGTTTTCACCTTTCCATGGTTTTCACCTTTCCATGGTTTTCACCTTTCCATGGTTTTCACCTTTCCATGGTTTTCACCTTTCCATGGTTTTCACCTTTCCATGGTTTTCACCTTTCCATGGTTTTCACCTTTCCATGGTTTTCACCTTTCCATGATTTTCGCCATTCACCGCATTCTACGTGTTTTGCTATCATGTTTCCTGGTCCGTAGCCCGCCATAATTTCTTTCTCCCTGTTTTTTTTTTCTTCTTTTCATTTCCTTTCTTTTTGCTTTTATTTTTTCTTCTTCTTCGTGCATGATCAGATCGCTGCAGCAGGCCCTTTCACCACGATTGACTCGTGGTCCTTCGACCCACTGGGAGGTCTCATTTGATTCTCTCCTAAAACTTTCTTTCGCCTCTCATTCCCCCTTCAATTTCTGTGTGATCAGATCGCTGCAGCAGGCCCCTTCACCACGATTGACTCGTGGTCCTTCGACCCGCTCAAAGACCTGATCAGATTTGCGCTGCAGCGACCACCGGATGTGCTGCTGCTGGTATGGTGGTGTGTCAAATGAAGCCCCGAAAGCCTGCACCTAGTAGACTAGTAGACTGCCCATACGTATCTATGCCCATATACACACCACCCTTCCCCCACCCCCATATACACCCCCCCTTTCCCCAACCCCCATATACACCCCCCCTTTCCCCCACCCCCATATACACCCCCCCTTTCCCTCACCCCCATATACACCCCCTTTTTCCCCCACCCCCATATACACCCCCCATTTTCCCCACCCCCATATACACCCCCCCTTTCCCCCACCCCCATATACACCCCCCCTTTCCCCCACCCCCATATACACCCCCCCTTTCCCCCACCCCATATACACCCCCCCCCCTTCCCCCACTCCCATATACACCCCCCCCCCTTCCCCCACTCCCATATACACCCCCCCTTCCCCCATCCCCATATAGACCCCCCCCTCCCCCATCCCCATATTGACCCCCCCTTCCCCCACTCCCATATGGACCCCCCCTTCCCCCATCCCCATATACACCCCCCCTTCCCGCACCGCCACCCCTTCTATGCTCCTTCGCTTGATCAGGTGAGCCCCTTCATCGACCGAGAGCGTCCTGATGCGAGGGACGGCTGTAAGGAGCAGACATATGAGGCGTCTCCATCCCCCCGCCCTCCTCTTTTATCCCTACTTTCCTCCTATGTTTCCCCCCCTTGTTCAAATCGGCCCCTTCATCAACCGAGAGCGTCCTGATGCGAGGGACGGCTGTGAGGAGCAGACATATGAGGCAACTTTTGAGGCGCCTCAAAAGTCAAGACATAGGAGGCGCTCTTTTGTATACTCACCGTGGGCTGGGTTCCCTTTCTCTAACTCTTACCCCGCCCGCACCCATCCCTCCTCCTCCCACCTCCTCCTCCGCACCCTTTTCTGGTCAGATGGGCCCCTTCATCGATCGAGAGCATCCTGATGCAAGAGATGGCTGTGTGGATCAGACGTATGAGACTCTCTTTCAGCAGCATATCCGGGCACAGGTGAGGGGGGAAGACGGAGGGGCAAAGGGGGACAGATCACGGGGAAGAGGGGACGGATCAGACGTATGAGACTCTCTTTCCGCAGCACATCCGCACACAGGTGAGAGGGGGTGAAGGGTGGGGGAAGAGATGGGAGGGACCCAACGCGGGGGCTTGTATAAATGAGGGCATGCATGCTATGAGTCTGTGTTGACTCTTGGGGCTGTGTTGACTCTTGGGGCTGTGTGGACCAGACCTATGAGGCGCTCTTTCAGCAGCACATCCGCGCACAGGTGTTTGGGGAGGGATGGGGAAGGGCAGGGGGAGGGAGAAGAGAGGAAACTATCAGGGGGAAACGAGGCGGTTGTGTGTGGACCAGACATAGGAGGCTCGATTGTAGCAGCACGTCCGCGCATAGCGGTGGGGCTTCTATGGGGAGCCCCGCCCTTCACCCCCCCTCACCTGTGTGCGGATTTTAGCAGCACGTCCTGACATAGGGACGGGGCCCACAGCCACAGACATAGGGGCGGGGCTCTGTGCTATGGCTGTGGGCATGCTGTGATGTGAACATCCTGATGCGCTGGTTGCTTCTTTTGAGGCGCCTCAGAAATCGAAACCGGTTACCGCCAAGTTTTTCACAAAGCTTTTTCTTCAAGCAAACAAACAACTACTATTTTTTAACTAAGCAAAGTTGTTGCCACGTAAAGAGATGGCTCCAACCTGGGGCTCCATTGGACTTATGCTATAGCTGTGGGCATGCTGTGATGTGAACATCCTGATGCGCTGGTTGCTTCTTTTTGAGGCGCTCTTTCAGCGTCACATCATGTCAGATCAGTGTATTCTCTCCGCATACGTTCCCTCCCCCACTCAACCCCCGCCCCCCTCCCTCAGGTGGAGTATTGTGGGGGGGCAGGAAGTATCTGCAAGATGCTGTTGCCGCACTCAGTGAGACGCACATCACATTATTTCAATCTATACTCTCCCCAACCAATTTCCCTCCCGCCCCACCCCCTCAGGTGGAGGAGTATTGTGAGCGGGCAGGAGGCAGCTGCAAGGTGTTATTGCTGCCGTCGTTGCGAGACGCCCACCACACCATGATCTTTCCTCAGGTATGGTCTCAGGTGCCCCTTCAGGTGCCCTCACGGCCTCTTCAGGTGCTCTTGCAGGTGCCTATTCAGGGTGTTCCTTCAGGTGCCTCTTCAGGTGCGCCACTCTCACCCGTGCTCTGTACTCTTTCAGGTGCTATTTCAGGTTCAATCTCATGTGCCCTCTCAGGTGCCTGTTGCTTCATACCCTTGCTCTCCTACTATCGTTTCATTCAACCATGTGCCATGACATGTGACTGGGCGTATGAGGCATGGGCATATGAGGCATGGACATATGAAGCATGGACATACGAGGGAAGAGCATATTAGGCACGGGCGTATCAGGCCAGTTATATGAAGCACGGGTATATGAAGCACGGGTATATGAGGCATGGGTATATTTTTAATACTCTCCTACAAATGAAGAGGCTAACAATGGGCATATGATATGAGTTATGAATCTTCAAGACATGGGGCATGGGCATATGAAATGTCTCAATTATTCTTTAAACCCCTCTTGGACTCGGATTCTGACTGAATTCCTTTCAATCCCTTCAAACCCCTCTTTCACTCTCTCCCTCTCCCTGCCTGTGAGCAGCCTCCCTTTGACTCGTCTGACTAAGAATCACAAAAGCAAGTCTGGATGCGTCGAAACCCCTCTATATCCATCTACATCTCTCTGTTTGGGACGACCCTTCCTCTCTCCCCCTCTCTGCGTGTGAGCAGCCTCCATTTGACTCGTCGGACTTTGAAGACCCCCGCAAGCAAGTCCTCACACTCGGAAACCCCTCCGCGTTCACACTGGATAACCAGGTAGGCGCTGCTATGTTGTGAGAGAGGTTCTAGAGATTAGAAATTGTGTCGTGGGGCTTCAAAAGCAAGTCCTCACTCTCGGAAACCCCTCCGCATTGACACTGGATAACCAGGTAGGCGCTGCTTTGTTGTGAGAGAGGTTCTAGAGATTAGAAATTGTGTCGTGGGGCTTCAAAAGCAAGTCCTCACTCTCGGAAACCCCTCCGCATTGACACTGGATAACCAGGTAGGCGCTGCTATGTTGTGAGAGAGGTTCTAGAGACTAGAAATTGTGTCGTGGGGCTTCAAAAGCAAGTCCTCACACTCGGAAACCCCTCCGCATTGACTCTGGATAACCAGGTAGGCGCTGCTATGTTGTTTTCGAGAATTCTCAAAAGTAACACTTTGAAACTGATCTGAAATCCATCGAAAGCGCGTCCTCACACTTGGAAGACCAGGTATAGGCGGAATCCCCTCCGCATCCACACTGGATAATCGGGTAGATGCGGAGGGGTTGCTTACATATGGTAGACGTTGCCATGTCAGTCTGAGTAACTCCTCTGCTCTTCTCATGTTTCTTCTCCCTCCACGCACTCTTGCTTGCCCTTTCCCCCTGTCCTTCTCGAATTCTCTTCTCTCTACACTCACTCTCCTCCCCTCTCTACTTACCCCTGCTCTTCTTTTCCCTCCGCCCTCCCTTCCCCCCTGCCCTTCCCCGTCAGGTTGGCATCGCCTGCTCCTCAACCGACATTCTCCGCCACCTCAGCAAGGAGGTCTCCAATAGTGTTCCCTCCCTTCACTCTCCTCTCTTCAAATCATCGTCTTCCTCTGCACACTCACCTCTCAACTTCTGTTACAGGTTGGCATTGCCTGTTCATCCACCGACATCCTCCGCCACCTCAGCAAGGAGGAGATCGCCCGCGTGGCGCCAGGAGACAGCGCCACGTCAGACCGCATGTCCAGGCTGGCGGCGCACATGATTGGCCAGAGGAGCTTCTACCCGCTCTTCCCTCCCCCACCTGCCACCTGTCTCGACCTCTCCTGCTGCCCACAAGCCTTGGACCTCCCCTTTGCCCCTCACCTCCTCTTCCTCCCTTCTGACCTCGTTCCGTTCGTGAAGGTGAGCCCTCCTATTTCACAACCCACATGCTGCCCTCTTCCTTTTCCAACACCCCCCCTCGTCCCTCCCCCACCTGCCACCTGCCTCGATCTCTCCTGCTGCCCCCAAGCCCTGGACCTTCCATTCCCCCCTCACCTCTTCCTCCCATCTGATCTTGTCCCCTTCGTCAAGGTAAGGACTCTTTGCCCCCGCCCCTTTCTGCACTTCTCTTCACTTCTCCACACTCTCTTCCTCTGCCTCCCCGCCACCCCCACCGCCACATGCCTCGATCTCTTCTGCTCCCTCCAAGTCTTGCTCTTCCCCTTTGCTCCCCACCTCCTCGTCCTCCCAACAGACCCCGTCCGTTTTGTCAAGGTATACGCTCTTTGCGCTCACCTCTCCTCTCCCCTTCTTTTCGCTTCTCCATTCTCTCTTCCTCTCCCTTACCCCCTTCTTCCACTCCCACCTGCCTTCCCTGCTGGACCCAAGCCCTGCACCTCCCATTCATTTTACCTCCTCTTGTGTGTGTGCACGCATGCGTCGTGTGTGTGCGAGTGTGTTGGTTTCTTTGTTGGTTTCGTGCTCAGGTTTTGCCTAAGCAAACACCGCCACACGGACAAGCTGCACTACAGCAGGAAACAGCTGTGCCTGCATCAACAACAGCGAAAGCTGAAGTGCACGTAGCTATGCCAGAAGCAGCATCACAAGCAACAGCAACATCAGCATCTCCACCACCAGAAGCAGTGGCACAAGCAGCAGTGGCTGGAGCCAGAGGAGCCAGTTCGGTGTTTCAGCCTGTGTGCATTAACCCTGGACACCTTGCGAAGGGATCCGGAGGAGGGACATTTTCAGAGGTGATTATCAAGGGGGGCCTTGGAGGCAAAGAGGATGGGGCTCCTTTTCATGAGCGAGTTGCTGTACATATATATCGCATTTAGTTGTAGGTGTGGAATTTCAGGGTTGCCTGGTTGAGGTGTCGATGACAACCCCTTTATCCTGGTTCTGTTTTTGCCACGAACGATCTGATATATGATTTGTAGTAGTTGCGCAATTTTTTCTCTTCAGAGCGGCTTTCGAGGATTGTTGAAGAGCGTATTTGTGTGCTGGATTCTCTCCCTCCATCGGGTTTGCGCATGTGGCAATGCCAGGTTTTGGCGGGAGAAATCCAGCACCATTAGTTTCTGAATCCCGATTCAGTGAATCAACACTCCACCACACCTCGAGTGCCACGGCGATGCGACGCGAAATTTGGGTTCGCCTCTGGCGATCAAACCGATTCGAACAATAATAAAGAGGAGAAATCCATGCCGTCGATTTTAGCCTACGGCCAAGTTACAGTAGCACTGGAATTCAAAGGTTCATACGAGCAGGAACAGTAAAACACGGGCGAGTCCGCGACCGCTTCCGCGTGCTCGCGGAAGCGATCTGCCCGCGTGCAAGAAAAACAAGAGGCGACGAAATCGTCTTAGGGTTGCGAAGCAACACTCGTAACATGCGTAAGAATTTTTGAACGACTTTAATTTGTTTGTCGTTGTTGGATTGTAGTAAATTGTGCGATTTCCATGTTTTAAAATGATCATGAAATACAGATGTTTTAAGATATAGTTGACATGTTACTAAATTTTTATGATTGTATACGTGGTAGTTGTGTTTCATACAATTTCTGTCAGAATATTATCTTATTGTTCTAGCCTGTAGTGGGGTGCTCTATAGCGAGTACAACCCTTCTAGGGTTTGCTATTTGTATCCTCATTCTTGCTAGTTCAATCCTCCTTCTTTCTTCTAATTTTGACATGCTATCAGAGCAGGTCGATCCCCCTGGATCGATCCTGTGGGTGTGTCCCCACCTTGCTTCCGCTGCTAATTTTTCCTCCCGCCGTGCGCCCCGAGGCGCGCGGCGGTTTTCTGCCCGCCGTGCGCCCCGAGGCGCGCGGCGGTTCATTGCCCGCTGTGCGCCCCGAGGCGCGCGGCGGGCTTCTCCCCTTCGTCGCGGCCCCGCCCCGGCCCGTCGCCGCCCGTGCGCCTGCCCGGCTCGGCCCCGCCCTACCTTCGCGGCCCCGCCCAACGTTGCGGCCCCGCCCTATGTCGCGGCCCCGCCCTACGTCGCGGCCCCGCCCTATGTCGCGGCCCCGCCCCGACCGTCGCGGCCCCGCCCCTCGTCGCGTCCCCGGCCCCGTAACCCCCCCCCCCCCCCTTTTTCTCCCCTCCCCCCCAATTCCCGTCGTCCGTCGTGGCGACCTGAGGGGGCCGCTTGCGGGTATGGGGGTGGTCGGTGTGCCTTCCTCCCTTTCTCCTCCTCCTCCTTCGTCTCCCACTGCTGCAGCTGTCGCTGAGGGGGGTGGTTGTGTGGGAGACTGGGTTTAGGGTTTAAGGGGGGTGTGTGGGAGTAGAGCTAGTGGTGTAGCAGTGGGTGTGTATCAGGGGGGTGGGACTGTGTGCGGGAGGATGAGCGGAGGTTGCCAGTTTGTCGTCAGCAGCACCCGTAGTCCGGGGCGCTGTCCCGGTAGCCCAGTCGTAGCCAGCTGTGCCAGCCGCCCGTGGGTCCGTTGCCCGTCCGCCGCTATTTGAGCCGCAGGGCCTGTTACTCCTGTAGTCCGGGCGCTGTCCGGTAGCCGCTGTGCCAGTCTGCCTCCTGTTGCCCGTGTGTCTGCAGCTTCAGCCGTCGCCTCCTGTCTCCTCTCCCCTCACTCTCCCTCCTCCTCCTCACTTGCCCGTTGTGACTACCACTAGCTTTGCTTATAATTGTAAACTCTAAACTATTTCTTCTTGAACTTGTGCTCAGAATGTGTGTCAAACATTTATATGTTTGTGTGGTTCTAGGCTGTAGTGGGTCACACCATAAGGGGTACACCAGATTAGGGTTTGACATATTTGTACTGTTGTTCCTGCTAGTCACCCCTCATTCTCGTTTCTCATTCTGACATGGTATTACGAGCCTAGGTTCCACCTAGGACCGAAACGATAGGGCCCACCGTTTCCGCTAGCCGCGCCCTCGTGCGCCGCCGTTCTTTTTACTGCGCCTCGAGCGCCTCCTTCTCAAGGCCCCGTATGGCCCCGCGCTAGCCTCTCACGGCCCCCGATCGGCCCCGCGCTAACCTCCTAAGGCCCCCGTCGGCCCCACGCTAGCCCCGCGCTAGCCTCCTAAGGCCCCCGATCGGCCCCGCGCTAGCCTCCTAAGCCCCCTTCGGCCCCACGCTAGCCCCGTGCTAGCCTCCTAAGGCCCCCGATCGGCCCCGCGCTAGCCTCCTAAGCCCCTGTCGGCCCCGCGCTAGCCTCCTAAGGCCCCCGATCGGCCCCGCGCTAGCCTCCTAAGGCCCCCGTCGGCCCCGCGCTAGCCTCCCACGGCCCCTGCAGGCCCCGCGCTAGCCTCTCACGGCCCTCCCGCGCTAGCCCCGACCGGCCCTCCCGCGCTCGCCCCTCTACGACCGAGCCGCACGGCGCGACCCGAACCGAACCGCGCGACCCAGCCGAGCCGCGCCGCCCCAGCCGAGCCGCGCCGCCCTAGCCGAGTCGCGCCGCCCTAGCCGAGTCGCGCCGCCCTAGCCGAGCCGCGCCGCCCTAGCCGAGCCGCGCCCTACTTACCTGTGCACAGCACTGCTACTACTACTGCTACTGCTACTGCTACTGCTACTGCTACTGCTACTACCACCACTGCTGCTACTGCTACTTCAGCTATGGCTAGCCCTACAGTTCTCTCGTTCGATTCTGAGGGCCGCCCGATTAAGTTTGATACCTGGCTTGATGATCTGCACCTGTTCCTCCGAAGACGGGGCAAGGACGGGTGGCCAAGACGGTGGTGCCACAGGAGAGTCTCGTGAGACAGGAGGCGACAAGAACTGGGGGCAGACTCAGGACCTGACCGGGACGCAGCAGCAAACACCTGACCTGACGCAGCTACCTGACCAGACGCAGGGACAGGAGGAGACGTAGTGGTCAGGGTGTAGAGGCTCGACCCCGGCCGACGTGAGAACGTGGTCAGGTGCCGGCCTGTGCGTGCGTCCGTGCAGTGGGTCACCCGCTGACTCGCAGGAGTGAACTGGTGAACCCCCGCATCCTGCAGGGCCGCACCACTCACCAAGTTCGTAGAGAACGAGGGAAGGTACAGTCCAGACAGGGTGCCCGAAGGGGCAGCCGGACACGGGAGGACAGTGGAAAAGTGATAGAGGACAGGACCCCCAGAAGGGTCAGCCAGGGAGACGGCAACCGGCCGGCCAAGCGGCGTGAGGGTGGTGCGGTCTCGAAAGAAGGAGCGAGAAGCCCCGGAGTCAAGTGTGAAAGTGAGGGAGGACGAGGGAGACGCAGTACCTGAGAGCGCAGTCTCACCAGTACCTGAGAGCGCAGACGCACTGGCACCTAGAGCAGCAGCCTCACAAGCGCCTAGCGCAGCAGTGCCAATGCCCGCGTCGGGCTGGAAACACCGGTAACCCTCATTCTCCTCACTAATAGACACAGCATACATAGCAGCAAGGATAGCATCAAAATCAAGATCAAAGATCGCTACACCAGCCCTAAGAAGTTCATCCCAGCGAGGGATCTCACTAGCCCCGGGGAACTGCTGACGCCAAGCGTCCGTCAGGCGGCCAAAGCAGCGCTGGGCGGGGTGGGCACCCCCACACTGCTCACCCGCGCGGTCGCTGGAACGAAGGACGTAGGTGCAAGGACCAGTACCCCCACCCCTCTGACGCTGAGTGTACCACTCACGAAGCTGGTGAGGCGGAGGGATGTCCCGCGAACGCTGCTGCTGCTGCCGCTGCGAGCGCTGGCCACCACCACCGCCGCTCCGCTGCTGGGTACCACTCCGACCAGCTCCACCCCCTCCACCACCACCGCCTCCTCCGCTGCCTCCTCCGCCGCCGCCACCTCCGCCGCTGCCACCACCACCACCGCTGCCACCACCACCGCCGTCTCCGCCGCTGCTGCCACCACCGCCACCACCCTCGCCACCACTCCCGCCGCCACCCCCACTCCCTCCGCCGCCTCCGCCGCCCCCGCCACCGCCCCCTCCAGCTCCACCCGCGCCCTTGCCCCCCTTGCCCTTGCCAGTGCGATGTCTCCCACTAGGGGCAGACGCCGCGCCGACCGACTCAAGACCAAGCAGGTCGGCAGCAGCAGCAGAGGGAACAGAGGGCAGCAAGGGGGAAGGAGAGCACCCCTCAAAGATGGGGGTGCGAGGGTCACCACGAGAAGCTCCTACAGCGACTATGCTCTTCTCCGCTGCAAGGAGGGCCTTCTCGAGGAGGTCAACGGTGAGGGTGGTGGGACAGACTGCGAGAAAGTGGTCCCTGACTACGCGAAGGGAGTCAGGGAGGCGCGCGACTACGTAGTAGAGAGTGATGTACATGGGGGGGGGGTTCTTAGCGCAGAACTCAGCAGGAAGGGCGGCGCGGTAGCGAGTGTCACTAGTGCGGAGGTGCGTAATGAGGTCAGCGACAGTGGGAAAGGCAGAGAGGTCAGGAAAGAGGTAGGGAAGCATGAGACGGCTCAGTGCAGCAGTGGCAGGGGAGGAGTAGCGCGCAACTACAGCGTCGTACAAGGTCTGAGCACTCTTGTACTGACTAAAGTGCGCGCGCTCAGAGGTAGGGAGGTGGCGACGCACAGCAAGACGTGCAGCAGCATCGCGGGTGGCCCACTGAGAGCGCACAGTGGGATCAGCATCAGCAGCAGGAGCAAGAGAGGCGCCAGAGGTAAGGTCAAAGAGAGAGAGGCCGTCTGCCCTATCGCACTGTAAAAATAACTGTAGGTCGTCTACCTAGACCTCAAAGTCAATGGCGCGACCCTCAGCGTCAAAAGCTAGGACAGTAGGGGTAGCCATGACGACGACAGCGAAGCAGTGCAAGCAGTAGGGTAAGAGCACGCAGTGACAGTGGGACTGCGCTCACCAGGCAGGGCAGGTCGGGCAACTCTGCAGAAGGGCGGCTCGGCGACTCAGCGACTCGGCTGCTGGGCGGCTCGGCTCCCGGGCGGCTCGGCGGCAGGGCGGCTCGACTCCCGGGCGGCTCGGCGGCAGGACGGCTCGGCTGCACTGCTGCTCGGCTGCTGCAGGTGGGCGGCTCGGCTGCTGCAGGTAGGGTGGCGGGGCCGCGAGAGAGCCGGGGCGGGGCCGTGTAAGAGCCGGGGTGGGGCCGCGTGAGAGACGGGGCGGGGCCGCGGCAGAGTAGGCGGCGGGGCCGCTAGAGAGCCGGGGCGGGGCCGCGTGAGAGCCGCCGGCGGGGCCTGGTGAGAGCTGGGGCGGGGCCGGGTGAAAGCCGGGGCGGGGCCGCGTGAGAGACGGGGCGGGGCCGCGGCAGAGTAGGCGGCGGGGCCGCTAGTGAGCCGGGGCGGGGCCGCGTGAGAGCCGGGGCGGGGCCGCGTGATAGCCGGGGCAAGGCCGCGTCAGAGCCGGCGGCGGGGCCTGGTGAGAGCCGGGGCGGGGCCGGGTGAAAGCCGGGGCGGGGCCGCGTGAGAGACGGGGCGGGGCCGCGGCAGAGTAGGCGGCGGGGCCGCTAGAGAGCCGGTGGCGGAGCCGCGTCAGAGCCGGCGGCGGGGCCTCGTCGTGGCGGGCGGCGGGGCCGAGTTGGAGCCGGCGGCGAGGCCGGCTAAGAGCCGGCGGCGAGGCCGGCTAAGAGCCGGCGGCGGGGCCGCGTCAGGGCCGACGGCGGGGCCGCGTCAGAGCCGGCGGCGGGCCGCGACGTAGCGGGCGGCGGGGCCGCGTCAAGGCCGGCGGCGGGGCTGCGTCAGTTTAGGCGGCGGGGCCGCGTCAGAGGAGGCGGCGGGGCCGCGTCAAGCAGGCGGCGGGACCGCGATCAGGAGGGGTGGCGGGGCCGCGTCTGAGGGACAGCGGGGCCGCGAGGGAAATGGCGACCCGAGGGTCGCTAAAAAAAATGCGCGCCTCGGGGCGCGCTTCGGTGGGCCCTAAAAAAACGGTCCTTAGGAAGGACCCGCTCTATACCATGTGAAAGAAGTGAACAGGAATGAGAATGACTAAGTCAGAGTTGGGTACAAATACAACCCTAGAAAGCTGTACCCCATATGTGCTACCCCACTACAGCCTACAAACATGCATCAGCTATAATAATCTGACATCATCATGCGGATATTTGATCATGATGGATAGGATCATATTGTGTCAAACATTTATATGTTTGTGTGGTTCTAGGCTGTAGTGGGTCACACCATAAGGGGTACACCAGATTAGGGTTTGACATATTTGTACTGTTGTTCCTGCTAGTCACTCCTCATTCTCGTTTCTCATTCTGACATGGTATTACGAGCCTAGGTTTCACCTAGGACCGAAACGATAGGGCCCACCGTTTCCGCTAGCCGCGCCCTCGTGCGCCGCCTTTTCCTGCGCCTCGAGCGCCTCGTTCTTAAGGCCCCCTAAGGCCCTCTCGCGTCGCCCCTTAAGGCCCCTCACGGCCCCTCGCGTCGCCCTCTTAAGGCCCCTTACGGCCCCGCGCTAGCCTCTCAAGGCCCCGTGTGGCCCCGCGCTAGCCTCTCACGGCCCCCGATCGGCCCCAAGCTAGCCTCTCACGGCCCCCTCAGGCCCCGCGCTAGCCCCCTAAGGCCCCCGTCGGCCCCGCGCTAGCCCCGCGCTAGCCCCCTAAGGCCCCCGTCGGCCCCACGCTAGCCTCTCTCGGCCCCCGAACGGCCCCGCGCTAGCCCCGAACGGCCCCCCAACCGGCCTCGCCCTCGCCCTACCCGGCCTCGCGCTCGCCCCTCTAGGACCGAGCCGAACCGCGCGACCCGACCGAGCCGCGCGACCCGACCGAGCCGCGCCGCCCTAGCCGAGCCGCGCCGCCCTAGCCAAGCCGCGCCGCCCTAGCCGAGCCGCGCCGCCCTACTGCTTCTACCACTGCTGCTACTGCTACTCCTGCTACTACTACTGCTGCCACTGCTACTGCTTCAGCTATGGCTAGCCCTACAGTTCTCTCGTTCGATACTGAGGGCCGCCCGATTAAGTTTGAGACCTGGCTCGATGATCTGCACCTGTTCCTCCAGCTCACTGCCAGAGAGGATATCTCGCTGTACGATCACGCACTAGGCACAGTCCCTGCTCCTGCTACTACTGCTACCGCTACTGCTCGCTCGCAGTGGCAGACTCGCGATGCCCACGCCCGCTTTGCCATTCGCAACTCCCTGCCAGTCGATGAGCGTGAGCACTTCGGCCAGCATCAGACTGCGCAGGCCCTGTACACTGCTGTAGTTGCGCGCTACTCCTCCCCGGCCTCAGCTGCACTAGGCCGTCTCTCCCTTCCCTACCTGTTCCCCGACCTGTCCGCTTTCCAGACAGTCGCTGACCTCATCACTCACCTCCGTACTAGTGATGCCCGCTTCCGTGCAGCCATGCCCGCTGAGTTTCTTGCATCCAACCCTCCCCCGCTCTGGCTCACTCTCTACCACCTAGTCACCCGCCTCCCTGACACTCTGCGTACAGTCAGGGACCACTTCCTAGCTCGCTGTCCCACTGAGCTCACCATTGCCGCCCTAGAGAAGGAACTACTTGCAGCTGAGAAGAGTATTGTAGCTGTAGGTGCCTCTCGTGGCGACCCCCGCACCCCTTTCTTCGAGGGGTGTTCCCCCTCCCCCCTCCTCCCCTCTGTCGCCTCTGCTGCTGCTGTCGACCTTCTTGGTGCTGAGCAGGTCGGCTCTGCGTCCGCTCCCAGCGGGCGCCGCAGCGGCAAGGGCAGGGGAGGCAAGGGCGGTGGGGGTGACGGCGGGGGAGGTGGTGGTGGGGGTGGTGGCAGCGGCGGGGGCGGTGGCGGGGCTGGAGGGGCTAGTGGCAGCGGTGGGGGTGGTGGAGGCAGCGGCGGCGGCGGTGGCCGCGGTGGGGGCGGTGGTGGTGGCGGCAGTGGACGTGGCGGCGGCAGGGGCGGTGGTGGTCGTGGTGGAGGCGGCGGTGGTGGTCGTGGAGGCTCTGGCACTGGCCAGAGCGCGCAGCACCCTCAGTCCTCCCAGGAGCTTCGTGAGTGGTACTTACAGCACGGGGGTGGGGGGGGTAGCCTTAGCTGCACGTACGTCATCCGCACTGGTCGCCGCAAGGGACAGACGTGCGGGAGGGCGCACACTTCGCAGCGCTGCTTCTCTCGCCTAGATGACGCTTGGCGTGCTCAGTTTCCTGACGCTCCTGAGCTTCCTCAGTGGGCTGATCTCCTCAAGAAGGATATTGATATCTATGCTCTTGATTTTGATGTTATTCTCAAAGCAATGTATGCATTGACTATTAGTGGAGAGGAGGACCAGTACCTGAGTGTTCCGCCTGACCCAGGCATCCGCACGAGTGAGGCTACCGCCCTAGGTGCTTGCGTGTCTGCTGCCCCAGGTACTGGTGAGGCTACTGCTCTAGGTGCGTGTGTGTCCGCCACCCCAGGTGCTACTGAGTCCACTGAGGCACTGCACACCTTCACTCTAGACTCAGGCGCTTCGCGCTGTTTCTTTCGTGACCGCACTGCTCTTGAGCCCCTTGCTCGACCAGTCGCTGTCTCGCTCGCTGACCCCTCTGGGGGTCCGGTCATTGCGACCTCCTCCACCCTCCTTCCTTGTCCTGCTGTCCCGTCGGGCACACTGTCAGGTCTCCACCTCCCCTCGTTCTCTACGAACTTGGTGGCGGGTTGTGCGCTTCAGGATGGGGGTGTTCACCAGTTCACCCCTGCCTACGAGCGTGTGACACACTGCACGTGTGCTCGGACGGGCCGTCACCTGGCTACCTTCACTCGGCAGCCGGGGTCGGACCTGTACACACTGACCACTGAGTCCCCTCAGGTAGCGGCGTCTGCGTCTGCGTCTGCGTCAGGTCAGCTCTCTGCCCCCTGCTCGTGTCGCTCTCTAACGCACAAGACTGTCCTCTGGCACCACCGACTTGGTCACCCGTCAGTGCAGCGCCTTCGGGGCATGCACGCCCGGTACCTTGTCTCTGGTCTTCCTCGGGTACTCCCTCCCCTCCCACCCTCCCTTGCTCCTCCTTGTCTTCCCTGTGTCGAGGGGCGGCAGCGCGCTGCCCCTCACTCCTCCTCGTTCCCCCAGACGACTGCTCCTTTGCAGACGCTCCACATGGACGTGTGGGGCCCAGCCCGCGTCCGTGGTCAGAGCCAGGAGAGGTACTTCTTGATCGTCGTTGACGACTACTCGCGCTACACCACGGTCTTCCCCTTGCGCACCAAGGGTGAAGTCCCTGATGTTCTGATCCCCTGGATCAGCAGAGCACGTCTTCAGCTGCGACAGCGTTTTCGCTCGGAGTTTCCTGTTCTGCGCTTGCACTCTGACAGAGGTGGCGAGTTCTCCTCCGACCTCTTGGCAGCCTACTGTGCCGAGCATGGCATTCGCCAGTCGTTCACGCTCCCGGCCTCTCCACAGCAGAATGGGGTTGCTGAGCGCCGCATTGGCTTGGTCATGGAGGTCGCTCGTACCTCCTTAGTCCACGCGGCTGCCCCCCACTTTCTGTGGCCGTTTGCGGTCCGGTACGCTGCGCATCAGCTCAACCTCTGGCCCCGTGTCTCCGCTCCGGAGACCTCGCCCACACTGCTGTGGACGGGGGAGGTTGGCGATGCGTCTCGCTTCCGTGTCTGGGGATCCCGAGCTTTTGTTCGCGACACGTCTGCGGACAAGCTCTCCTCCCGCACTGCTCCCTGTGTCTTTCTTGGCTTTGTCCCGGATGCGTCTGGCTGGCAGTTTTACCACCCCGCCTCGCACCGAGTCTTCCCCTCTCAGGACGTCACTTTTGACGAGTCCGTGCCCTTCTACCGCCTCTTCCCCTACCGCACTGCCCCGCTCCCTCCCCCGCCTCTCTTCCTCGCGCCAGGTGCTGCAGTGGTAGACCCCCTTCCCCCTCAGGGTGCCGCTCCCTCAGGTGTCTCTCAGGTAGACCCGGTTGAGCCTACCGAGGTAGCTGTCGACTCGCGTCCTGCTGGAGGTGCTGAGCCTGAGCGTGCGGAGCCTGAGCGGGCGGAGCCTGGGGGTGCTGAGTCTGGGGGTGCTGAGTCTGGGGGTGCTGATCCTGGGGGTGCTGAGCCTGGGGGTGCTGGGTTTGGGGGTACTGAGCCTGGCGTTGCTGAGTCTAGGGGTACTGCGCCTGGAGTTGCTGAGCCTGGGGGTGCTGAGCCTGGTGGTGTTGCAGTTGACTGTGAGGCGCCTGGAGGACCTCCCTCTTCGCAGCAGCTGCGTGAGTGGTACTCACGGTACTGCAGCCTCCGGCGGGGTGAGTCTCGGGCTCGTGGTACTGCTGGAGTTGGTACTCGTGCTTCCCCACCACGGCGGGAGCCGCCCTCTTCCCCTCAGCTTCGAGAGTGGTACGCTCGGCACATCAGTCTCCGTAGTGGAGCTGCTGGTGCTGGGGTCCCCGGAGTTGACGCTGCTGCGAGTACTACGGACCCTGGTGCTGGAGGTGCTGCTGCTGCTGGCGGTGCTGCTGGAGGTGCTGCTGCTGCTGGCGGTGCTGCTGGAGGTGCTGCTAGTACTGAGGACCCGGGCGTTGGAGCTGCTGTGGGTGCTACGGACCCTGGTGCTGGAGGTGCAGCTGCTACTGGCGGTGCTGCTGGAGGTACTGCTGCTGCTGGCGGTGCTGCTGGAGGTGCTGCTGGAGGTACTGCAGACCCTGGTGCTGGAGGTGCTGCTGCTTCTAGAGGTGCTGCTGCTGCCGCTGGTGTCTCTGCTGGTTCGAGAGCTGCTGCACGGCCACGACCGTACTTCGTTCCGCTCCTTCAGCAGGTTCTTGGTCAGCCTCCTCCTCCTTGTTCTCCTCTCGCCTTAGAGTGTCCGCCGTCTGTCCAGTCACAGCCACAGTTACCGCCTGCCTCACCACTCCCTGTGCCTGCTCCTTACACTGGTCCGACTGACGGTCTTGCTGAGAGACGTGAGCCTGCGTCACGTCCTGTGTCACCTGCGTCTCGTCAAGCGTCGCCTGTTCGAGCTGCTACCACTGGTAGTCGTGTCCCGCGTGAGCGTCCTCCTGCTGTCCCAGGCACGCACCGGATGGCGCTTCGTCAGTCCACTGCTCCGCAGCGTGTTGCTCTCCCGTCGCCTCCTGCGTCCTCTCTTCCTGCTCTTGCTGACTCGGAGTCAGACTCCCTTCGCGCTGCCAGTCCTACTGTCACACGTCTCCTGCCTACGGTTGTCACTGACCCTTCCTTTGAGTCCGCTGCTGCGTCTGCCCTAGTCACTGAGCTTGTCGACTTTGCAGCTGCGTGTCGTCTAGACTACGCAGCGAGTCTTGTTGCTGAGTCTGAGTCTGCCTGTCCTCCGTCCGTCGGGGGTGAGTGTGCTCTTGGCACGGACGTCCTTGAGGACAGGCAGGAGGAGTTTGGTTGCCTTGCCGCTGCTTTGCCCCATCTCGTGTCCATGCTTGTTGCCCCTGAGGGAGACCCGGATGCACCAGACATCCCGACCCCACGCTCTTACGCAGAGGCGATGGCCGGTCCCTACTCCTCTCAGTGGCAGTCAGCCATGGACACAGAGATGGCTTCCTGGAAGTCCACAGGCACCTACGTCGACGACGTTCCCCCACCTGGGGCGAACATCGTCAGTGGCATGTGGATTTTCAGGGTGAAGCGGCCGCCAGGCTCTCCGCCTGTCTTCAAGGCGCGTTACGTTGCACGAGGCTTCAGTCAGCGAGAGGGAGTTGACTTCTTCCAGACCTTCTCCCCGACCCCGAAGATGACCACTCTTCGGGTTCTGCTACACGTCGCCGCTCAGCGTGACTACGAGCTCCACTCTCTTGACTTCAGCACAGCTTTCTTGCAGGGCAGCCTGCACGAGGAGATCTGGCTGCGCCGCCCACCTGGCTTCACTGGGTCGTTCCCTCCTGGCACCCAGTGGAGCCTCCGGCGGCCAGTCTACGGTCTCCGCCAGGCGCCGCGTGAGTGGCACGACACACTGAGGACTACACTTGCGGCTCTTGGGTTTGCTCCTTCTACTGCTGACCCGTCGCTGTTTCTGCGCACCGACACCTCGCTGCCGCCGTTCTACATCCTCGTGTACGTCGACGACTTGGTCTTTGCCACTGCGGACACTGCCGCACTCGCCCACGTGAAGTCCGAGCTGCAGAAGAGACACACGTGCACAGACCTGGGTGAACTGACAAGCTATCTTGGCTTGCGGATCACCCGGGACAGAGCACGCCGCACCATTACCCTGACTCAGTCACACATGGTGCAGCAGGTCCTTCAGCGCTTCGGCTTCACGTACTCCTCGCCTCAGTCCACTCCTCTGCCTACGGGTCACTCGCTCTCAGCTCTGCCTTCGGATGAGTCCGTAGAGTCGAGTGGTCCGTATCCAGAGCTTGTGGGCTGCCTCATGTACCTGATGACCTGCACTCGACCTGACCTAGCATACCCTCTCAGCATCTTAGCACGCTATGTTGCTCTCGGCCGTCACCGGAAGGAGCACATGGATGCAGCTAAGAGGGTGTTGCGCTACTTGTGCAGTACGTCGGGCATGGGGCTAGTGCTTGGAGGGCGAGACCGGCCTGTTCTCACTGGGCACTCAGACGCTTCTTGGGCAGACGACCAGGCTACTCAGCCGTCGTCTCACGGTTACACCTTCAGTCTTGGCTCTGGCTCTGTCTCTTGGCGTTCTACTCGTTCTTCTTCTGTTCTCAGCTCCAGCTGTGAGGCTGAGATCTACGCCACGGCCATGGCTGCCCAGGAGCTTCGCTGGCTCACCTACCTGCTGACTGACCTTGGAGAGCAGCCTCGTTCTCCTCCAGTGCTGTACGTCGACAACAAGGCAACCATTGCCTTGTGCCAGGAGCACAGACTGGAGCACAGGACGAAGCACATTGCTCTGCGTTACTTTCTAGCTCGAGAGCTACAGCAGCGTGGTCAGCTTCTTCTGCGTTACGTGGCCACTGAGGCCAACACTGCTGATGTGTTCACCAAGGCGCTTCCGCCTGTTGACCATCAGTGTTTTTGCACTCTTCTAGGCCTTGTGCCGACTGTTTCTCACTTACTTACTTCTTGACTTTACCTGCACTGTGATCATTATATATATACCTGCATGTTTGCCTTGTTAGGTTGTGATCATTGTACCTCTTGCTGTATTATAAAACTGCATGTGAACTGGTCTTGTGACCGCTTGCTTGTGCTCGGAATTTGTGTGGAATCCTCGAGATCCACCCTGAGCTTGTTTGCCTTGTTTTGCCTTGACTGTTCTTGTGACCCCTAGGGGACACCTTGTCCGCAGACAAGTGGCGGACAAACGCCCGAGATCCCCAGACACGGAACGCAGACGCATCGCCGACCTTCCCCGTCCACAGCAGAGCTAGGGGGGTCTCCGGCCGGAAGACCCTGGGGTGAAGGATGATCTGATGCGCCGCGTACCGAACCGCAAACGGCCACAGAAAGTGGGGGGCAGCCGCATGCATCATGGACGTACGAGCGACGTCCATGACCCTGCTAATGCGGAGCTCAGCAATCCCATTTTGCTGTGGAGAGTCCGGAAGCGTAAAGGTTTGGCGGATCCCCCGTGCACGACAGTAGGCCCGCAGAAGGCCAGAGGAGAACTCCCCACCTCGGTCAGAGTGCAGACGCAGAACAGGAAAGTCCGAGCAGAAGCTCCTCCTGAGCTGGAGACAAGCTGCGCGGATCCAGTCGATCAGCACCTCAGTGACATCACCCTTGCTGCGCAAGGGGAAGACTGTGGTGTAACGCGAGTAGTCGTCAACCACCAGCAAGAAGTAGCGCTCGTGACCCTGCCCACGGACGCGGGCCGGGCCCCACACGTCCATGTGAAGTGTCTGCAGAGGAGCCTCTGTCGGGGGAAACTGGGAGGAGTGAGGAGCAGCTCGGAGGCGCCCCTCAACACAGGGGACACAGGAAGGTCCTGGTCCCGAAGGAAGGGGAGGGAGAGACCGGGGGAGACCAGAGACAAGGACACGGGAAGCCATGCCCCGAAGGCGAGGCAAGGAGGGGTGGCCAAGACGGTGGTGCCACAGGAGAGTCTCGTGAGACAGGAGGCGACACGAACAGGGGGCAGACTCAGGACCAGACCGGGACACAGCAGCAAACACCTGACCGGACGCAGCTAGAGGCTCGACTCCGGCCGACGCGAGAACATGGCCAGGTGCCGGCCTGTGCGTGCGTCTGTGCAGTGGGTCACCCGCTGACTCGCATGAGTGAACTAATGAACCCCCGCATCCTGCAGGTCAGCACCACTCACCAAGTTCGTCGAGAACAAGGGGAGGTACAGACCAGACAGGGTGCCCGAGGGGGCAGCCGGATACGGGAGGACAGTGGAGAAGTGAGAGAGGACAGGACCCCCAGAGGGGTCAACCAGGGAGACTGCTACCGGCCGACCAAGCAGCATGAGTGTGGTGCGGTCTCGAAAGAAGGAGCGAGAAGCCCCGGAGTCAAGTGTAAAGGTGAGGGAGGCCGAAGCCGACGCAGTACCTGAGAGCGCAGCCTCACCAGTACCTGAGAGCGCAGACGCACTGGCACCTAGAGCAGCAGCCTCACAAGCACCTAGCGCAGCAGTACCAATGCGTGGGTCGGGCGGGAAACACCGGTAACAGTCACCCTCCTCACTAATAGTCACAGCATACATGGCAGCAAGGATAGCATCAAAGTCAAGATCAAAGATCGCTACACCAGCCCTAGACAGCTCTCCCAAGCGGGGAATCTCACTAGCCTCGGGGAACTGCTGACGCCAAGCGTCCGTCAGGCGGCCAAAGCAGCGCTGGGTGGGGTGGGCACCCCCACACTGCTCACCCGCGCGGTCGCCGGAACAAAGGACGTAGGTGCACGGACCAGTACCCCCACCCCGCTGACGGTGCGTGTACCACTGACGGAGCTGCTGGGGCGGGGGGGTGTCCCGCGAACGCTGCTGCTGCTGCTGTTGCTGCTGGCGCTGACCACTACCAGAGCCGCTCCGCTGCGGGGCACCACCCCGACCAGCTCCACCCCCTCCGCCACCACCGCCTCCACCTCCGCCACCACCGCCGCCTCCACTCCCACCGCTGCCGCCGCCACCGCCGCCTCCTCCGCCGCTGCCACCACCACCACCGCCTCCGCCACTAGTCCCACCGCCACCCCCACTCCCTCCGCCGCCTCCACCGCCACCTCCACCGCCCCCTCCAGCTCCACCCGCGCCCTTGCCCCCCTTGCCCTTGCCAGGGCGGTGTCTCCCGCTAGAGGCAGACGCCGCGCCGACCGACTCAAGACCAAGCAGGTCTGCAGCAGCAGTAGAGGCAACAGAGGGTAGTAGGGGGGAAGGAGAACACCCCTCAAAGATGGGGGTGCGAGGGTCACCACGAGAGGCTCCTACGGCGACAATGCTTTTCTCCGCCGCTAGGAGGGCCTTCTCGAGGAGGTCGACAGTGAGAGTGGTGGGACAGACTGAGAGGAAGTGGTCCCTGACTACGTGAAGGGAGTCAGGGAGGCGTGTGACTATGTAGTAGAGAGTGATGTACATGGGGGGGGGGGGGTTCTTGGCGCAGAACTCAGCAGGAAGGGCGGTGCAGTAGCGAGTGTCACTAGTGCGGAGGTGCGTAATGAGGTCAGCGACAGTGGGAAAGGCAGTGAGATCAGGAAAGAGGTACGGTAGCATGAGACGGCTCAGTGCAGCAGTGGCAGGGGAAGAGTAGCGCGCAACTACAGCATCGTACAAGGTCTGAGCACTCTTGTACTGACTAAAGTGCACGCGCTCAGTGGTGGGCAAGTGGCGACGCACAGCAAGACGTGCAGCAGCATCGCGGGTGGCCCACTGAGAGCGAACAGTGGGGCCAGCATCAGCAGCAGGGGCAGGAGAGGCGCCAGAGGTGAGGTCAAAGAGGGAAAGGCCGTCCGCCCTATCGCACTGTAAGAACAGCTGCAGGTTGTCGACCCAGACCTCAAAGTCAATGGCTCGACCCTCAGCGTCAAAAGCGAGGACACTAGGGGTAGCCATGACGACGACAGTGGAGCAGTGCAAGCAGTAGGGAAAGGGCACGCAGTGACAGCGGTACGGTGCTCACCGGGCAGGGCAGGTCGGGCGGCTCGGGAGAAGGGCGGCTCGGCGACTCCGCGGCTTGGCTGCTGGGCGGCTTGGCTCCCGGGCGGCTCGGCGGCAGGGCGGCTCGGGTGCAGGGCGGCTCGGCTGCCGGGCGGCTCGGGTGCAGGGCGGCTCGGGGGCGGCGCGGCTCGGCTGCCGGGCGGCTCGGGTGCAGGGCGGCTCGGGGGCGGGGCGGCTCGTCTGCACTGCGGCTCGGCGGTCCGGCGGTTCGGCGGCTGCTGCTGGGCGACTCTGCTGCTCCGGTACCGGGCGGCGTGGCGGTCGGCTGCGTGGGCGGCGGGGCCGCGTAGGTGAGAGCGGCGGGGCCTTGTAGGTGAAGGTGGCGGGGCCGCGTAGGTGAAGGCGGCGGGGCCGCTCAGGTGAAGGCGGCGGGGCCGCATTGGTGAGGGCGGCAAGGCCGCGTTGGAGAGGGCGGCGGGGCCGCGTAGGTGAGGGCGGCGAGGCCGCACGACTGAGGGCGGCGAGGCCACGATAGGAGGGCGGCGAGGGCCGCAAGAGCAGAGCGACGGGGCCGCGATGTAAGGGCGGCGGGGCCGCGACGTATGGGCGGCGGGGCCGCGAGAGCAGGGGCGGCGGGGCCGCGATGTAAGGGCGGCGGGGCCGCGACGTAAGGGCGGCGGGGCCGCGACAGCAGGGCGACCAGGCCACGAGGTAAGGGCGGCGGGGCCGCAAGAGCAGGGGCAGCGGGGCCGCGATCAAAGGGCGGCGGGGCCGCGAGAGCAGGGGTGGCGGGGCCGCGATGTAAGGGCGGCGGGGCCGCGATGTAAGGGCGACGGGGCCGCGATCAAGGGGCGGCGGGACCGCGAGAGCGTAGGGCGGCTGGGCCGCAATGGGTAGGGCGGTGGGGCCGCGATCGTAGGGTCGGCCGCTAGGGCGGCTCGGTGAGAGAATGGCCCGAGGCGCGACTCGGGATGAGTGCGCTACGAGCAGGAAAAAATATCGAGTGGTGGGCCCTAGGCGCAGTTCCCACAGGGGAACCTGCTCGATACCATGAGGAGAATAGAACGAGAATGAATGAACTATGAATGAAGTGAGTACATATAGGAAACCCTAATTGGGTTGTACCCCCTATGGGATACCCCACTATAGCCTACACAACAGCATAAGCTATATAACGTTCTGACAACTGCTGCACAAAGCTGCTTACCGTGACTACGAGCTGCACTCTCTTGACTTCAGCACTGCTTTCTTGCAGGGCAGCCTGCACGAGGAGATCTGTGTGAGAGTACGACAGCTTATGCCAGCTATGCTTGCTTGCCTCTACTATGCTATTTCTAGCATAGGATAATCATATGCATGCATGATTTGCTTGATTTCCTAGGCTAGGTGCTTTCCTATATTATAGTTATAGCACCGAGCTAGGTTACGTGCACCGAATTCTGGCCTTTTCGGTTGCCACCGAATTGCCTTCTACCAAATTCGGTAAGGGTCTGTTCGGGACGCTACGCGACCCGCGGAACCTTCACGTAACACCTGGTTACGGGGCCTTGAGTCGAGCCTATACATAGCCTCGTGTTGTACCCAGGTGATCATTCGATTCAATTCAATTCAATTCGATTCTCTTTTCTGAGCTCGAACGTAGATCCTCACAATCTGGCTGCGTCGCCAACCTTGCTTCACTGGGTCTTTTCCTCCTGGCACCCAGTCAAGCCTCCGGCGGCCAGTCTACGGTCTCCGCCATGCACCGCGTGAGTGGCACGACACACTGAGGACTACACTTGCGGCTCTTGGGTTTGCTCCCTCTACTGTCGACCCGTCACTGTTTCTGCGCACCGACACTTCTTTGCCGCCGTTCTACATCCTCGTCTACGTCGACGACTTAGTCTTTGCCACAGCTGACACTGCTGGACTCTCCCACGTGAAGTCCGAGCTGCAGAAGAGACACACGTGCACAGATCTGGGTGAACTGAGTAGCTACCTTGGCCTGCAGATCACCTGGGACAGTGCACACCGCACCATTACCCTGACTCAGTCACACATGGTGCAGCATGTCCTTTAGCGCTTCGGCTTTACGTACTCCTCGCCTGAGGCCACTCCTCTGCCTACTCGCCACTCGCTCTCAGCTCTGCCTTCGGATGAGTCCATAGAGTCGAGTGGCCCGTACCCAGAGCTTGTTGGCTGCCTCATGTACCTGATGACCTGCACACGACCTGACCTTGCATACCCTCTTAGCATTCTTGCACGCTATGTTGCTTCTGGGAGACACAGACCAGAGCACATGGCTGCAACGAAGAGGGTGTTGCGCTACTTGTGCAGTACGTCGGGCATGGGGCTTGTGCTTGGAGGGCAGAGTCCAGTGGTCCTCGTTGGGCACGCAGACACTTCTTGGGCTGACGACAAGGCTACGCAGCGGTCGTCACAGGGTTACACCTTCAGCCTTGGTTCCGGCTCTATTTCGTGGCGGGCTACCCGCTCGTCTTCTGTTCTCGGCTCCAGTTGTGAGGCTGAGATCTACGCGGGAGCCATGGCTGCACAGGAGCTTCGCTGGCTCACCTACCTGCTGACTGACCTCGGAGAGCCGCCTCGTTCTCCTCCAGTGCTGTACGTAGACAACAAGGCTATGCTGGCCTTGTGTCGGGAGCAGAGAGTGGAGCACAGAACGAAGCACATTGCTCTTCGCTACTACCTTGCTCGTGAGCTACAGCAGCGTGGTCAGCTGCGCCTTAGGTACGTGGCCTCTGAGGCCAACATTGCTGATATCTTCACCAAGGCGCTTGCGCCCTATGATCATCAGCGCTTCTGTACTCAGCTGGGTCTTGTGCCTTCCTTGCCTCACTTGCTCACCACTTGACCTTGTTTGTACTGTTACATATATATATAAACACCTGCTCTTGCTTGTCTTGCCTTATATATATGTGTGTAATCTTGCATGTGAGCTGGCCTTGTGGCCTTGAACTTGTGCTCGGAATGTGTGGTGACTTTGTGATCCACCCCGAGCTTGCTTTGCTTTGCTTGACTGGTCTTGTGACCCCTTGTTCTCTCTTACTTTGCCTATGGGGGTGTGTCAGATTTATTTGACATAGCTGTTGTGGGCTATAGTGGGGTAGCACATATGGGGTACGAATTTTCTAGGGTTTGTACTTGTACCCAACTTTCCCTGAGTCAATCCATTCTCGTTCATTTTCTCAGTGAGCACCTGCCTTGTCTACGCGCTACGGCGCCATCTGCCTACCTACCAGCCTGCCTGCCGCGCCTGCCCTGCGCGTGCTGCTGCTGCTACTACTGCTGTTACTGCTGTTACTACTGCTATTACTGCTACTAATGCTACTGGCGGTGGCCAGATGCAGCTCTAGCGACGTCCGCGTGAATCCCTCACGCCCTAGCAACTTAGTGAATGGTATGCTAGTTGGGGTTGTAGGGGTGGCCACGCTACTACTGCTGCTACTGCTGCTACTGCTGTTACTGCTGCTACTGCTGCTACTACTGCTACTGGTGCTGCTGGCGGTGGCGAGATGCAGCTCCAGCGACGTCCGCGCGAGTCTCTCACGCCCCAGCAGCTTAGTAAGTGGTACGCTAGTTGGGGTTGTCGCAGTAGCCGTTCTAGCTGTCGCCCTGGTGCTGGTCAGTTGGGAGCGTCTGGCAGTGGCCAGCTGCAACCGCAGCGGCGTCCACGCGAGACACTTACGCCCCAGCAGCTTCACGAGTGGTATGCTCAGAGTAGAGGGTCTTTGAGTACCGTTCGCTGCCCGTACGTCATTCGCACATGTGATCGGACCGGTCAGGCTTGCGGGACGCTTGGTCACATACATTCCCGCTCCTTCGCCCGTCTGAGTGACGCCTGGCATACCGGGTTTGGTGATGAGGCTGAGCTCCCCGACTGGGTGGAGCTGCTTGGGC
Organism: Closterium sp. NIES-65; assembly: GCA_948144175.1. Taxonomy (NCBI): domain Eukaryota; kingdom Viridiplantae; phylum Streptophyta; class Zygnematophyceae; order Desmidiales; family Closteriaceae; genus Closterium; species Closterium sp. NIES-65. The sequence goes on from CANXME010000986.1 coordinate 1,005,085, forward strand.
AGAGGATAGATATATTTGCTCTTGACTATGATGCTATTCTCACTGCCATGTATGCATTGCCTACTAGTGCTGACCGTGCCTGTTACCTGTGCGTACCGCCTAACCCAGGTATAGAGCCTGCCGCTCTGGGTGATGGTGAGTCTGCTCTCTCTGGTACTGCGCCTGCTGAGGCCTTGTACACCTTCACACTTGACTCTGGTGCTTCTCGCTCCTTCTTTCGCGATAGCACCACCCTCACGCCGCTCAATCAGCCGGTTCCAATCTCTCTGGCAGACCCCTTCTGGGGGTCCAGTCCGTGCCACTTCCTCCACTGTCCTCCCTTGTTCTGCTATCCTGTCCGGCACACTGTCGGGTCTTTACCTCCCCTCGTTTTCTACGAATTTGGTGGCGGGTTCTGCGCTCCAGGACGCAGGTGTTCACCAGTTCACCCCTGCCTTTGAGCGTGTGACACACTGCACCTGTGCTCAGACGGGTCGTCACCTGGCTACTTTCACTCGGCAGCCGGGGTCGGGCCTGTACACACTGTCAAACATTATATATGTTGTTGTGTTTGTTTAGGCTACAGTGGGTTAGCCTATAGGGGGTACACAATTCTAGGGTTAGGTAGTTGTACTGTTTTCACTGCTAGTTCATTCATTCCTGTTCCGTTATTCCAACATGGTATAGAGCAGGTCCTTCCTAGGACCGATTTTTTTTTTTTTGAAGGGCCCACCACTACCTACCTACCTACCTACCTACCTACCTGCGCCCTAGGGCGCCTCGGTTTTTAACGTCCCCATTGGCCCCATGCTAGCCGCCCCTAGAGGCCCTCCTTACGGCCCCGCGATCGCCCCACGCCCTCACTTAACGGCCACGATCGGCCCCACGCTCGCCCCTAGAGGCCCCGAACGGCTCCGCGCTCGCCCCTAAGAACCCCGAACGGCCTCGCACTTGCCCTTCACGTCCCCTTTCAGCCCCGCGCTCGCCCCTAACGGCCCCTTACCGCCCCGCGCTCGCCCTTCACGGCCCCTCACGGCCCATCGCTCTCCCTTCACGGCGAGTACCATCGAGTCTGGGCTTACCATCGTGTCTATGCTGTACCATCGTTAAGGGCTCAAACATCGTGTCTAGGCTGTACCATCGTTCCGGGCTCAAACATCGTGTCGGGGCTGTACCATCATTAAGGGCTCAAACATCATGTCTGGGCTGTACCATCGTAAGGGGCTAAAACATCGTGTCTGGGCTGTAACATCGTGTCTCGGCTGTACCATCGTGTCTGGACTATAACATCGTGTCTCGGCTGAACCATCGTGTAGGGGCTATAACATCGTGTCTCGGCTGAACCAAACCGACCGTCCTACCTGCCTGCCTACTCCTACTGCTGCTCCTATGGCTAGTCCTCCGGTGCTAGTTTTCGATGCTGAGGGCCGCCCAGTGAAGTTCGACACCTGGCTAGATGACCTGCACCTCTTCCTACAGCTCACTGCTAAGGAGGACATCTCACTGTACGATCACGCTCTAGGCCATACCCCTGCCCCTGCTGCTACTGCTGACAGCACTGCTCGCTCACAGTGGCAGACTCGTGATGCCCACGCTCCCTTCGCTATTTGCAACTCCCTACCAATAGACGAACGCGAGCACTTTGGCCAGCACAAGACTGCACAGGCACTGTATACAATTGTCGTTGCTCACTACTCCTCACCTGCCTCTGCCGCGCTAGGCCGTCTCTCCCTCCCCTACCTGTTTCCCGACCTGGCCTCGTTCCACACAGTTGCTGACCTCATCACGCACCTCCGTACTAGTGAGGCCCGCTTCCGTGCCGCCATGCCCGCTGAGTTCCTTGCCACGCACCCCCCCACACTCTGGCTCACTCTCTACCACCTATTCACCCGCCTCCCTGACACAGTGCGTGCTGTCAGGGACCACTTCCTAGCTCGCTGCCTCACTGAGCTCACCATTGCCCTCCTCGAGAAGGAACTACTTGCACCTGAGACTAGCATAATCGCTCTAGGTGCCTCTCGTGGCGACCCCCGTACCCCGTTCTTTGAGGGGTGTTCTCCTTCCCCCCTTCTTCTCTCTGTCTCCTCTGCTGCTGCTGTCGACCTCCTTGGTGCTGATAAGGTCGGTACTGCGTCTGCTTCGAGCGGGCGCCGCAGCGGCAAGGCCAAAGGGGGCAAGGGTGGTGGCGGTGACGGCGGGGGAGGTGGTGGTGGGGGCGGTGGAGGCGGTGGGGGTGGAGGCGCGACTGGAGGGGCAAGTGGCAGCGGTGGGGGTGGTGGCGGCAGCGGCGGGGGAGGTGGCAGGGGCGGAGGCGGTGGTTGGGGTGGCGGTGGACGAGGCGGCGGCGGGGGTTGGGGTGGTCGAGGACGTGGCGGTGGCGGTGGTAGTCGTGGAGGCGCTGGCGCTGGCCAGGGCCAGCAGCACACTCCGTCGCCCCAGGAGGTCCGTGAGTGGTACTCTCTGCATGGGGGGGGGGTGGTGGCCTTAGCTGCACGTACGTCATTCGCACTGGTGACCGCACTGGTCAGCAGTGTGGACGACCGCACGCCACACAGCGTTGCTTCGCTCGTCTCGACGACGCTTGGCGTGTTCAGTTCCCTCAGGCCACTGAGCTGCCCTGCTGGATTGATCTCCTGAAGAAGGGGATTGATATCTATGCTCTAGACTTTGATGCTATTCTATCTGCTATGTATGTGATGTCTACTAGTGGAGAGGGTGCTGAGTACCTGTGTGTGCCGCCGGACCCGGGCATTAGGACTAGTGCGTCTGCCGCTCCAGGTACTCACGTGTCGGCTACCCCAGGTGCTGGTGAGGCAGCTGCTCTAGGTGCTTGTGCGTCCGCCCCCCTTGGTACTGAGTCGACTGCAGCACTGCACACCTTCACACTGGACTCAGGTGCTTCTCGCTGCTTCTTTCGTGACGCACTGCCCTTGAGCCGCTTGCTCGGCCAGTTGCTGTCTCCCTTGCTGACCCCTCTTGGTGGTCCGGTCATTGCGACCTCTTCCACTGTCCTTCCCTGTCCTGCGGTCCCGTCGGGCACACTGTCAGGTCTCCACCTCCCCTCGTTCTCTACGAACTTGGTGGAAGGATGTGCGCTCCAGGACGAGGGTGTTCACCAGTTCACCCCTGCCTACGAGCGCGTGACACACTGTACGTGTGCTCGTACGGGCCGTCACTTGGCTACCTTCACTCGGCAGCCGGGGTCGGACCTGTACACATTGACTACTGAGTCCCCTCAGGTTGCTGCGTCTGCGTCTGCGTCCGCGTCAGGTCAACTGTCAGCCCCCTGCTCGTGTCGCTCTCTGGCACACGAGACTGTCCTCTGGCACCACCGCCTTGGCCACCCGTCTGTGCAGCGGCTTCGTGCCATGCACTCCCGGTACCTTGTCTCTGGCCTGCCCAGGGTCCTTCCTCCCCTCCCACCCTCACCTGCTCCTACCTGTCTCCCCTGTGTCGAGGGACGGCATCGCGCCGCTCCTCACTCCTCCTCGTTTCCCCCGACGACTGCTCCCTTGCAGACGCTCCACATGGACGTGTGGGGCCCAGCCCGCGTCCGTGGTCAGGGTTAGGAGAGGTACTTCCTGATAGTTGTTGACGACTACTCACGCTACACCTCGGTCTTCCCCTTGCGCACCAAGGGTGAGGTCCCTGATGTCTTGATCCCTTGGATCCGCAGAGCCCGTCTTTAGCTTAGCGAGCGTTTTCACTCGAACTTTCCTGTCCTGCGCTTGCACTCTGACAGAGGTGGTGAGTTCTCCTCCGACCTCTTGGCGGCCTACTGTGTTGAGCACGGCATTGAGCAGTCGTTCACGCTTCCGGCCTCTCCACAGCAGAATGGGGTTGCGGAGCGCCGCATTGGCCTGGTCATGGAGGTCGCCCGTACCTCCTTGATCCATGCGGCTGCCCCCCACTTTCTGTGGGCGTTTGCGGTCCGGTACGCTGCGCATCAGCTCAACCTCTGGCCCCGTGTCTCCTTGCCGGAGACCTCGCCCACACTGCTGTGGACGGGGGAGGTTGGCGATACGTCGCGTTTCCGGGTCTGGGGATCTCGAGCTTTTGTCCGCGATACGTCTGCGGACAAGCTCTCCTCCCGTGCTGTTCCCTGCGTCTTCCTCGGCTTTGTCCCGGACGCCTCTGGTTGGCAGTTTTACCACGCCACCTCGCGTCGAGTCTTGCCCACTCAGGACGTCACTTTTGACGAGTCCGTCCCCTACTACCGCCTCTTCCCCTACCGCACTGCCCCGCTCCCTCCCCCGCCTCTCTTCCTCGCGCCAGGTGCTGCTGTTGTAGACCCCCTCCCCACTCAGGGTGCCGCTCCCTCAGGTGTGTCTCAGGTAGACCCAGTTGAGCCTGTTGAGGTAGCTGTCGACTCTCTTCCTGCTGGGGGTGCTGAGCCTAGGGGTGCTGAGCATGGGGGTGCTGAGCCTGGGGGTGCCGGGACTGGGGGTGCTGAGCCTGGGGGTGCGGAGCCATGGGGTGCTGAGCTTGGGGGTGCGGAGCCTGGGGGTGCGGAGCCTGGGGTTGCGGAGCATGGGGGTGCTGAGCCTGGGGGTGCTGAGCTTCGGGGTGTTGAGCAGCAGAGTCCGGCGTCTGGGGGTTTTGAGTCTGGAGGTACTGAGCCTGGGAGTCCTACACCTGGGGGAGCCCTCTCCTCGAAGCAGCTGCGTAAGTGGTACTTACAGTACTGCAGCCTCCGGAGAGGCACCTCTAGAGCCGGGCGTGCTACTGGGACTGATGCTAGTACTTCTACTCCTAGTCGGGAGCTCCCCTCCTGTGAGCGGATTCGTGAGTGCATCCGGCTCTAGCGGCGCTGCACTCTTCGGAGTGGCGCGCCTCGTGTCGCGGACCCCGCTGCTCTGGGTGCTACTGCTGGTGCTGCGGACCCACGTGTTGGAGTTGCTGCTGGTGCTGAGGACCCGGGTGTTGGAGCTGCTGCTGGTGCTGCGGACTTGGGCGTTGGAGCTGCTGCTGGTGCTGAGGACCCGGGTGTTGGAGCTGCTGCTGGTGCTGCGGACCCGGGCGTTGGAGCTGCTGCTGGTGCTGGGGACCCGGACGTTGGAGCTGCTGCTGGTGCTGAGGACCCTAGTGCGGGTGTCTCTGCTGGTTCTGGTGTCACTGCACGGTCGCGGCCGTACTTCGTTCCGCTCCTTTAGCAGGTTCTTGGTTCCCTCCCTCCTTCGTGTCCTCCTCCCTCCTTACGGTGTCCTCCGTCTGCCCAGCTACCGTCGCAGCTACCGTCTGCCTCCTCTCTCACTGGTCTTGCACCTTACACTGGTCCGGCTCGAGGTCTTACTGAGCCTCGTGAGCCTGAGTCTCGTCCTGCGTCGCCTGTCCGTGTGGCTCTCACTAGTAGTCGTGTCCAGCGTCAGCGTCTTCCTGCTGTCCCATGCACTCACCGGATGGCGCTTCGTCCTTCCACTGCTCCACAGCGTTTCCCACTACCGTCTCCTCCTGCTTCCTCTCTTCCTGCTCTTGCTGACCCTGGGTCAGACTCCCTTCGTGCTGCCAGTCCTACTGTCACGCGTCTCCTGGCTACTGTTGTCACTGACCCTTCCTTTGAGTCCGCTGCTGCGTCTGCCTTAGTTGCTGAGCTTGTCGACTTCGCTGCTCGCTCTCGTCAAGACTACGCTGCTAGCCTGGTTGCTGAGTCTGAGTCTGTCTGTCCTCCGTCCGTCCGGGGTGAGTGTGCTCTTGGCACTGACGTCCTTGAGGATAGGCAAGAGGAGTTTGAGTACTTTGCTGCCGCTTTGCCCCATCTCGTGTCCATGCTTGTTGCCTCTAAGGGAGACCCGGATGCACCAGACATCCCGACCCCACGCTCTTACGCAGAGGCGATGGCCGGTCCCTACTCCTCTCAGTGGCAATCAGCCATGGACACAGAGATGGCTTCCTGGAAGTCCACAGGCACCTACGTCGACGAGGTTCCCCTGCCTTGGGCGAACATCGTCAGTGGCATGTGGATTTTCAGGGTGAAGCGGCCGGCGGGCTCTCCGCCTGTCTTCAAGGCGCGTTACGTTGCACGAGGCTTCAGTAAGCGAGAGGGAGTTGACTTCTTCCAGACCTTCTCCCCGACCCCGAAGATGACCACTCTTCGGGTTCTGCTGCACGTCACCGCTTAGCGTGACTACGAGCTCCACTCTCTTGACTTCAGCACTGCTTTCCTACAGGGCAGCCTGCACGAGGAGATCTAGCTGCGCCGTCCACCTGGCTTCACTGGGTCGTTCCCTCCTGGTACCCAATGGAGCCTCCGACGACCAGTCTACGGTCTCTGCCAGGCGCCACGTGAGTGGCACAACACACTGAGGACTACACTTGCGGCTCTTGGGTTCGCGCCTTCTACTGCTGACCCGTCGCTATTTCTACGCACCGACACCTCACTGCCGCCGTTCTACATCCTCATGTATGTCGACGACTTGGTCTTTGCCACTGCTGACACTGCGGCACTCGCCCACGTGAAGTCGGAGCTGCAGAAGAGACACACGTGCACAGACCTGGGTGAACTGACAAGCTATACTGGCTTGCGGATCACCTGGGACACAGCACGCCGCACCATCACCTTGACTCAGTCACACATGGTGCAGCAGGTCCTTCAGCGCTTCCGCTTCACGCACTCCTCGCCTCAGCCTACTCCTCTACCTACCGGTCACTCGCTCTCAGCTCTGCCTTCGGATGAGTCCGTAGAGCCGAGTGGCCTGTATTCAGAGCTTGTGGGTTGCCTCATGTACGTGATGACCTGCACTCGACCTGACCTTGCATACCCTCTTAGCATTCTTGCACGCTATGTCGCTCCCGGCCGTCACTGGAAGGAGCACATGGATGCCGCTAAGAGGGTGTTGCGCTACTTGTGCAGTACGTCAGGCATGGGGCTAGTGCTTGGAGGGCGAGTCCTTGTTCTCACTGGACACTCAGACGCTTCTTGGGCAGACGACCAGGCTACTCAGCGGTCGTCTCAGGGTTACTCCTTCAGTCTTGGCTCTGGTTCAGTTTCTTGGCGTTCTACTTGCTCTTCTTCTGTTCTCAGCTCCAGTTGTGAGGCTGAGATCTACGCCACAGCCATGGCGGCTCAGGAGCTACGCTGGCTCACCTACTTGCTGACCGACCTTGGAGAGCAGCCTCGTTCTCCTCCAGTGCTGTACGTCGACAACAAGGCAGCCATTGCCTTGTGTCAGGAGCACAGACTGGAGCACAGAACGAAGCACATTTCTTTGCGCTACTTCCTTGCTTGAGAGCTGCAGCAGCGTGGTCAGCTTCGCCTGCATTACGTGGCCTCTGAGGCCAACACTGCTGATGTGTTCACCAAGGTGCTTCAGCCTTGTGACCATCAGCGCTTTTGCACTCTTCTAGGACTTGTGCCTACTGGACCTCACTTGCTTACTTTGTGAGTCTGTTTGTACTGTGATCTCTATATATATATACGTGCATGTCTACTCTTGCTAGATTGTGATCATTGTACCTCTTGTTCTATTAGAAACCTGCATGTGAACTGGACTTGTGACCACTTGCTTGTGCTCGGAATTTGTGTGGTATCCTTGAGATCCACCCTGAGCTTGTTTTTCCTTGCTTTGCCTTGACTGGTCTTGTGAGCCCTAGTTCTCCCCACTTTGCCTATGGGGGTGTGTCAAACATTATATATGTTGTTGTGTTTGTTTAGGCTACAGTGGGTTAGCCTATAGGGGGTACACAATTCTATGGTTAGGTACTTGTACTGTTTTCACTACACGTTTATTCATTCCTATTCCGTTATTCCAACACAAACTGACCACTGAGTCCCCTCAGGAAGCTGTGTCTACGTCAGGTTAGTTGTCTCTCCCCTGCTCGTGTCATGCCTTGTCACACCAGACGGTCATTTGTCACCACCGCCTTGGTCACCCCTCAGTGCAGCGCCTTTGCAGCATGCACCGCCGGGTCCTTGTCTCTGGTCTTCCCAGGGTTCTCCCTCCCCTCCCACCCTCACCTGCTCCTCCCTGTCTTCCCTTTGTCGACGGGCGGCAGTGCGCCGCTCCTCACTCCTCCTGGACGTGTGGGGCCCACCCCTTGTCAGTGGACACGGCCACGAGCGGTACTTCCTGCTGGTCGTCGACGACTACACGCGTTACACCACGGTTTTCCCTTTGCGCACCAAGGGTGAGGTCCCTGATGTTTTGATCCCTTGGATCCGCGCTGCTCGTCTCCAGCTCCGCGAGTGGTTTGGGACGGAGTTTCCCGTCCTGCGTCTGCACTCTGACAGAGGTGGTGAGTTTTCCTCCGACCTCTTGGCAGCCTTCTGTGAGGAGCACGGCATCACCCAGTCGTTCACGCTTCCGGCCTCTACGTAGCAGAATGGGGTTGCTGAGAGCCGCATTGGCTTAGTCATGGAGGTCGCTCATACCTCCATAATCCATACGGCTGCCCCCCATTTTCTATGGCCGTTTGCAGTCCGGTACGCCGCGCATCAGCTCAACCTCTGGCCCCGTGTCTCCTTGCCGGAGACCTCACCCACACTGCTGTGGACGGGGAAGGTTGGCGATGCGTCGCGTTTCTGGGTCTGGGGTGCTCGTGCCTTTGTCCACGATACCACCGCGAACAAGCTCTCCGCCCGCGCTGTTCCTTGTGTCTTCCTTGGCTTTGTCCCTGACGCGCCCGGTTGGCAGTTTTACCACCCCACCTCGTGCCGTGTCTTCCCCTCTTAGGACGTCACGTTCAACGAGTCGGTTCCCTTTTAGCGTCTCTTCCCCTACCGTCGGGTGCTGGCGTTGGAGATTTTGGAGGTGGTGCGGGTGCTGGCGCTAAGGGTTCTGAGTCTGCTGTTGTGCGGTCTCCCTGGAGTAGCTGCCTTCCTCCGCGTGTGCCTCTCACCTCACAGCAGCTGCACGACTAGTATGGTCGCCGTAAGGGTCGCGCTTCTGGAGCTCAAGGTTCTGCCGCTGGAGGTATTTCTGCTGTCGTCACCAGCTGGGAGTGGTGCTGGTCGTGGAGGTGCTCGTACTGGAGGTACTCGAGTTGCTGGGGCTGGAGTTGCTGCTGAGTCTGAAGGTGCTACTGCTGGAGACCCTGGGTCTGGGGGTGCTGTTGCTGGAGACACTGAGGCTAGAGACCTTGGTGTCAAATTATGTAGTGGGGTAGCTAGTATGGGGTACAACCCCTTCTAGGATTTGATATTTGTACCCAACTCTTCCAAAGTTCATTCATTCATGCCTATACTTCTAACATGGTTTCAGAGCAGTAGGTCCGTAGGACCGTCTTTTTTTTTCGGGCCCACCTACCGCTACCCCACGAATGTGCCTGTCTACTGTCTGAGCTGTCTGCAGCTGCCTCGCACGAAGACCTAATTCTAATGCGCTGCCTCGTCTTACCCCTAGGGGTCGCCCTCTCCTGCCCGAATCGCGCCTCGGCAGCCGTGTCGCATCCCGCGCCCGACCCACGCAGCCCGCATCAAGCCCGCGCGGCTTGCAGCTGCCCCGCGCAGCCGGCCCCGAGCCCGCACGATGCGCGCCCGGCCCACACCTGCCCCGCGCGGCCCGCACCGAGCCCGCGCAGCGCGCGCGCGGCCTGCTGCTGCCCCGAGCAGCCCGCGCCGCGCTCTGCTCGCCAGTGCGCGGCCCTAGGCAGCAGCGCGCGCCATCCTATCACCGCCACGGCCTCGCCCTGCCGCCGACACGGCCCCGCCCTGCCGCTGACACGACCCTGCCCCGCCCTGCCGCTGACTCGACCCGGCCCTACAGCCACTGCATCAGCCCTGACCTGCCGTTGTTGTGGCCCCAGCCCTGCAGCTGACACGGCCCTTCACTGTAGCCGTTGTTGCGACCCCGCCATCGTGCGACGACCCTGCCGCCGTCTGCCGAGCACCGGCCCTGCTCACCGAGTGAGCGCCTGCTCTTCTTGCCACTGGTGGGCACCTGCCTTGTTAGCGCACCGCCGCGCCGCCTGCCTGCCTGCCTGCCGGCCTGCCTGCCTCCCTGCCGGCCTGCCTGCCTGCCTGCTTGCCTGCCGGCCTGCCTGCCTGCCTGCCTGTCGCGCCTGCTCTGCACGCGCTACTGCTGCTACTACTACTATTGCTGCTGCTACTGGCGGTGGCCAGATCCAGCTCCAGCGACGTCTGCGTGAGTCCCTCACGCCTCAGCAGCTTAGTGAGTGGTACGCTAGTTGGGGTTGTAGGGGTGGCCGCGCTGCTACTACTGCTACTGCTGCTACGGCTGTTACTGCTGCTACTGCTGCTACTACTCCTACTGCTGCTACTAACGGTGGCCAGATGCAGCTCCAGCGACGTCCGCGTGAGTTCCTCACGCCCCAGCAGCCTAGTGAGTGATACGCTAGTTGGGGTTGTAGGGGTGGCCGCGCTACTACTGCTGCTACTACTGCTACGGCTGTTACTGCTGCTACTGCTGCTACTACTCCTACTGCTGCTATTGGTGGTGGCAAGATGCACCTCAAGCGATGTCCGCGCGAGTCTCGCACGCCCCAGCAGCTTCGTGAGTGGTACGCTCAGAGTAGAGGGTCTCTCAGTACCGTTCGCTGCCCTTACATCATTCGCGCTGGTGCTCGGACTGGTCAGGCTTGCGGGACGCTTAGTCACACACAGTCCCGCTGCTTCGCTCGACTGAGCGACGCCTGGCGTACCGAGTTTGGCGACGAGGCTGAGCTCCCCGACTGGGTGGAGCTGCTTGGGCAGAAGGTAGATATATTTGCTCTTGACTATGATGCTATTCTCATTGCCATGTATGCATTGCCTACTAGTGCAGACCGTGCCTGTTGCCTGTGCGTACCGCCTGATCCAGGTATAGAGCCTGCTGCTCTAGGTGCTGGTGAGGCTGCAGCTCTAGGTGCTAGTGCGTCTCCTGCTCCAGGTGCTGGTGAGGCTGCTGCTCTAGGTGCTGGTGAGTCTGCTCTCTCTGGTACTGCGCCTGCTGAGGCCTTGTACACCTTCACACTTGACTCTGGTGCTTCTCGCTCCTTCTTTCGCGACAGCACCACCCTCACGCCGCTCAGTCAGCCGGTTCCAGTCTCCCTGGCAGACCACTCTAGGGGTCCAGTCCGTGCGACCTCCTCTACTGTCCTCCCTTGTCATGCTGTCCCGTCCGGCACACTGTCGGGTCTTTATCTCCCCTCGTTCTCTACGAACTTGGTGGCGGGTTCTGCGCTCCAGGACGCGGGTGTTCACCAGTTCACCCCTGCCTACGAGCGTGTGACCCACTGCACGTGTGCTCAGATGGGTCGTCACCTGGCTACTTTCGCTCGGCAGCCGGAGTCGGGCCAATACAAACTGACCACTAAGTCCCCTCAGGTAGCTGCGTTTGCGTCTGCGTCAGGTCAGTTGCCGGCCCCCTGATTGTGTCGCGCCTTGTCGCACCAAACGGTCATTTGGCACCACCGCCTTGGTCACCCCTCGATGGAGCGCCTTTGCAGCATGCATCGCCGTGTCCTTGTCTCTCGTCTTCCCATGGTTCTCCCTCCCCTGCCACCCTCGCCTACTCCTCCCTGTCTTCCCTGTGTCAAGGGGCGGCAGCGCGCCGCTCCTCAATCCTCCTCTTTCCCTCCCATAGAGGCTCCCCTGCAGACTCTCCACCTGGACGTGTGGGGCCCAACCCGCGTCCGTGGACAGGGCCACAAGCGGTACTTCCTGCTGGTCGTCGACGACTACACGCGTTACACCACGGTCTTCCCCTTGCGCACCAAGGGTGAGGTCCCTGATGTTTTGACCCCTTGGATCCGCGCTGCTCGTCTCCAGCTCCGCGAGCGGTTCGGGACGGAGTTTCCCGTTCTTCATCTGCACTCTGACAGACGTGGTGAGTTTTCCTCCGACCTCTTGGCAGCCTTCTGTGAGGAGCACGGCATCACCCAGTCGTTCACGCTTCTGGCCTCTCCGCAGTAGAATGGGGTTGCTGAGCGCCGCATTGGTTTGGTCATGGAGGTCGCTCGTACCTCCATGGTCCATGCGGCTGCCCCCCATTTTCAGTGGTCGTTTGTGGTCCGGTACACCGCGCATCAGCTCAACCTCCGGCCCTGTGTCTCCTTGCCGAAGATCTCGCCCACACTGCTGTGGACGGGGAAGGTTGGCGATGCGTCCCGTTTTCGGATCTGGGGTTCTCGTGCCTTTGTCCGCGATACCACTGCGGACAAGCTCTCCGCCCGTGCTGTTCCGTGTGTCTTCCTTGGCTTTGTCCCTGACGTGCCTGGTTGGCAGATTTACCACCCCACCTCGCGCCATGTCTTTTCCTCTTAGGACGTCACGTTTGACGAGTCAGTTCCCTTTTACCATGTCTTTCCCTACCGCACTGCCCCTCTCCCCCCCCTCGCCGCTCTTCCTCGCTCCAGGTGCTACCCAGGTAGACCCCCTCCCCGCTCCCGGTCCTGCTGCTTCAGGTGTGTCTGAGGTAGACCTTCCTCCCTTGCCTACGCCGGTTGAGGTCACTGGTGACTCAGGTCCTGCTTGGGGTGCTGCTTCTGGGGGTGCTGGGCCTCGGGGTGCTGAGCCTGGGGGTGTTGAGCCTGGGGATGCTGAGCTTGGGGGTGCGGAGCCTGGGGGTGCGGAGCCTGGGGGTGCGGAGCCTGGAGGTGCTGAGCCTGGGGGTGCGGAGCGTGGGGGTGCGGAGCTTGGGGGTGGGGAGCCTGGAGGTGCTGAGCCTGAGTGTGAGGAGTCCGAGGGTGCTGAGCCTGGGGGTACTGGGTCTGGGGGTGCTGCGCGAGGGGGTACTGAGGAGTCTGGTGAGCAATCTCCCTGAAGCGGCCGTCTCCGCAGTCGCTCCGCTGGTGCCTCGCCGCTGCACTCTAGTCAGCGACCCCCTCTCTCCCCACAGCAGCTGCGTGAGTGGTTCGCTGGCTGTCAGGGTCGCGCTGCTGGAGCTAGGGGCCCTACTGCGGAAGGCGCTGGCGCTGGTGACTCTACTACAGGAGTCGTTTCTACTGGAGGTTCTAGAGCTGCTTCGGGTGCTGGCGCGGCGGGTGCTGGCGCTGAGGGTTCTCAGTCTGCTGTTTTGCGGTCTCCTTAGAGTAGCCGCCTTCGTCTGCGTATGCCTCTCACCTCACAGCAGCTGCACGACTGGTACGGTCGCCGTCTGGGTCGCACTTCTGGAGCTCGGGGCTCTTCCGCAGGAGGTACTTCTGCTGCTGTCACTGTAGCTGGGAGTGGTGCTGGTCCCGGAGGTGCTCGTACTGGAGGTACTGGAGCTGCTAGGGCTGGAGGTGCTGCTGAGCCGAAGGCTACTATTGCTGGCGACCCTGGAACTTGGGGTGCTGCTGCTGGAGACACTGAGGCTGGAGACCCTGGTGAAGTCGGAGCTACAGAAGAGACACACGTGCACAGACCTGGGTGAGCTGCGCAGTTACCTTGGCTTGCAGATCACCCGGGACAGAACACGCCGCGCCATCACCCTGACTCAATCACACATGGTGCAGCAGGTCCTTCACTTCGGCTTCACCTGGTCCTCCGCACAGGCCACTCCTCTGGCTACAGGCCACTCGCTCTCAGCTCCACCTTCGGACGAGTCCGTAGAGCCGAGTGGTCCTTACCCAGAGCTAGTTGGCTGCCTCATGTACCTGATGACCTGCACTCGTCCTGACCTCGCATACCCTCTCGGCCTTCTGGCTCGCTATATGGCTCCTGGTCGGCACCAAAAGGTGCACATGGATGCTGCGAAGAGGGTACTGCGTTACTTGTGCAGTACATCAGGCATGGGGCTCGTGCTTGGAGGGCGGAGTGACGTTGTCCTCACTGGTCACTCGGACGCTTCTTGGGTTGACGACCAGGTAACTCAGCAGTCATCACAGGGCTACACCTTCAGCCTTGGCTCTGGTTCAGTTTCTTGGCGTTCTACACGCTCGTCTTCTGTTCTCGGCTCTAGTTGTGAGGCTGAGATCCACGCCACAACCATGGCTGCACAGGAGATAAGTTGGCTCACCTACCTGCTGACCGACTTGGGAGAGCGGCCTCGTTCTCCTCCAGTGCTGTACGTCGACAACAAGGCCGCCATTGCCTTGTGCGAGGAGCACAGACTGGAGCACAGAACGAAGTACGTCGCTCTGCGTTACTTCCTAGCTCGAAAGTTGCAACAGCGTGGTCAGCTTCATCTTGCCTACGTGGCCACTTGGGCCAACACTGCTCATATATTCACCAAGGCACTTCCGTCTGGTAATCATCAGCGCTTTTGTACCTTGCTGGGCCTTGTGCCCACATTTCCTCACTTGCTGTAGACGCTGTTGTACTGTGATCTATATAGATATACTTGCTTGCTTGCTCTGCTAGGTAGAAATCACTGTACTGCTGTTGGTACATATATATCTCTGCATTCGAACTGGCCTTGTGGCCCTTTGCTTGTGCTCAGAGTGTGTGGTGACGTTTTGATCCACCCTGAGCTTGCTTTGCCTCTCTTGACTGGTCTTGTGACCCCTTGGTCTCCCCCACTTTGCCTATGGGGGTGTGTCAGATTATGTATGCTATATAGGTTTAGGTTGTAGTGGGGTAGCCAATATGGGGTACAACCACTTCTAGGGTTTGATATTTGTACCCAACTCTTCCATAGTTCATTCATTCCTGCTTATACCTCTAACACCTGGGACTGGAGGTGCTGGTTCTGGGGGTGCTGCTGCTGGTGGAGCTGGTCTTGGAGGAGCTGGCGGTGAGGGTTCGAGAGTTGCTGGAGGTGCTGGAGCTGCTAGGGGTGCTGGAGCTGCTGGTGCTGGTGGCACTACACAGCCGCACCTGTTCTTCGCTCCACCGTCTCTGTCGTCTCAGCCACTGCCTGACTCTGTGCTTCGCCATGTTCTTAGTCTCCCTTCATCTACTTGTCTTCCGTTACAGCCTGGCTCACCGCTGCCTACTCCTTCTCCTTACACTAAGTAGATAGGGGGTTTTACTTAGCGTCGTGAGCCTGCGTGGCGTCCTGTCTCGCCTATCCATTCTCATGTTCCGGTCGTCATGTTCCTCGTTCGTGTCAGCCGGTTATCCCCGGCACCCACCTCGTAGTTTGTCGTCCTTCCTCTCCTCTGCAGCGTGTTCCCCTGCCGTCCCCTCCAACGTCTTCTCTGCCTACTGTTCCTGAGCCTGAGTCTGACCGCACCCGCGCTGCTCACTCTACTGTCACGCGTCTGCTAGCCACAGTTGTCACTGACCCGTCGTTTGAGTCTGCTGCTGGGTCTGCCTTTGTTACTGAGCTTGTTGACTTTGCTGCTGCCTGTCGTTTAGACTACGCCGCTAGTCTTGTTGCTAAGTCTGAGTCTGTCGGTCCTCCGTCCGTCGGGGGTGAGCGTGCTCTTGGCACGGACGTCTTCGAGGACAGGCAGGAGGACCTTGAGTGTCTTGCAGCCGCTGCGCCTCATCTCGTGTCCATGCTGCTTGCCCCTGAGGGAGACCCGGATGCTCCAGACATCCCAACCCCACGCTCTTACGCTGAGGCGATCGCGGGTGAGTACTCCTCTCAGTGGCAGATAGCCATGGATGCAAAGATGGCATCCTGGAAGTCCACTTGCACTTACGTTGACAAGGTTCCCCCTCCTGGGGCGAACATCGTCAGTGGCATGTGGATTTTCAGGGTGAAGCGGACGCCAGGTTCTCCACCTGTCTTCAAGGCTCGTTACGTTGCTCGAGGTTTCTATCAGCGAGAGGGAGTAGACTTCTTTCAGACCTTCTCCCCCACCCCAAAGATGACCACTCTTTGGGTGCTGCTGCACGTTGCTACTCAGCGTGACTACGAGCTTCACTCTCTTGACTTCAGCACAGCTTTCTTACAGGGCAGCCTGCACGAGGAGATTTGGCTGCGCCGCCCTCCTGGCTTCACTGGGTCGTTCCCTCCTGGTACCCCGTAGAGCCTCCGGCGGCCAGTCTACGGTCTCCGCGAGGCACCACGTGAGTAGCACGACACACTGATGACTACGCTTGCGGCTCTTGGGTTTGCTCCGTCGACTGCTGACCCGTCGCTGTTTCTGCGTACCGACACGTCGCTGCTGCCGTTCTACATCCTCGTGTACATCGATCGCTTGGCCTTTGTCACTACTGACACTGAGGCTCTCGCCCTGGTGAAGTTGGAGCTGCAGAAGAGACACACGTGCACAGACCTGGGTGAGCTGCGCAGCTACCTTGGCTTGCAGATCACCTGGGACACAGCACGCCGCAGCATCACACTGACTCAGTCACACATGGTGCAGCAGGTCCTTCATCGCTTTGGCTTCACTTGGTCCTTGCCACAGCACACTCCTCTAGTTACAGGCCACTCGCTCTCAGCTCCACCTTCGGACGAGGCCGTAGAGCCAAGAGGCCTGTGTCCAGAGCTAGTGGGCTGCCTCATGTACCTGATGACCTGCATTTGACCTGACCTTGCGTACCCTCTTGGCCTTCTAGCTCGCTACGTGGCTCCTGGTGCACATGGATGCTACAAAGAGGGTACTGCGCTACTTGTGCGGTACGTCGGGCATGGGGCTCGTGCTTGGAGGGTGCAGCGCAGTTGTCCTCATTGGGCACTCAGACGCTTCTTGGGTTGACGACCAGGCTACGTAGCGGTCGTCATAGGGCTACACCTTTAGCCTTGGCTCTGGTTCAGTTTCTTGGCGTTCTACACGCTCGTCTTCTGTTCTCAGCTCCAGTTGTGAGGCTGAGATCTACGCCACAGCCATGGCTGCACAGGAGTTACGCTGGCTCACCTACCTGCTGACCGACTTGGGAGAGCGGCCTCGTTCTCCTCCAGTGCTGTACATCAACAACAAGGCCGCCATTGGGGTGTGCAGCAGTGTGGTCAGCTTCATCTTCCTCACGTGGCCACTCGGGCCAACACTTCTGATATATTCACCAAGGCACTTCCGTCTGGTGATCATCAGCGTTTCTGCAATTTGTTAGGCCTTGTGCCCAGTTTCCCTCACTTGCTGTAGAGTTTGTTTGTACTGTGTTTTTTATATATATACTTGCTTGCTCTGCTAGGTAGATATCACTGTGTTGTTTTTGTGAACTGGCCTTGTGGCCTTTTGCTGGTGCTCGGACTCCGTGGTGAGGTTGTGATCCACCCTGAGCTTGCTTTGCATTTCCTGACTGGTCTTGTGACCCTCTTTTCTCCCCCACTTGGCCTATGGGGGTGTGTCAAACATACATCTATGTTTATAGTTTGGGTAGGCTTAGTGGGGTACTCACTGTGGGGTACAACCCCTTAGGCTTCTCCTTTGTACCAAGTCTCTCGATAGTCAAACTTCATCCTTGCCTAAGACTCTAACACCCATCCAATAGAGCACTTAAATGATGGAGGGGTGTCGGACATCTCGTTGGCGAGCTGTTTGGCGCGGAGCTGGATAACGGCAGGAGTCAATGGTAGGCCCGCCTTCGCAGCAGCATTAATCCAGCAGCATAAACGCAGCTCCAGTCTGGTGTGGAGTTTCTTTCGAACACGACACTCATTGTCACTTTTGTCACGACGCTCCACAAGTCATTCTTCCTTCTCCTATAACACCCTCGTGATGTTGGAGCGTGACGGTAGCAAATTAAATCTCTTTGCAGTCCATTCGCATAAATCTTCGTGCGTTAGCGTCTTGTTAGCTTGGTGGTGCTTGTATATTGCACGCTTGAGCGTGGGAGATAAACTCGATCCATGGTGAAAGTGCTGCCTTCTCTGGATGGTGTGTATGGTGAGTTCATATGCATTGTCAATTTTGCATACCGAATCGCCATTGCATTTGCGTGAAATTATTCAATTTCCAATTCTTCGAGATCCATTTCCAATCAAACGTGGAGGCTGGGTTGTGGAGATTGACGATGAGGCATCCTAAGGGGTAAATTGGCTTGTGCGAATTCTTTGGGCCAAACGTGTGACTGCAGTTTGATTTTCAACACTCGAACTGCCGATTTGCCTCTCCTTTCGCTTATGTTCACGCATCGCACAAACCTGTCCTTATTCACCCTCACTTCCAAGTTGATCAAATTCAATGCCAGGAACTGCCAAGTTGGCAGTCGTGTTTGTGCATGTAGTGTATGTGCATGCACCATTCTGGGCACGCTGCTGCCAGCCAAGGCGTTTGGTGCATATGGCGATTATCAGTGTGGCGAGAATTAGGGTGTACAAACCGCTCAGTGAGAGGCAGGCTAGGGTTTTCTGTTCGAGAAAGATAGTTGGGCTTTTTTTTCATCGAGCGGATTGTGCTTCACTGCATGGGTTCCGCACAGCATTTGTGCATGATTTTCTAGGGTAGAAGTTGGGTGTCCCCACCCCATGTACATCCCTCCCATGTCTCTCGCCACGCCATGAAAAAGCGGGTTTCGAAGGGCGGGGCGAGTGACTGACTTTTGCCTAAGGAGGAAGGTGGAGAGGGTAAGTAGGTAGCTTCCGATGGGCCAAAACCTACGAGGGTAAATGGCTGTTCTGTAGTCATTTTCTCTCGAACAGGTTCGGAGGGGAAATGGCTGGCTCGGCAACGTTTGGCACGCTACAGGCTGACGCCTTCCGAACCCAAAAAACGCAGTGGGGGGAAGCTACTTATTTCCCCTCGCCCCCCCACCGCCAGGGCCATCAGAACAGAGCCCATATCATCCATTGGAAAATCTTTTTACAGTATCGGAGTTACTGAGAGTACACTATATGATCCTAGAGAGAAAGAGGAAAAGGTGATAGAGAGGCAAAAAATCAAACCCAAATGCAACACACATTTAAAACCCCATCAAGATACCCAATCAAAACACCTAGTTAAGACGCCTCATTAAGACACTGTCAGTAGATCTGCACTGTGGATGCCCGATTGATCCTGGAGAGGGTTACAGGCGCGTTTGCCTGGGGGGTTAAAGGCGCACTGACCCGCTACTGAAACAAGCCCTTTTATCCCAATAGTCTAGTGGTTGTGATTCTGACATGGTATCAGAGCAGTCTCGGGTTCGAATCCCAGTGTACGCACATGTAGGCCGATGCTGCTGTGCTTAGTCCTGGGCCTCCCAGTGTGGGGGGGTGTCAGTAGATCTGCACTGTGGATGCCCGATTGATCCTGGAGAGGGTTACAGGCGCGTTCGCCTGGGGGGGTATGGGCGCACTGACCCACTACTGAAACAAGCCCTTTTATCCCAATGGTCTAGTGGTTGGGATTCTGACAGACACCCCATCCCGCTCCCCATTTCACCCCCCCTCAATCACAGCTGTGCATCTACCATGTACGGGGCCTCCACCCAAAGAGCCCCGCTCTCCACCTCGACGTCGTCCCTCTCCTAGTCCACGGAATCCACGTTCATCCCTCCCATGGAAGACGTCGCCCGAAGCAGGATAACGCGAGCTTGCGCTCGTTGTAACGCCACCGCGATGAGCGCCTTCAGAGACCCCAAAAGATAAGCCGAAAACGAAGTGTCATCCTCCCGACAAGCCCCCAGTGACACAGCTAGCCCCAGGTGCGCTTCCCCCTGTTGACGAAGCCACTGCCGGAAACGACCGCCGAGACACCCCCACGTCTCTTGTATCACAGGGGTGAACTGCGCGCCCCGGTTGCAAGCAGAGGCGTGTAATCACTCGTTTTGCAACGCTCCCACTCCCTTGCCGCCACACCTATAGAACGCCCAAACTGCCATAGCAGAGATGGAGACGGTGATAGCGGGTCTGCGATGCTGATCTCTAGAGCGTGAGCCTCCCCGGCCATTGGTCGTTGCACCGCCATGTCAACCCGCTTCCCCGGCGGCACCACACTATCCTCCATTGTCACCACCCCCCCTGACGCGTTAGAGATCCTTGCCGCCGCAAACTTCACCTCATCATGCACCCGAGATGGACCGTGCTGGTGCTTGCATCTCAGGGCATGATGCAGGTCTGTTGGGTCAACATACGCTGTGCCACAAACACACCTCCCCGCCACCTGCAGCTACTGAATTGGGAGCCTGAGCCATATAGTAGCAGCAATGCCCCACTCAGCCGGAGTGAATGTGAGATATGAGTGAGCCGGGACTGCCGAAACCCATGCACCAGCCCCCGGGCCCTGAAGGGATGTGAAACGGGCCAGAGTGGCATCGTCACGAGCCGAGCGGCGCAGTGCCTGAAGCTCCTCTACAGCCAACTGCCACTTCCGCACCTGGAAAAGCCGAAGAGGAGGGGCCACTACACACAGAGGTAAGCCCGGCATCTCCTAGCATATAGTCGCAGGCAGCTGCTCAGGAGCCTTGGCAAACCACGGGTCAAGAAACTCTGCCCATGCTGAAGTGGTGAGGTACTCTGCAAACATCGCCTTCTTGCCCGCCACCCCCAACTGTGTCAGAATGTTATCTTATGCTCTAGCCTGTAGTGGGGTGCTCTATAGCGAGTACAACCCTTCTAGGGTTTGCTATTTGTATCCCCATTCTTGCTAGTGCAATCCTATTTCTCTTCTTTCTTCTAATTTTGTCAATCTGTGCAATATCACGCGAACCACCCATAAACATAGGACAGCGGACTCAAAGAGATCCCAAACCCTCGGAGTCGCACAGGGAGATGCAGCTGCATGCGTGCGCGCCTAGACTAGTCGGGGTCCTGCTCCCAAGTGCCAGGTGGGAAAAGCTACTCAAAGCAATCCTCCAGACAGCTATCCTAATCTCTAAAGGCCTCCACGACCTCCGGACGCGGAGGCATAGTCCGGGCTAGGTACATCGGCCATGCTGAAACTGCAATGGCGAGGAGATGTGAAGCCATCTGGGGGTGGTTGAGCAGGGGGAGCCATGTCAATGGTGCCTGCAACTGTCGAAGCCGCTCCCGTAACCGGACCACATTCCAATCCTCCTCCCCAATAAGCACGCCCACTACAGTGAGACCCTCCTCCACCCGCTGCATCCCCAATGGCAGTGCCCGCTCCACATCCCCGCCCTTGTAATCCCAAAACCGGCACTTGTGTGCCTGTACCACCAGCCCCACCCACTCCAACCGCTCCCGCAGCACCCCCAGGTCCCATGATATAGGTATCGTCTACATAACTCAGGAAAAGTAGGTCCCTGAACTCTCTAGTCACCGACTCCATAACCTGCTACTACGTGAACGTGAAAAGAAAAGGGCCGAGCGGGTCCCCCTGCCGCGATCCTCGTGCCGACTCAAGGCTTTGTATGAAAGGGCCCACTAGGAGGTACATGTCGCTAGGTGTCCTGTAGAAAATACGCAAGAATAGGATCAACCCTGAGAAAGGCGACTCCCGCAGCCCCTCAGACATCGCATGACGGTGAAACGAATTGAAGGCGTTCGCAACGTCTATCTGCAGTGCACACCACTCGGGGTGAGTGGCCAGCGCTGACAAAAAAGAATGAGTAAGAATCTCCACCCCGGCCCTAGTGCCTGCTCCTAGCTGGTTCCACGGCAGAAAGTAGGAAACCATGCCAGGGCGGAGCGAGATGGAGAGAGCTTGAGCAAGGATACGCGGAAGCACCTCCCCAATCGCCACCGGCCGGACGTCGCCGTTAGGCTTGGAAAGCCCAACTAGGTTGGATGCGGCGAGCCAGGGCCGAGCCCGCTCGGGGACCTGTCCCGCCAGCCATTGGTTGAACACTTGCAACAGGTGGGAGAGGCAGGGAGGTTCAGTGAGGAAGGTGTCGCGCACATGCTTTGTGACCCACCCCGATGGCCCTGCTGCTGAAGCGCGAGTGGTTGTATGGATAGCTAAGGCCAGGATGTCGGTCGTGAGTAGAGGCCGCTGAGGAGCATCGACAGTGAAATCACGGACCCAGCGTGGTACCTCGTCAGTGCTAGCAGGGTGCTTTTCTCGCAGCGACTGCACAATGGCCTCAGACGGTCGGGCCAACTCCCCTGCCGTAAGGCAAGCCAATCAACGGCTCCACTCTCCCACTTTACACCGAGATCGACACCATGACAGGCAGATGGCATCCGGGTCCTGGTCAGAGCAAGTGTAGGCAAGTGGGCGAACTGCTGGCCGCGCTGCCACCATGGCAGAGTCGAACAGCTCCCGCCACCTCCCCTCCCAGAACGCCCCTAGCCGCTCTATGATCAGCGCCTTCTGACCTATGCCTGGCTTGGGAAACGCCAAGAGTAGGAGGGTAGTGGATTTATCCCGCGGTTGGCTCTTCAGACGCTTTCAGATGCAACTGAGCGCGTCTAAGACCTCCGACCGATCGACCGTCCGTGAACCACACTGACAGCGCGCATAATACGGACCGACGACTAACGGTGGCGTGTTGAAAGTATTTACATCCCGAAAATTGGGCTCTCAAAATCCTACCCCAAGGTTTCCCCAAGGTTACCCCACTGTGGGTAACCCAAAGGATTCAGTATAGGATACCTGTGGGCAACCTCAAAAGTTCGTGGTGACCTCAAGGTTACCCACACGGTAACCTACAAGTCGCCGCAAGGTTTCCGCTCCCAGGTTGGAGGAGCGAATCAGAGGCCACCCTCGTGCGCGCTGGGAACATTTTATTGAGTAGTACACTACGGCAGTACACTTCAGTGAATCATTGCATGGAAACTGGTACGTACATCCTTTTATTCGTTACACCCACCCACTTCCATATAATTTCACAAGCGTGAGTATGCACATATAATCACAACAATGTACAAGCTGTTTATAAATACACTGATTATACAACCATGCATCGTCAAACTTATATCCTATAGTATGTGTAGGCTGTAGTGGGGTAGGCAATATAGGGTACAACACTTTTAGGTTTTCCTACTTGTACCCACCTTCTTGCTAGTTCATTCATTCCTCGTTCTTATTTTCACATAGTATCATGAGCAGGTTCCCTAGTGGGAACGATTTTTTTTCACGGGCCCACCACGATTTTTTTTCCTGCCCTACCCGAAGCGCGCTGCCGCGCCTTCCTACCCTGTTGCGTGCCTCGCGCCTGCCTCACTTGCGCCATCGATCGCCTGCCCTGCAGTCGCGGCCCTGCCTGACCCGCCGCCTGTCGCGGCCCTACTTTGCCGGCCGTCACGGCCCTGCCTTGCCGCCCTAAGTCGTGGCCCTGCCTTGCCGCCCTACGTCGCGGCCCCTAACCTACAGTCGCCGTCGCGGCCCCTGACCTGCCGCCCCACGTCGCGGCCCCTTATCTGCAGCCGCCGTCGCAGCCCCTAACCTGCAGCCGCCGTCGCGGCCCCTGCCCTGCAGCCGCCGTCGCGGCCCCGTGGCCTGTAGCAGCCGACGCGCCTGCTGCCGTCATTGCGATCCTGCTGCCGGCGTCGAGCCTGCAGCCGCCGTTACGACCGCCGCCGTCGCGCCTGCCCTACTCGCGCCCTGGCGAGCACCCACCCTAAGCGCGCCACCCGCGCCAGCTTGCCGGCCGCTCTTCCGAGCCGCGCCGCTTAGCCGAGCCGCGCTGCTCCGCCGGGTTGCGCCGCCCAGCCGAGCCGCGCCGCACTGCCCTACTGAGCCGCGCTGCCCTGACCACGCTGCCCCTGCTGCTGCTGCTGCTGCTGCTGTTTCTGCTGCTACTGCTACTACTACTGCCACTGCTGATACTGCCACCATGGCTAACCCTACGGTTCTTATCTTCGATGCTGAGGGCCGAGCTTTTGATTTCAATGTCTGGGTAGATGATCTGTAGTTGTTTCTTTAGTGCGATAGCAAGGACGGAGTCTCGCTTTTTTATCTCACATCTGGCGCCTCTGCTGCACCTGCTACCAATGTTGACAGTACAGTTCGCTCCCAGTGGACTACTCGTGAAGCTGTTGCTCGCCTTGCTGTTCGTAATCACTTGCCTTTGCTGAGCGCGCACACTTTGGACAATACAAGACTGCTAAGTCTTTGTATGATGCTGTCGTAGAGCGCTACTCCTCCCCTGCCACTGCTACCCTCAGCCGCCTCATGCTGCCGTACCTGTTCCTTGACCTGGCCGCCTTTGCCACACTCGCTGACCTCATTACTCACATCTGCACTAGTGACACCCGCTATCGCACTGCCCTTCCTCCCAAGATCTGCGCCAAGAACCCGCCCCTCATATACATCACCCTCTTCTACGTAGTCACCCGTCTCCCTGACTCCCTTTCCTCAGTCAGGGACCACTTTCTCTCCCTTTGCTCCACTACGCTCACCGTCGACCTGCTAGAGGAGCGCCTCCCTGCAGCTGAGAAGAGTATAGCTGCTGTAGGTGCTTCTCGCGGCGACCCCAACGCCCCGTTCTTTGAGGGGTGTTCCCCGTTCCCCTTCTGCCCTTTGTTTCTCTTGCTGCTGCTGTTGACCTCCTTTGCACCAAGGAGGTCACGGCTGCGTCTGCTCCCAGTGGGAGGCGCCGCAGCAACAAGGGCAAGGGGGGCAAGGGTGGTGGAGGGGATGGCGGGGGCGGCGGTGGTGGCGGTGGAGGAGGCGGAGGGGGTGGGGGTGGAGGCAAGGGTGGTGGTGGGAGTGGGGCTGTACGTGGCGGCGGTGGAGGTGGTGGAGGCAGCGGCAGCGGTGGTGGAGGCAGCGGTGGTGGGGGCAGCGGTGGTGGAGGCAGCAGCGACGGCGGTGGAGGCGGTGGAGGCGGCGGAGGAGGTGGCGGAGGCACTGGTGCTGATCGGGGTGGAGCTGTGCAGCGTGGAAGCTTTGGCGGCAGCCAACGCCAGCAGCAGCCAGACCCCGTCGCCCCAGCAGCTTCGTGAGTAGTACGGTGGGCGTAGGAGGTCAGGGGGTGCTGGTCCTTGCACGTACGTTCTCCGCACCGGTGGGCGCCGTGGGGAGATGTGCGGAGAGCCACACACGTCGCAGCATTGTTTCAGTCGCCTGTCTGACGCCTGGCGCATCCACTTTCCTGACGCCGCTGAGCTCTCTAGCTGGGCTGATCTGCTTAGGCAGAATGTTGATATCTTTGCTCTTGACTATGAGGCTATCCTTGCTGCCATGTATGCTGTGACTAATAGTGCTGAGGGTGACTGTTACCTGTGTGTGCCGCCTGACCCAGGTATAGAGTCTACTGCTCCAGGTACTGGTGAGGCTGCTGCTCTAGGTGCTAGTGAGTCTGTCGCTCCAGGTGCTGGTGAGTCTGCTCTCTAGTACTGTGCTTACTGAGGCCTTGCACACCTTCACACTTGACTCAGATGCTTCTTGCTCTTTCTTTCGCGATAGCACCACACTGACGTCGCTCAGTCGGCCCGTTGCAGTCTCCCTGGCGGACCCCTCTGGGGGTCCCGTCCTTGCGCACTCCTCCACGGTCCTGCCGTGTCGTGCTGTCCCGTCAGGCTCACTGTCAGGTCTCCACCTCCCCTCGTTCTCTACGAACTTGGTGAGTGGAGCTGCCCTCTAGGATGCGATGGTAGACCAGTTCACTCCTGGAGGTCATCGGGTGACCCACTGTACGTGCTCCCGGACCGGTCGGCACCTGGCCACAATTACTCGAGCTCTTGGCTCGAGTCTGTACACACTAACTACTGTGTCCCCTCTGGTAGCTGCGTCTCCGTTAGCTTTTGCGTCAGGTCAGCTAGAGGCCCCCTACTCGTGTCGCGCTCTGTTGCACCAGACTGTCCTCTGGTACCACCGTCTTGATCACCCCTCGGTGCAGCGCCTTCGTGGCATGCACCGCCGTATCCTTGTCTCAGGTCTTCCCAGGGTTCTCCCTCCCCCCCCCTCCCTCGCCTGCTCCTCCCTGTCTTCCCTGTGTCGACGGGCGGCAGCGCGCCGCTCCTCACTCCTCCTCGTTTCCCCCGGCGACTGCTCCCCTGCAGACCCTACACATGGACGTGTGGGGCCCAGCCCGCGTCCGTGAACAGGACCGCGAGCGGTACTTTTTGCTGGTTGTTGACGACTACTCGCGTTACACCACGGTCTTCCGCTTGCGCACCAAGGGTGAGGTCCCTGATGTTTTGATCCTATGGATCCGCGCTACCCGTCTCCAGCTCCGCGAGCGGTTTGGGACAGACTTTCCCGTCCTGCGTCTGCACTCTGACAGAGGTGGTGAGTTTGCCTCTGACTTCCTGAGGGACTTTTGTCGTGAGAAGGGCATTCACCAGACGTTCACGCTCCCGGCCTCACCACAGCAGAATGGGATTGTCGAGCGCCGCATTGGATTGGTCATGGAGGTTGCTCGTACCTCCATTATCCATACACCTTACCCCCATTTTTCTATGGCCGTTTGCGGTCCGTTACGCAGCGCATCAGCTCAACCTCTGGCTCCGTGTCTCCTTGCCGGAGACCTCGCCCACATTGGGTTGGACGCGGAAGGTTGGTGATGCGTCAGTGTTTCGGGTCTGAGGTTATTGTGCTTTTGTCCGTGATACCACCGCGGACAAGCTCTCCGCCCGGGCTATTCCCTGCGTCTTCTTTGGCTTTGTCCCTGACGCGCCTGGCTGGTAATTTTACCACCCCACCTCGCGCCGTGTCCTGCCCTCTTAGGACGTCATGTTCGACGAGTCGGTTCCCTTTTACCGCCTCTTCCCCTACCGCACTGCTTCTCTCCCCCCCACCCGCCGCTCTTCCTTGTCAGAATAATATATAAATCTATATATTGTTTTGTAACTGCCTGTAGTGTAGACTACTGTAGTTATATATAATGTTCTGTTTTGGTGGTGCACCTTTCATCTTGCCTATATGTACTGCTCGCTCTATAGTGAAACCCCTCTTTTGTTTCAACTTCCTCGACTCTCCTAACCCTACTCACTCGAACTCAATCTCGATGGCTCCTAAGCCTAACTCTCTCTAGTATTTCGACATGGTATCAGAGCGAGGTTCCTATCCTAGGACCTGATTTTTTTTTTCCCATGGGCCCACCACTTATCGTTCCTGCCATGGCACTCGTCGTGGTCCCAAAAGTGCCCGTTCGGCCGCTAGTCGTGAAGGCTCTGACGTCGAGCGTGGCGGGCTTCTTGCTGTTCGTCGCGGCCCCAGTCGGCGGCCCCGTTGCCTGCTCGTCACGCCCTGTCGCGACCTCGAGCGTCTGTATCGACGGTCGCTTTGGGGGGAAACGGCGGGTGTGGCGGCCGAGCTACTTCAGCCACCAAACGCCCCCTCTGCCCTGCCCTCCCGTCGAACATGCGGCTGCTACCACTGCAGCTGCCACGCAAGCGACGGCGCACTGGGCGCAGACGTTCGTCGCGGCACTTGTTGCACCCCCCCCCCCCCGTTACTCCCCCTCCCTACCCGAGATCTCACCAACCCCACCCGAGCCCGCTGCCGTGTCTTCCGCTATGGATGAAGGTGTGGCGGGGGGGGAGGGGGAGGGGGAGGCGCGAGGGTGGTTGACGCCCCTCTGTTCGCTGCTGCACGTGCAGCAGTGTGGGGGGGAGGCTTTGGGGAGGCGGGTGTGAGCAAGAAGCTGCCGCCCCTCCTCTCTCTCTCTCACTGCCGCACGTGCCGCTGTAGGGGGGGGGGGTGACGGGGCGACGGAAGTCAGCCGGTCATCTGCTGCTGACGCCCGCTGTTGCCGTGGCACCTCCAGCTGCCGCCCCTGCTACCACCTACCTTTTGTTTTCCTTGTGTTTGCTACCTTGTGCTGAGCCTTACCTTGTGCAAAGCCTGGGGGTGCTGAGCCTGAGCGTGTGGATCCTAGGGGTGCTGAGCCTGAGCGTGTGGAGCCTGGGGGTGCTGAGCCTGAGCGTGTGGAGCCTGGGGGTGCTGAGCCTGAGCTTGTGGAGCCTGGGGGTGCTGAGCCTGAGCATGTGGGCTCTAGGGGTGCCGAGCCTGGGGTTGCTAAGTCTGATGGTGTGGAGCCTGGTGCTGTTTCTGCCTGTTCTGGAGGCACTGTGCGGCTGCGGCCGTACTTCATTCCGCTTCTTCGACAGGTTCTTGACCTCCCGCCTTCTACAGGTCCCACTCTACCTTTACTGTGTCCACAGCCTGCCCAGCCACAGTCGTAGCTAGAGCCAGCCTCTCCTCTGCCTGGTCCTCCTCACTCTGGACCTACTAGAGGTCTTACGAAGCGTCGTGAGCCTGAGTCTCGTCCTGTGTCGCCTGAGTCTCGTCTTTCGTCGCCAGTTCGCGCTGTTCGCACTGGTTGTCATGTCCTGCGTCCACGTCCTCCTCCTGTCCCAGACACATATGAGGTGACACTTTTGAGAGCCATATTGTAGGTTGTAGTGGGGTTGACAATATGGGGTACAGCTCTTTTAGGTTTTCATACTTGTACCCACCTGCTTCCTAGTTGATCCCGTTCCTCGTTCTTATTCTCACGTGGTGTCAGAGCAGAATCGTTCCTAGGGCCCACCAAACGTTCCACCCTGCCCTAATTGATTTTTATATTTATTTTTAGCTGTCCCTGCAGCCGCGCTGCCCTTGCAGCCCGTGTGCTGCCCCTGCGACCGTGCTGCCCTTGCAGCCGTGCCTGCTCCTGTAGCCCGTGGGCGCTGCCTCTGCAGCCCGCGCGCCGCCCTGTCGGGCCGCGTGTCACCCCTGCAGCCCATGGGAGCTGCCTCTGCAGCCCGCGCGCCACCCTACCGAACCGCACGTAGCCCTTGCAGCCCGTGGGCGCTGCCCCTGCGACCCGCGCGCCGCCCTGTCGAACCGCGAGTCGCTCCTGCTCGCCGCGATGCCCCTGCGGGACCCGCACGGCGTCCCCCCCCCCCTGCTCGTCGTGGCGGCCCCTGGACGTGTCAGAACCATATTGTAGGCTGTAGTGGGGTTGACAGTATGGGGTGCAACTCTTTTAAGGTTCCATATTTGTACCCACCTGCTTCCTAGTTGATTTCATTCCTCGTACTACTTTCACATGGTATAGAGCGGGTTCCCTAGTGGCACCGTGCCGCCCCTCACTCCTCCGAGTTTCCTCCCACGGAGGCTCCCTTGCAGACTCTTCACATGGACGTGTGGGGCCAAGCCCGCGTCCGTGGACAGGGTCACGAGCACTAATTTCTGCTGGTCATTGACGACTACTCGCGTTACACCACAGTCTTCCCCTTGCGCCGCAAGGGTAAGGTCACTGAAGTGCTGATCGACTAGATCCGCGCTGCCCGTGGTCCGTTCAGCGAGAGTTTTGGCTCGGACCTTCACGTTCTGCGTCTACACTCCGACAGAGGTGGAGAGTTTCCCTTCGACCTTTTGCAGGCCTTCTGTCGTGCGGAAGGCATCCGCCATACGTTCACGCTTCCGGTCTTTCCACAGCAAAATGGGATTGCTAAGCACCGCATTCGCATGGTCATGGACGTCGCTCGTACGTCCATGATCCATACGGTTGCTCCCCATTTTTTGTGGCCGTTCGCGGTTCAGTACGCGGCGCATCTGCTCAACCTCCAACCCCGGGTCTCCGTGCCAGAGACCATTCCTACTCTGCGGTGGACGGGGAAGGTTGGCGATGCGTCTGCGTTCCGTGTCTGGGGATCTCGAGCTTTCGTCCGCGACTTGTCTGCGGACAAGCTGTCCTCCCGTGCTGTTCCCTGCGTCTTCCTTGGCTTTTCCCCCTCACGCGCCTGGTTGGCAGTTTTACCACCCCACCTTGCGCCGTGTTCGGTCCTCTCAGGATGTCACATTTGATGAGTCGGTTCCTTACTACCGTCTCTTCCCCTACCGCACTGCCCCCCTCCCCCCCCCGCCGCTCTTCCTTTCGCCAGGTCGTCCCCCGATAGACCCCCTTCCCCCTCAGGATCTTGCCCCCTCAGGTGTGTCTCAGGTAGACGCAGTCAAGCCTGTCGAGGTAGCTGTCGACTCTGGTGCTACTAGGGGTGCTGAGCCTGCGGGTGCCGGGTCTGGGGGTGCTGAGTCTGGGGGTGCGGAGCCTGGGGGTGCTGAGCTTGGGGGTGCTCACTCTGGGGATGCTGAGCCTGGGGTTGCTGAGTCTGGGGGTGCGGAACCTGAGGGTGCAAAGCCTACGCGTGTGGAGTCTGGAGGTGCTGCGCGTGGAGGTCTTTCAGGTGCTTCGTCCCGGCGGGAGCCCCTCTCTCCACAGCAGCTGCGCAAGTGGTTTGCTCGCCATTGGAGCCGTGCTGCTGGGGCTCGTGGTGTTGTGGGCACTAGAGGTCCTATTGCTACTGGAGCTGCAGTGATTTCTGGAGCCACTGGTCCCGGAGGTGCTTGTACTGGGGGTACTGGAGCTGCTGGGCCTGGTGGTGCTGCTGGAGCTGGAGGTGCTGGAGGTGTTGGAGCTGGCAGTGTTGCTAGAGCAGATTTTGCCGGGGGTACTAGAGCTAGCACTACTGGAGCTGCTGGAGGTGCTGGTGGAGCTGGTGGTGCTGCAGGAGTTGGAGCTGACGCAGGGAGTGCTGGTGCTGTCCCTGCTGGTTCTGGAGGCGCTGCGCGGTCGCGGCCGTACTTTGTTCCGCTCCTTTAGCAGTTTCTTGGTCTCCCGCCTTCTACTGGTCCTGCTCCTTCCTTAGAGTGTCCATCGCCTGTCCAGTCGCAGTCACAGTTACAGGCCGCCTCCCCACTGCCTGCTCCTTCTCCTTACACTGGTCTGACCAAAGGTCTTACGGACCGTCGTGAGCCTGAGTCTCAACCTGCGTCGCCTCTTCGTGCTGCCCGCACTAGTCATCGTGGTTCGCTTCAGCGTCCTCCCCCTGTCCCTGGCGTGCACCAGATGGCTCTGCGTCCTTCCACTTCTCCGCAGCGTGTCCCTCTGCCGTCTCCTCCTGCGTCCTCTCTTCCTGCCCTTGCTGACCCGGCGTTTGACTCCCTTCGTGCTGCTAGTCCTACTGTCACGCGTCTCCTGGCCACTGTTGTTACTGACCCTTCCTTTGATTCCACTACTATGTCTGCCCTAGTTGCTGAGCTTGTCGACTTTGCTGCTCACTGTCGTATAGACTACGCTGCGAGTCTTGTTGCTGAGTCTGAGGCTGTCTGTCCTCCGTCCTTCGGGGGTGAGTGTGCTCTTGGCACGGACGTCCTTGAGGACAGGTAGGAGGACTTCGAGTACTTTGCAGCCGCTGTACCTCATCTCGTGTCCATGCTTATTGCACCTGAGGGAGACTCGGATGCACCAGACATCCCGGCCCCGCGCTCTTACGCATAGGCGATAGAGGGTCCCTACTCCTCTCATTGGCAGTAAGCCATGGACACAAAGATGGCATCCTAGAAGTCCACTGGCACCTACGTCGACGAGGTTCCCTTTCCTGGGGCGAACATCGTCAGTGGCATGTGGATTTTCAGGGTGAAGCGGCCGCCGGGTTTTCCACCTATCTTTAAGGCGAGTTACGTTGCTCGAGGCTTCATTCAGCGACAGGGGGTTGACTTCTTCCAGACATTCTCCCCGACCCCGAAGATGACCACTCTTCGATTTCTGCTGCACGTCGCTGCGAAACGTGACTACGAACTTCACTCGCTTGACTTCAACACTGCTTGCCTACAGGGCAGCCTGCACGAGGAGATCTGGCTGCGCCGCCCACCTGGCTTCACTGGATTGTTTCCTCCTGGTACCCAGTGGAGCCTCCGGCGGCCAGTCTACGGTCTCCGCCAGATGCCCCACGAGTGGCATGACACACTGAGGACTACGCTTGCGGCTCTTGGGTTTGCTCCTTCCACTGCTGGCCCGTCGGTGTTTCTCCACACCGACAATTCGCTGCCGTTGTTCTACATCCTCGTGTATGTCGACGACTTGGTCTTTGCCACTGCTAACACCAAGGGATCCGCCCACGTGAAGTCGGAGCTACAGAAGAGACACACGTGTACAGACATGTGTGAGCTGCGCAGCTGTCTTGGCTTGCAGATCACCCGGGACAGAGCATGACACACCATTACCTTGACTCAGTCACACATGGTGCAGCATGTCCTTTAGTGCTTTGACTTCACGTACTCCTCGCCTCAGGCCACTCCTCTGTCTACTCGCCACTCGCTCTCAGCTCTGCCTTCGGACGAGTTCGTAGAGCCGAGTGGCCCGTACCCAGAACTTGTTGGCTGCCTCATGTACCTGATGACCTGCACTCGACCTGACTTGGCATACCCTCTTAGCATCTTGGCGCGCTATGTTGCTCCTGGGAGACGCCGACCAGAGCACATGGCTGCAGCGAAGAGGGTGTTGCACTACCTGTGCAGTACGTCAGGCATGGGGCTAGTGTTTGGAGGACGGGCTCGAGTTGTCCTCACTGGTCACGCAGAGGCTTCTTGGGTTGACGACTTGGCTACGCAGCGGTCGTCACAGGTTCGCACCTTCAGCCTTGGTTCCGGCTCTGTTTCGTGGCGGTCTACCCGCTCGTCCTCTGTTCTCAGCTCGAGTTGTGAGGCTGAGATCTACGCTGGGGCCATGGCTGCACAGGAGTTACGCTGGCTCACCTACCTGCTGACCGACTTGGGAGAGGCGCCTCGTTTTCCTCCAATTCTGTACGTCGACAACAAGGCCATGCTGGCCTTGTGTCAGGAGCACAGACTGGAGCACCGAATGAGGCACATTGCTCTGCGCTACTTTCTTGCTCAAGAGTTGCAGGAGCGTGGCCAACTTTGTCTTGCTTACGTGGCCTCTCAGGCCAACACTACTGATATCTTCACCAAGGCACTTCAGCCTTGTGATCATCAGCGTTTCTGTACTATGCTAGGTCTTGTACTTGCAGTGCCTGACTTACTCACCTCTTGACTTTGCTTGTACTGTGATCTATATATACCTGCACTTGTCTGCTTGCCCTTGTTAGGTTGAGATCACTGTCTTGCTTGTTCATCTTGATTTATAATCCTGCATGTAAACTGGCCTTGTGGCCTTGAACTTGTGCTCGGATTGTGTAGTGACGTTGTGATCCACCCTGACATTGTCTTGTTCTCTTGCTTGTCCTCCATTTTGCCTATGGGGTTATAGGCTGTAGTGGGGTTGACAATATGGGGTACAACTCTTTTAGGTTTTCATATTTGTACCCACCTGCTTCTTAGTTGATTTCATTCCTCATACTACTTTCACAGGACGCCGCCCCTACTCGTCGCGGCGCCCCCTGAGCGTCGCCCCTTCTTGTGGGGCGCCCCTTGGGCACCGTCTTTGCTCGTCGCGGCGCCCCCGGGGCGTCGCCCTTACTCGTCGTGGCGCCCCCTGGGTGCCGTCCCTGCCCGTCGCGGAGCCCCCCACCCCCCCCCCCCCCCCCCCCCCCGCCCTGCAGCAGCTGCCGCGGAGCCCCTTGCCACAGTCGTGGCCCCGCCCTGTAGTAGCTGCCGCGGAGCCCCCTGCCGCAGTCGCGGCCCCGCCCTGCAGCAGCTGCCGCGGAGCCCCCTGCCGCAGTCGCGGCCCCACCCTACGGCAGCTGCCGCGTAGCCCCCTGCCGCAGTCGCGGCCCCGCCCTGCAGCAGCTGTCGCGGAGCCCCCTGCCACAGTCGCGGCCCCGCCCTGCAGCAGCTGCCACAGAGCCCCCCCTGCCGCAGTCGTGGCCCCGCCCTGCAGCAGCTGCCGCGGAGCCCCCAGCCGCTGTCGCGGCCCCAGCCTGCAGCTGTCGCGGCCCCGCCGTCGTGCGCCTACCCTGCTCGCCGGGCGAGCAAATGCCCTTCCCGCCACTGGTGAGCACTTGCCCTACCCGCGCTTCCCGCGCGCCTGCCTTCCTAGCGCGTTGCTGCGCCGGCCTGTTAGCTTGTATGCCGCGCCTGCCTACCAGCCGAGCCGTGCCGCCCAGCTGAGCCGAGCCGCTCAGCGGCGCCGAGCTGCCCAGCCGAGCCGTATCGTGCTGCCGGGCTGTGCAGCCCTGCTGCTACTACTGGTGCTACTGCTACTACTGCTACTGCTGCTCCTGGCGGTGGTCAGATGCAGCTCCAGCGACGTCCGCGTGAGTCCCTCACGCCCCAGAAGCTTCTGTCACGAGACGAACTTAGCTAGAAAGGGGTTTAACTAGGGCCTAGGCTTAGAAGTCTAAGCCAAGCGGGTAACGAGTAGTTTGTGCCAAGGAGAAATGTCGAAAATAGTTGGGTTCACTATAGGACCAAAGGTACATATAGCAAACAAAAGCACCACCAAGCAAACAATCAAATAGCTACACTATAGTAACTAAAGCAAGCAGGATATATTAAACATAACTTTGACACACCCCCTTAGCCTGCTTGCATTAATAACTAGTGCAGTCAACACCCCCTGAAGGGGTAGAGCAGGCACGGTGGGAGACGGCAGAGGGGTACGTGAGGGGAGGCGGCGAGAGGGAGAGAGGAGAGGAAAGGAGATGAGAACACAGGAGGAGGTGAGTGAGGGATGAGGAGAGGAGGTGGGGGTGTGGCCGCGGCGTCCCCTCTTACTAACCCCCTTTATGAAAGGTGGGTTGAATGGGGGATGAGGAGAGGAGGTGGGGGGGTGGCCGCAGCGTCCCCTCTTACTAGCCCCCACATCCCCACCCCCAATCAACCACCCTCCAACCTCAACCCCCATTTCAGCCGCCCCCTGGAACCGCACCCCCTCCCTCCCTTCCTTCCTCCACACCCCTGCCCCACTCACAGTTGTCTCTGCCCTGTCCTTCACATGGCAGCCAGCCCTCCCACCCCCCCATCCCTGCCACCTACCCCCCACAGTAGCAGCCGCGGGAGGGGAGAGGCAGGGCATATGGTGGTGCTCTACTGGCGGGGTACTCTACTGGCGGGGTTCTCAGCTGGCGGGGTTCTCTGCTGGCGGGGATCTCTGCTGGCGGGGTTCTCTGCTGGCGGGGTTCTCTGCTGGCGGGGTGCTCTGCTGGCGGGGTTCTCTGCTGGTGGGGTTCCTTGCTGGCGGGGTTCTCTGCTGGCGGGATTCTCTGCTGGCAAGGTTCTCTGCTGGCGGGGTGGCGCTGGAGCTGGTGCTGGTGCTGGCGGCTGGCCCTGGAGCTGGTGCTGGTGCTGGCGACTGGCCCTGGAGCTGGTGCTGGTGCTGGCGGCTGGCCCTGGAGCTAGTGCTGGTGCTGGCGGCTGGCCCTGGAGCTGGTGCTAGTGCTGGCGGCTAGCCCTGGAGCTGGTGCTGGTGCTGGCGACTGGCCCTGGAGCTGGTGCTGGTGCTGGCGGCCGTTGCTAGCGTTGTAGCTGCTGGGTGTCCCGCCATGCCCTTCCCCTACTTCCCTCTCCCCCACAGCGTTCGACGGGCAGAGCGACGGCGGGATAAGGTGCGGTTGGGGCGACGGGAAGCAGGGCAACAGGCAACAGTATGCGGACGGGTGGCGGAAATCTGGTGACGGGCGGCAGCGCGACGGGACCGGCGACGGGCTGCAGCAGCGGAAATTTTGCGGGTGGCGGGCTGCGATAGCTGGTAGTGCACGGGGTCGACGGGGGCGAGAGCAACGGTGCGAAACAGCGGGTCAACGAGCGCCGTCACTCCCGCCGCGATTGGTGCGTCTGTCACGACTGCCGTGATGGATTTTGTTACGGGGGAGGGATGGACGGAGCCGCGATTTGCTGCTTGACGGGACGTGCCATCGCGAAAGCTAACGGTGGGCCCTTAGGAAATTAGGTCGGGAACGACCTAGCTCAATACCATGTCACGAGACGAACTTAGCTAGGAACGGGTTTAACTAGGGCCTAGGCTTAGAAGCCTAGGCCAAGCGGGTAACGAGTAGTTTGTGCCAAGGAGAAATGTCAAGAATAGCTGGGTTCACTATAGGACCAAAGGTACATATAGCAAACAAAAGCACCACCAAGCAAACAATCAAATAACTACACTATAGTAACTACAGCAAGCAGGATATATTAAACATAACTTTGACAGCTTCGTGAGTGGTACGCTAGTTGGGGTTGTAGGGGTGGCGGCGCTGCTACTGCTACTACTGCTGTTACTGCTGCTAATGCTGTTACTGCTACTAGTGCTGCTACTACTGCTACTGCTGCTCCTGGCGGTGGCCAGATGCAGCTCCAGAGCCGTCCGCGTGAGTCCCTCACGCACCAGCAACTTCGTGAGTGGTACGCTAGTTGGGGTTGTAGGGGTGGCCGTGGTGGGAGTCGCCCTGGAGCGGGTCATTCGGGAACTTCTTGTAGTGGCCAAGTGCAGCTGCAGCGGAGTCCATGCGAGATCCTTCCACCCCAGTAGCTTCGTGAGTGGTACGCTAGTTGGGGTTGTAGGGGTGGCCGTGGTGGGATTCGCCCTAGAGTGGGTCGTTCGGGAGCTTCTTGTAGTGACCAGGTGCAGCTGCAGCAGCGTCCGCGCGCGGTCTTTTCGCCCCAGCAGCTTCGTGAGTGGTACGCTCAGAGTAGAGGGTCACGGAGTACTGTTTGCTGCCCGTACGTCATTTGCTCTGGTGCTCGGGCTGGTCAGCCTTGCGGGACAGTTGGTCACACTGAATCCCGTTGCTTCGCCAGTCTGAGCGACGCTTGGCGTATAGAGTTTGGCGACGACGTTGAGCTCCCCTCCTGGCTGGAGCTACTTAGGCAGAGGGTAGATATCTTTGCTCTTGACTATGATGCTATCCTCACTGCCATGTATGCATTGCCTACTAAATCTGAGGGTGCCTATTACCTGTGTGTGCCGCCTGACCCAGGTATAGAGTCTGCTGCTCTAGGTGCTGGTGAGGCTGCTGCTCTAGGTGCTGGTGCGTCTCCTGCTCCAGGTGCCGGTGAGGCTGCTACTCTAGGCGCTAGTGAGTCCACTGCTCCAGGTGCTGGTGAGTCTGCTCTCTCTGGTACTGCGCCTGCTACGGCCTTGCACACTTTCACCCTTGAGTCGAGTACTTCCCGCTCCTTCTTTCGCGATTGCACCACACTCTCGCCGCTTAGTCGGCTAGTGGCAGTCTCTCTGGCTGACCCCTCTGGGGGTCTGGTCGCACACTCCTCCACGGTTCTGCCGTGTCTGGCGGTCCCGTCTAGCTCTCTATCTGGCCTCCACCTCCCCGCGTTCTCCACGAACTTGGTGAGTGGAGCTGACCTTCAGGACGCGTGGGCTGACCAGTTCACTCCTGGAGGTCAGCGGGTGACCCACTGTTTGTGTACTCGGACAGGCCGGCACCTGGCCACGTTCACCCGTCAGCCTGGGTCGAGCCTGTACACCCTGACTACCGTGTCTCCTCCGGCGGTCACGATAGAGGTCGTCGAGGCGGCAGAAGCAGCGCACAGGGGAGTGATCCTGGCGCCCGCAAACGGTGCCAGAGCCTGGACCAGTCAAAAGTCGGTACTGGCAAGGACCCGCGTCCCACCGATGCAATACCCGGCTGTCCGGGCCGCCACCGTGGCCGATGCTCCCTGGGCCACCAGGTCCCCACTGCTGCTAGGAGGCCCACGGTTGGATCTGCTGATGCTGCTGCGACGAATGCTGCTGCTGCGACGACCGCTGCTGCTGCTGCGTCACTGCCACACACCCAGGACCAGCACCTCATCTGGCCGTACCACCAAACTCGGAACCTCCTCCATCGCCAGACCCCCCAGACGTACCAGCACCTCCACCGCCTCCACCCCCTCCACTCCTACGACCACTCTTGCAACGTCGTTGCCCACCAAAAGCAGCAGCTGCTGCAATCTGCGTCGGGGCAACAGGCTCAACTCCAGCAGCAGAGGCAGCAACTGCTGCAATCTTCGTCGGGGCAACAGGCTCAACTCCAGCAGCGGAGGCAGCAACTGCTGCAATCTTCGTCGGGGCAACAGGCTCAACTCCAGCAGCGGAGGCAGCAACTGCTACAATCTTCGTTGGGGCAACAGGCTCAACTCCAGCAGCGGAGGCAGCAGAGGGACTGAGCAGAGACGGGGTGCACCCCTCAAAGATAGGGGGAAGCACCGTACCATGAACGAATGCTAGGGTGCGTAGGGGAGTCTCGATTTCAGTGAGACGCGTCTCAAAGAGGTCGATAGTGAGGGTCGTGGGGTGCACAGTGAGGAGGTCATCGCGGGCAGCCACAAAGCGGTCAGGAAGGCGGGTCACAAGGAGATACAGTGTGATATACATGGGGGGCGGATTCTTAGCAAGAAACTCAGTAGTGCAAGCAGCGCGGAACCTAGTGTCAAGTGAGCGCAGGTGCCTGACCAGGTCACCGATGGTGTGGAACGAAGGGGGATCAGGAAATAGGAAGGGCAGAAAGAGGCGGCCTAAAGTACCAGATGAAGGAGTGGAGTAGCGAGCGATAACAGCATCCAAACACTCCTTCGCGGTCTTCACCTGGTTGAAGTGCTTCCGCTCGGCCAGAGGGAGGTGGCGGCGGATGGCGAGTCGTGCAGCAGCGTCGCGTGCCTTCCAGTGGCTGTACTCCAGACTACCCGCTCCTGTACTCCTGTATTCCTCCTTCTGCGCCAGCGTGGCGTCAGCGAAGGCAAGATCAGAAGGACATGGCGGGGTCGGGAGCTCACCCGAAGCATGGTCGTACAAGGAGACGCCCTGCTGAACCTGGCTTGTCAGGTAGAGCTTGACTTCGAGCAGCCACTCATCGAAGTCGATTGCACGGCCCTCCGCATTGAAATGTAAGACCGACTCAATCGCCACAGCAGGAGGCAGAGGCACAGCTGCAGTAATATAAGATGTTGGGAAAAAACATAAAGATTTATGAGTGGTGATAAGAGTGCAAAAGCAATGTAGAAAAGACATTGAAATCATCCACTAGGATCGCGACAGATCAACGCTCCTTGAGAGCAATGCGAGTTTAGTGTAGAGGGTTGAGTGCAGAGCGTCCATGCCAAATGCGACTGAGGGAAGTGAGGGAGGGAGGGGAGCAGTCAGGGAGGAGGCAGAGGAAGGATGAAGGGAAGTCAAAGGTAGGGGACTGGTGGGGAGGGGGAGAGGGAGAAGACGAGTGGGCACGGCAGAGGGAGGAAGCAGAGGGAGGAGACGAGGGAAGGAGACACGGGAATACAAGTGAGTGAGGTAGTGGCACAACGGTCAATCAGTCTATTGATCAACCCTAATTCAGAGCAACAAGGGTGGAACCTTTTGAGCAGCCTCGAAAGTCGTAAGGTAGTGTCCCGATGGTCAATCACTCTATCAATCAACCTTCCTTGAGAGCAACAAAGGTAGAAACTTGACTGAGTGACTGGTTTCCAACTTACCCAAGACTTTTGAAGTTGAAGTTACTAGCACGCTTCTGCTCTTCCTTTGCCAGCTTGCAAGAAACGGGGTGGTGGTTATCAGCAGCGTCGCATACAGTATTAACCATATGCACACAGGCTAAGGATGCTTTTTGACAATTCTCAAGGAGTTTTAAGAGTTCTCAAGGGGTTTTCCAACATTCCCTGATACGGGGTAGTGGTTACCACCAGCACCGCTCATAGTGGTAATTAAGCATACCCATACAAACTGAGTTGTGGTTACCAGGATGGTCGAAGCTGAAATTACTGACACGCTTCACCTCCTCCTCTGTGAACTTGCAAGACACGTGGTGGTGGTTACCAGCAGCACCACGTGAACAGTGGTATTCCAATGCATACCCGACTGAGAGAGCTGTGTGGTTACCATCCTACCAGGATGGTTGACGTGAAATAGAATTGTTTTTGAGACGTCTGAGAAGCAATATTAAATCAATTATTGGTTACTAGCTTACCATGATGGTCGGAGTTGAAATCGCTCGCATGTTTAAGCTCCTCCTCTGTCAACCCACGGTAGAAGGAATCCTGTCAGCATGCAAGCAAGCGAGGAAAAAGGCAAGCGAAAACAAACAGGGTTTTCCCTTTAGTGCACATGCCTATGCCTAAAATAGCCCCTCCTCTGTCAACCCTTGGTAGAAGGAGTCCTGTAAGTTAGCAAGCAGAGAGATTGGGGAACACGCATGTCACATCTGTATGTCACTGGCTTACAAGGCGGCTCAGATGTCGCCACTTGCATGCTTCACTTCACCTCCTCCTCTGTCAATCCGCAATAGAAGAAGTCCTGCCAGCATACAGGACAACGAACAAGCAAGCAAGCAGAGAGTAAGGGGAACAAGCACGTTTGCATGTGTACGTCACGTCACTGGCTTTCATGGCATCTCAGACCTCCTCACTGGCATGAGTCAGTTCAGCTCCTCCCCTCTCAACCCTCGGTGAAAGGATTCCTGCCAGCATGCAAGCCGAGAGCTTGGGGAACACGCATGTCATCATGAATGGGTCTTGAGGCATCTCAAACCTCCTCACTGGCATGCATGCGTAGGTTCAGCTCCTTATTTGTCAACCCTCTGTGAAAGGAGTCCCGCCAGCACGCAGGACAACAAACAAGCGAGCAAGCAGAAAGTAAAGTGTCGCAAATCTCGCTTGTCCTTGGCAAGTTTCAGTTCAACCCCTCCTCGGTCAACCCTCGGTGAAAATATTACTTTTGAGGTGGTTCAAAAGTTTCAGTTCAGCTCCACCTTTATCAACCCTCGGTGAAAGGAGTCTCGCCAGCACGCAGCACAACAAGTATGCATGTACAGAGTTTGGGGAAGTTTCAGGCTTTCCGAGCATGTGTGTGGGTACATCACTGGCCTTCCAATCGTCATAAATGCCGTCACTGGCAAGTTCCAGCTCAGCCCCTCCTCTCTCAACCTGGGGTAGGAGCCCTGTGCCAGTAAAGCAGAGAGTCTGGGGGACACTCATGTGCATGTGCATCTGTACGTCACTGGCTTTCCAGGCGTCATAAATGCCGTCACTGGCAAGTTCCAGCTCAGCCCCTCCTCTCTCAACCTGGGGTAGGAGCCCTGTGCCAGTAAAGCAGAGAGTCTGGGGGACACGCATGTGCATCTGTACGTCAGTGGCTTTCCAGGCGTCATAAATGCCGTCACTAGCAAGTTCCAGCTCAGCCCCTCCTCTCTCAACCTGTGGTAGGAGTCGTGTCAGTAAAGTCAGAGAGTTTGGAGGACACGCATGCGCATGTGCACGTCACTGGCTTCCCAGGCGTCATAAATCTTGTCACTGGCAAGTTTGAGCACCTATCTCACCTGGAGCACCACCAGCACCAACCTGTGGCCGTGCAGCTGCTGAATGATCAACTGCTGAGTTGACTTCACAATCACAAATCCTGCTAATGCACCATGTTGCACCACACTGCACCACATCTCACCTGGTGCACCAGCACCAGCCTGTGGTCGTGCAACTGCTGAATGATCAAATACTGAACCAACTCAACGATCACACCATCCCATCTGGATCACTAGCTTCATCTCCTCTTTCCCGGTGTACCACTTTCTGCCACACTCCACCATATCTCACCTGGTGCACCAGCACCAGCTTGTGGTCGTGCAACTGCTGAATGATCGAATATTGAACCAACTCAATGATCACACCACCCCATCTAGATCACCAGCTTCATCTCCTCTTTCCCAGTGTACCACTTTGTGCCACACTCCACCGTATCTCACCTGGTGCACCAGCACCCACCCAGTCGTCATGCAGCTGCTAAGTCGACCCAGCACTTACAAAACAACCCCATCTCCTCTCTTTCCTTGCACCGCTTTCCACCGCACTGCACCTGATCTCACCTGGTGCACCAGCACCCACCCGGTGGTCATGAAACTACTGAATGACCAACTATTGAGTCAACTCGACAACCACAACTCCAACTTCTCTCTCTCCTGGCGCACCGCTTTGGCAGCAGGGGGTTGGCTGTGGATGGAGGGGTGGAGGCCTGATATTTGCACCTGACAGGTGGTTGGGTTGGAGGGAGGGAGGTAAGGGAAGACACACACACGCAGGCGACTACTAAGGTAAGGAAGAGGCAGCAGAGGGGGTGGCTGTCAATGGAGGGGTGGAAGCCTGATATTTGCACCTGCGAACTGGTCTGGAGGGAGGGAAGGACAAAGAAAGAATGCTAGCGCCTTAATAGCAGTAGTGTAATCAGGGTGGGGGAGGAAGAAGAGGCAGAAGGGGGTGGCTGTCAATGGAGGGGTGTAGGCCTGATATATGCACCTGAAAACTGGTCTGGAAGGGGAGAGGGGATGACACACAAGCACAGGCGACTGCTGAGGTAAGGAAGAATAGGCAACAGGGGGATGGCTGTCAATGGAGGGGTGGGGTGGAGGGGTGGAGGGCTGATATGTGCACCTGAGAGCTGCTTTGTGGGGGGGAGAGGAGAGGACACACAAGCACAGGCGAGTGCTGAGGGAAGGAAGAAGAGGCAACAGGGGGATGGCTGTCAATGGCGAGGTGGGGTGGGGTGGAGGCCTGACATGTGCAGTCGAGAGCTCGACCGGAGGGGTGGAAGCTTTGATATGTGCACTTGAGAGCTGGTGTGGAGAGGGGGAGGGGGGAGGACACACAAGCACAGGCGAGTGCTGAGGTAAGGAAGAAGAGGCAATAGGAGGATGGCTGTCAATGGCGAAGTAGGGTGGAGGGGACACTTGACATGTGCACTTGGGAGCTGGTCTAGAGAGGGGGAGAGGGGGAGAGGGGGAATGGGGAGGACACACAAGCACAAGCGACTGCTGAGGTAAGGAAGAAGAGGGAACAGGGGGATGGCTGTCAAAGGAGGGGTGGGGTGGAGGCCTGATATGTGCACGTGAGAGCTGGTCTGGAGGGAGAGAGACGGGAAGAGAGGGGAGGAGAGAGATGCGAAGGAGGCTGCTGAGGTGAGTGAAAAAGGAGGTGGAGGTGGAGCCCATATTTTTTGAGAATTCTCAAAAATCACGAGCCCATATGTACACGTGCTTGGCACGTGCACCTGGGAGCTGGTTTGGAGGAAGAGAGGGGAGAGCACATACCCATGCGCAGACAATGTTTGAGGTGCCTCGTAGAGGGCGTAGAGGCCTGACCCGTGCACCTGGGAGCTCGTCTGGAGAGAGCGAGGGGGAGGAGACCATCCCAAAAAAGGATGACAACCATGCAAAGGCTCTAATACCACCAAGGCGTACGAACCAGCCGCCTAACCAGCGTAGAAATTGAGCTGCAGCGCGCCGAGCCAGCGCAGTGAACAAGCAGCGCGCGCCAAGTGTGCAGAACAACGCAGCAAACCAGCAGCGCCTTGAGGGTTTTCTCGAGATCTTCCAGAGCGTTGGCCATGCTGCACCGCATTGCACGGGACTGCACCAGACTGCACCGGACTGCACCGGACTGCACCTTCACAGAATTCCAGCTAATGCTGCTGCCTGCTGCTGCGTTTCCTGGTGCCTAGCGTAAGTGACGCTGAGGCGTTAAATCTTGTTCACACCCGCTATCCTATGTCAACCCTGAGCTCTGGTCGTCAAACGCCCATCGTCCTTTACATTATCGAGGTACGTCACAACGATACCAGGATTTCCAATGTTTTTTTTTTTTTTTTTTTTTTTTTTTTTTTTCGAACTCTGGAAAGGTACATCAAGGGATCCTATTCATTCAAACGGAACGACTGATCAGTATCCTTGCGGGCTGATGACTGGTAATTGTGCGAATTGAGG
The DNA here is from genome assembly GCA_948144175.1 of Closterium sp. NIES-65. Taxonomy (NCBI): domain Eukaryota; kingdom Viridiplantae; phylum Streptophyta; class Zygnematophyceae; order Desmidiales; family Closteriaceae; genus Closterium; species Closterium sp. NIES-65. The sequence continues at coordinate 1,047,915 of CANXME010000986.1, forward strand.
ACGTGTACTAAGAAGCGCTTCGGGTTAGCACACTGCCAATCAATGTAGAGGACAGCTTCGACCCAGATAGATAGGTCGCCGAAGTGCCTTTCCAATCATCAAGTGACGCACGCAGAGGCCTGCGGCAAACCACAATGAAGTCAGCCTAATTAGCAAGCATTGCCGCCTAGGCAGCTGATGTCCTAGTTGGTTTTGAGGGGTTGGTTGGCTGGGGCGGAAGCAAGACCAAAGGATTGGCTCTATTAATATTGTGGGGCTGAGCCAATGAATTCAATAGTTCGTTGGCTCTGGTTTCAGTCAGATGTGTCGGGGCTTCCCCAAAGGAAGGTTTTGCATGATTGAGTGGTTCATTAATTGTTCCGAACGTCGGGTAGTGTTTCGATCGGTTATCTCGACGCCAGGGCTGATTTTATCAGGGTACTAACCCTGATTTCAAGGTGATTTCAGACTTGTCACGTTCTGGTCCCTGTAATTTCAGGTTTAACGTCTTCTAAACACTGATCTTGTCAGAGTAGTACTTTAGCGAACCCTGGAATTTTGTATACACTCACAGAGTAGTGTTCTTAAGGACCCTGTCCATACAGAGTATGCGTCTTGTTGACCCTGAATGCAACGTTATCGGAACGAAGCTTCCAGGAATCTTTGTCCCGATAAACCACATGTGCGTAAGCATGATTACACTTGCTCCCATCTCAGAGACTCCATTCGCGCTATCCAGGTTATCGCATTATACTGCTTTTCTGTTAGAATGACTAAACATTCGATTTCTGATTTTGGTTATCTGTAAACTTAAACCGAGAAAACAAATCACGACCTGGCGGATCGCAAAGTGATTCGGCAGGAGATAAAAGAAAACCATCCGTAGTGAAACACCATATTGTCATGTGACCTAGTTTTTAGTAATCAGCTGTTTTTCGCTAACTTTGGAAAAACATGTGTACATTAGAATGATTGTGAAACTAAACGAGACACTAACATTGAAAAACGCCCCCCCCCCCCACAACCCCCCCCACCAAAACCAGGTCTAGTCTCGACACCCCTCCCATGAGCAGTCCGTTCCCCTATTTCCTGCCCCCCGTCTCCCCCTTTTGTGCGGACGACCCGCGGCCACGAAATAGCCCCACCCCCACCCATCCCACTCAATTGCTCCCTCCCCCTTTGCACACCCCTCGCTCTCGCCCCTGCGCCCCTAGGAGATCCTCCCTCCCAAGCCACATGCACTCCCTCCAGCTAATCCGCCAATCGAGCTAGATTTCTTGCCAGGGCTGACGATATCAGGGTAATTACCCTGATTTCAAGGTGATAACAGGCTTCTCACTTGGTGGTCCCTGCAATTTCAGAATTTTTGACTTGTGAACAGTGATCCATTCAGAATAGTGCTTTAGCGAACCCTGAAATATTGTATCTAGGCTCAGAGTAGTGTTCTTACTGACTCTGTCAATGTAGAGTACTCGTTTTGTGGACCCTGGATGCGAGGGTATCGGGACGAAAGTTCTGGGAAATTTCTTTCTGATACCCCCCATGTGCGTAATATGATTACTGTCAGATATATATGACATAGCTGTTGTAGGCTATAGTGGGGTAGCACATATGGGGTACAGCTTTCTAGGGTTTGTATTTGTACCCAACTTTCACTTAGTCATTTCATTCTTACGCTCATTTTCACATGGAATCAGAGCAGGTCCCCTCCTAGGGACTGTTTCTAGGGCCCACCGAAGCGCGCCCCAAGGCGCGCTTTCCTTTTTTTTTTAGCGACCCTCTGTGTCGCCCCTAGCGGCTCGTCGCGCCGCCCTTACCTACGCGGCCCCGCCGCCCTTACCTCGCGGCCCCGCCGCCCCTACCTTCGCGGCCCGCCGCCCTACCTTACGCGGCCCCGCCACCTGCCTTTGCGGCCCCGCCGCTTACCTTCGCGGCCCCGCCACCTACGGTCGCGGCCCCGCCACCTACCTTCGCAGCCCCGCCGCCCTACCTTACGCGGCCCCGCCACCTACCTTTGCGGCCCCGCCACCTACCTTCGCGGCCCCGCCACCTACGGTCGCGGCCCCGCCGCCTACCTTACGCGGCCCCGCCACCTACCTTCGCGGCCCCGCCACCTACCTTCGCGGCCCCGCCGCCTACCTTCACGGCCCTGCCGCCTACCTTCGCGGCCCCGCCACCTACGGTCGCGGCCCCGCCGCCTACCTTCGCGGCCCCGCCACCTCCCTTCGCGGCCCCGCCGCCTACCTTCGCGGCCCTGCCACCCTACCTAGTTGGCCCCGCCGCCTACCAATCGCAGCCACGCCACCTACCTTACCGGACCCGCCGCCTACCTTCGCGGCCCCGCCAACTACTTTCGCGGCCCTGTTCCTTCTAGGCGCGGCCCCACTGCCCCGTCGCGCCGCCCTAGCGGCCCCGTCGCCCTATCGGCACCGCTGCCCTTCGCTGCGGCCCCGCCGCCCTTCGCTGCGGCCCCGCCGCCCTACTGTCGCGGCCCCGCCGCTCTACTTTAGCGGCCCCGCCGCCCTACTGTCCCGGCCTCGCCGCCCTACTGTCGCGGCCCCGCCGCCCCACTTCGCGGCCCCGCCGCCCTACTCTTGCGGCCCCGCCGCCCTTCTGCTGTCGCGGCCCCGCCGCCCTACTGTCGCGGCCCCGCCGCCCTACTGTCGCGGCCTCGCCGCCCTACTCTCGCGGCCCCGCCCCCCCCACTTCGCGGCCCCGCCGCCCTTCTGCTGTCGCGGCCCCGCCGCCATACTGTCGCGGCCTCGCCGCCCTACTATCGCGGCCCCGCCCCCCCCCACATCGCGGCCCCGCCGCCGTGCTTTAGCGGCCCCGCCGCCCTAGTGTCGCGGCCTCGCCGCCCTACTGTCGCCCGAGCCGCCCGAGCCGCCGGGTCGCTGAGCCGCCGAGCTGCAGTTGCTGCCGTGCCGCCGAGCCGCCCAAGCCGCCCGAGTCGCCGAGTCGCCGAGCCGCAGTTGCCGCCGAGGCGCCCGAGTCGCCCGAGCCGTAGAGCCGCAGTTGCTGCGGAGCCGCCGTGCTGCCGAGCCGCTAAGTTGCCGAGCCTGCTCTTCCACCACTGGTGAGCCCCTACCTGCTAGCACGCTGCCCGTCGCCTGCTTGCCTGCCTGCCTGCCTTTTGGCCTGCCTGGCTGCCTACCTTACTGCTGCTACTCCTGCTCCTGCTTCTACTGGCAGAGCCAGATGCAGCCCCAGCGACGTCCGCGTGAGTCCCTCACACCCCAGCAACTGCATGAGTGGTACGCTGGATGGGGTTGTAGGGGTGGCGGCGCTGCTACTGCTACCACTCCTGCTGCTACTACTACTGGCGGCGGCCAGATGCAGCTCCCGCGACCCCCCTGCTCGTCTCTCACGCCCCAGCAGCTTCGTTAGTGGTACGCTCAGAGTAGAGGGTCTCTCAGTTCTGTTCGCTGCTCTTACGTGATTCGCACTGGTGCTCGGACTGGTCAGCCTTGTGGGACACCTGGTCATACACAGTCCCGCTGCTTCGCCCGTCTGAGCAACGCCTGGCGTACCGTGTTCGGCAACGAGGCTGAGCTCCCCGACTGGGTGGAGTTGCTTAGGCAGAGGGTAGATATATTTGCTCTTAACTTTGATGCTATTCTCACTGCCATGTATGCATTGCCTACTAGTGCTGACCGTGCCGGTCACCTGTGCGTATCGCCTGACCCGGGTATAGGGCCTGCTGCTCTAGCTACTGGTGAGGCTGCTGCTATGGGTGCTAGTGAGTCTCCTGCTCCAGATACAGGTGCGGCTGCTTCTCTAGGTGCTAGTGAGTTTGCTTCCTCATGTGCGGGTGAGTCTGCTCTCTCAGGTACCGCGTCGGCCCCGGCCTCTCACACCTTCACTCTTCACTCAGGGGCTTCCCGCTCCTTCTTTCGAGACCGCACCACACTCACACCGCTTGGTCGGCCAGTTGCAGTCGCTCTGGCAGACCCCTCTGGGGGTCCAGACCTTGCTCACTTCTCCACTGTCCTCCCGTGTCCGGCGGCCCCCTCTGGCACCCTGACTGGTCTTTACCTCCCCTCGTTCTCTAAAAACTTGGTGAGTGGTGCTGACCTACAGGATGCGGGGGTTCACCAGTTCACTCCTGCGAGTCAGCGGGTGACCCACTGCACGGACGCTCGGACAGGCCGACATCTGGCCACGTTTACACGTCGGTCGGGGTCGAGCCTGTACACGCTGACCACTGCGTCTCCTCTAGTCACTGCGTCTGGTCAGGTAGCTACGGCGGGTCAGGTGTTTGCTGCAGCGTCCAGGTCTGGTCCTGAGTCTGCCCCCTATTCGTGTCGTCTCCTGTCTCACGAGACTCTCCTCTGGCACCACCGTCTTGGCCACCCCTCCTTACCCCGTCTTCGGGGCATGGCTTCCCGTGTCCTTGTCTCTGGTCTCCCGCGGTCTCTCCCTCCCCTTCCTTCGGGGCCAGGACCTTCCTGTGTCCCCTGTGTTGAGGGGCGCCTCCGGGCTCCCCCTCACTCCTCTTAGTTTCCCCCGACAGAGGCTCCTCTGCAGACGCTTCACATGGACGTGTGGGGCCCAGCCCGCGTCCGTGGACAGGGTCACGAGCGCTACTTCCTGCTGGTGGTTGACAACTACTCGCGTTACACCACAGTCTTCCCCTTGCGCAGCAAGGGTGATGTCACTGAGGTGTTGATTGACTGGATCCGCGCAGCTCGTCTCCAGCTCCGGAGGAGCTTCGGCTCGCACTTTCCTGTTCTGCGTCTGCACTCTGACCGAGGTGGGGAGTTCTGCTCTCGCCTTCTGCGAGCCTACTGTCGTGCACGAGGCATCCGCCAGACCTTTACGCTTCCGGACTCTCCACAGCAAAATGGGATTGCTGAGCGCCGCATTGGCATGGTCATGGACGTCGCTCGTACGTCCATGATGCATGCGGCTGCCCCCCATTTTCTGTGGCCGTTTGCGGTTCGGTACGCGGCGCATCAGATCAACCTTCACCCCAGGGTCTCCCGGCCGGAGACCTCCCCAGCTCTGCTGTGGACGGGGAAGGTCAGCGATGCGTCTGCGTTCCGTGTCTGGGGATCTCGGGCGTTTGTCCGCGACTTGTTTGCGGACAAGCTGTCCCCTTGTGCTGCTCCCTGTGTCTTCCTAGGCTTCCCCCCTAACGCTCCAGGGTGGCAATTCTACCACCCCTCCTCTCGTCGTGTTCTGTCCTCCCAGGACGTCACGTTCGACGAGTCAGTCCCCTTCTACCGCCCCTTCCCCTACCGCACTCCTTCCCTCCCCCCGCCACCGCACTTCCTTGTGCCAGGTCCCCCCCCGGTAGACCCCCTTCCCCCTCAGGGTCCTGCCCCTTCAGGTGTGTCCCAGGTAGACGCAGTCAAGCCGGTCGAGGTTACTGGTGACTCTGGTCCTGCTGCGGGTGCTGATCCTGGGGGTGCTGACTCTGGGGGTGCTGCGCGCGTGGGTGCTGAGCCTGGGGGTGCTGAGCCTGGGGGTGCTGAGACTGGGGGTGCTGCGCGCGAGGGTGCTGAGTCTGGGGGTGCTGAGCCTGGGGGTGCTACGTCAGGAGCTACTAAGCCAAGGGGTGCTGAGTCTGGAGCTGCTGAGCCTGGTGTTGCAGAGCCTGCGGCCACTAGCCCACCCCTTGTGGCGTCTGGCGGTGCAGGGCCTGGAGGTTCTCCGAGTTCTTCGTCTCGGCGGGAGCCACTCTCTCCACCGGAGCTGCGCGAGTGGTTTGCTCGCGGCTGGAGGCGTACCGCTGGAGCTGGAGTTTCTTCGGCCGCTGAGGGTACTTGTGCCGCCGGTCCCGGAGCTGCTAGGCCTTTGGGTCTGCCTGGAGCTGGAGCTGCTGAAGGTGTTGGTGCTGAGACTGCTGGTGTCCTTCCTGGCGGTGGTCCTCCTGCGGGTGCTGCTGGTGCTGCTGGAGGTCCTGCAGCTGGAGGTGCTGTTGGCGCTGGTGCTGCCGCTGAGGGTGCTGGTGCTGTCCCTGCTGTGTCTGGAGTCCCCGCGCGGCCTCGGCCGTACTTCGTTCCGTTCCTGCAGCAGGTTCTTGGTCTTTCTCATCCTGTAGAGTGTCCACCGCCTGTCCAGTCACAGTCACAGTTCGAGCCTGCCTCCCCACTTCCTGCTCCCTCTCCTTACACTGGTCCTACTGGAGGTCTTACTGAGCGTTGTGAGCCTGCATCTCGTCCTGCGTCGCCTGTTCGTACTGCTCGCGCTAGTGGTCGCGGTTCGCGTCAACGTCCTCCTCCTGTCCTTGGCACGCACCGGATGTCTCTGCATCCGTCCACTGCTCCTCTGCGTGCCCCTTTGCCTTCTCCTCCTGAGTCCTCTCTTCCTGCGCTTGCCGACCCGGAGTCGGACTCCCTTTGTGCTGCCAATCCTACTGTCACGCGTCTCCTTGCTACTGTCGTCACTGACCCCTCTTTTGAGTCCACTGCTGCGTCTGCGCTTGTTGCTGAGCTCGTCGAATTTGCTGCTCGCTGTCGTCTAGACTACGCTGCCAGTCTTGTTGCTGAGTCTGCGTCTGTCTGTCCTCCGTCCGTCGGGGGTGAGTGTGCTCTTGGCACGGACGTCCTTGAGGACAGACAGGAGGAGTTCCAGTGTCTGGCTGCTGCTTCACCTCATCTCGCGTCCGTACTACTTGCCCCTGAGGGAGACCCGGATGCACTAGACATCCCGACTCCGCGCTCTTACGCGGAGGCCGTAGAGGGTCCCTACTCCTCTCAGTGGCAGGCAGCTATGGATGCAGAGATGGCTTCCTGGAAGTCCACAGGCACCTACGTTGACGCGGTTCCCCCTCCTGGGGCGAACATCGTCAGTGGCATGTGGATCTTCAGGGTGAAGCGGCCGCCGGGCTCTCCACCTGTCTTCAAGGCGCGGTACGTCGCTCGTGGCTTCAGTCAGCGGCAAGGAGTTGACTACTTTCAGACCTTCTCTCCCACCCCGAAGACGACCACTCTTTGGGTGCTGCTGCACATAGCCGCTCAGCGCGACTACGAGCTTCACTCTCTTGACTTCAGCACTGCTTTCTTGCAGGGTAGCCTGCACGAGGAGATCTGGCTGCGCCGTCCACCTGGCTTCACTGGGACTTTCCCTCCTGGCACCCAGTGGAGCCTCCGACGGCCAGTCTACGGTCTCCGCCAGGCACCGCGTGAGTGGCAGGACACACTGAGGATTACGCTTGCGGCTCTACTGCTGACCCGTCGTTGTTTCTGCGCACCGACACCTCTCTGCCGCCGTTCTACATCCTCGTGTACGTCGACGACTTGGTCTTTGCCACAGCTGACACTGCTGGACTCGCCTACGTGAAGTCCGAGCTGTAGAAGAGACACACGTGCACAGACGTGGGTGAACTGCGCAACTACCTTGGCTTGCAGATCACTCGGGACAGAACACGCCGCACCATTACCTTGACTCAGTCACACATGGTGCAGCAGGTCCTTCAGCGCTTCGGCTTCACGTACTCCTCGCCTCAGGCCACTCCTCTGGCTACTCGCCACTCGCTCTCAGCTCTGCCTTCGGATGAGTCCGTAGAGTCGAGTCGCCCGTACCCAGAGCTTGTTGGCTGCCTCATGTACCTGATGACCTGCACACGACCTGACCTTGCATACCCTCTTAGCATTCTTGCACACTATGTTGCTCATGGGAGACACCGACAAGAGCACATGGCTGCAGCAAAGAGTGTGTTGCGCTACTTGTGCAGTACGTCGGGCATGGGGCTAGTGCTTGGAGGGCGGAGTCCAGTGGTCCTCACTGGGCACGCGGACGCTTCTTGGGCTGACGACCACGCTACTCAGCGGTCGTTGCAGAGTTACACCTTCAGTCTTGGTTCCGGCTTTGTTTCGTCGCGGGCTACTCGCTCGTCTTCTGTTCTCGGCTCTAGTTGTGAGGCTGAGATCTACGCCAGGGCCATGGCTGCTCAGGAGCTTCGCTGGCTCACCTACCTGCTGACTGACCTTGGAGAGCCGCCTCGTTCTCCTCCAGTGCTGTACGTAGACAACAAGGCCATGCTGGCCTTGTGTCGAGAGTAGCGCCTGGAGCACAAAACGAAGCACATTGCTCTCCACTACTTTCTTGCTCGTGAGCTGCAGCAGCGTGGTCAGTTGCGACTTGCGTACGTGGCCTCTAAGGCCAACACTGCTGATGTTGTCACCAAGGCACTTCCGCCTTGTGATCATCACTGCTTCTGCACTCAGCTGGGAGTTGTACCTGTCTTACCTCACTTGCTCACCTCTTGATCTTACTTGTATTCTTGCATATATATATACCTGCTCTTGCTTGTTTAGTGTTATATATATATACATATATATGTGCACTCCTGCATGTGAACTGGCCTTGTGGCCTTGACCTTGTGCTCGGACTGTGTGGTGACTTTGTGATCCACCCTGAGCTTGCTTTGCTTTGCTTGACTGGTCTTTGTGAAAAGAAGAACACGAATGAATGCACTATGAATGAAGTGAGTACATATAGGAAACCCTAATTGGGCTGTACCCCCTATGGGATACCCCACTATAGCCTACACAACAGCATAAGCTATATATAAAGTTCTGACACACCCCCATAGGCAAAGTGGGGGAGAACAAGGGGTCACAAGACCAGTCAAGCAAAGCAGAGCAAGCTCAGGGTGGATCACAAAGTCACAATACAGTCCGAGCACAAAGACAAGGCCACAAGGCCAGTTCACATGCAGGAGTACATACATATATATAAAGCTAGACAAGCAAGAGCAGGTATATATATGTGACAGTACAAGCAAGGTCAAGAGGAGAGCAAGTGAGGCAAGATAGGTACAAGACCCAGCTGAGTGCAGAAGCGCTGATGGTCACAAGATGCAAGTGCCTTGGTGAACACGTCAGCAGTGTTGGCCTCAGAGGCCACGTACGCAAGCCGCAACTGTCCACGCTGCTGTAGCTCACAAGCAAGGAAGTAGCGGAGAGCAATGTGCTTCGTTCTGTGCTCTAGGCGCTGCTCTCGACACAAGGCCAGCATGGCCTTGTTGTCTACGTACAGCACTGGAGGAGAACGAGGCGGCTCTCCAAGGTCAGTCAGCAGGTAGGTGAGCCAGCAAAGCTCCTGTGCAGCCATGGCCCCGGCGTAGATCTCAGCCTCACAACTGGAGCTGAGGACAGAACACGAGCGAGTAGCCCGCCACGAGAAAGAGCCGGAACCAAGACTGAAGGTGTAACCCTGTGACGACCGCTGCGTAGCCTGATCGTCAGCCCAAGAAGCGTCCGCGTGCCCCGTAAGGACCACTGGACTCCGCCTTCCAAGCACTAGCCCCATGCCTGACGTACTGCACAGGTAGCGTAACACCCTCTTCGCTGCAGCCATGTGCTCTGGTCGGTGTCTCCCAGGAGGAACATAGCGTGCAAGAATGCTAAGAGGGTATGCAAGGTCAGGACGTGTGCAGGTCATCAAGTACATGAGGCAGCCCACAAGCTCTGGGTACGGGCCACTCGACTCTACGGACTCATCCGAAGGCAGAGCTGAGAGCGAGTGGCGAGTAGACAGAGGAGTGGCCTGAGGCGAGGAGTGCGTGAAGCCGAAGCGCTGAAGGACCTGTTGCACCATGTGTGACTGAGTCAAGGTAATGGTGCGGCGTGCTCTGTCCCGAGTGATCTGCAAGCCAAGATAGCTGCGCAGTTCACCCACGTCTGTGCATGTGTGTCTCTTCAGCAGCTCGGACTTCACGTAGGCGAGTCCAGCAGTGTCCGCTGTGGCAAAGACCAAGTCGTCAACGTACACGAGGATGTAGAATGGCGGCTGAGAAGTGTCGTTGCGCAGAAACAACGACGGGTCAGCAATAGAGGGAGCAAACCCAAGAGCCGCAAGTGTAGTCCTCAGTGTGTCGTGCCACTCACGCGGTGCCTGGCGGAGATCGTAGACTGGCCGTCGGAGGCTCCACTGGGTGCCAGGAGGGAAAGTCCCAGTGAAGCCAGGTGGACGGCGCAGCCAGGTCTCCTCGTGCAGGCTACCCTGCAAGAACGCAGTCTGACAGTCTTGTGACCCCTTGTTCTCCCCCTCTTTGCCTATGGGGGTGTGTCAGATATATATGACATAGCTGTTGTAGGCTATAGTGGGGTAGCACATATGGGGTACAGCTTTCTAGAGTTTGTATTTGTACCCAACTTTCACTTACTCATTTTCATTCTCGCGCTCATTTATCACATGTTCGCCCTAAAATGCCATTGAGGAAGAGAAACGCATGAAGACTCAGAACCTTTTGGGAAAGGCAACGTATCCTGGAACCATAAAATCTTCGTAAGGAGGTCATCTGAGAGTCGATCAATGTGTGAGAGACGCTCCATCTAAACTCCCGAGGATTAACCCGCAGGAACTATTAGAGAATATATGAAACAAGATCTCGTTGACCAGGGCTAAATGACCAAGTCTCTCATGTACGGATCTCAGTATCTCAGCTCCTAATGTTCTCCCACGAGATTCTAGAAACACGGATCACGACCTACGCGGACCTGTGAGCTAGAGGTGACGAGACGAAGGAACCCGCCGTGCTTGCGTTGCTGGATGAGCTTCCAATCTCAATGAGAGTCCCTACGCCGTGTCGAAGCTATGGCATATTGCTGACGCGTTTCTGAGTTCTACCATGCCCAAATCCAACAAATTATCTCACACGAGCGTTTCTTAGGGATGTTCAGGGAGCCTAGGCTGGGCTAATCTGACTGGATTTTGCGCTGGACACACATTCACTTGACAAGGCTTGGGCTACTGGAGCACGGAATCAAGTCATGTGATCAGCTGCTGGCCCTACTCATGAGGGAGTTAGAGGATTCCATTCCCACCCAGAACTCACAGATGAGACTCGCTATTGTGCTCTCTGTTTCTCTCGAACAAACGTTCAATTTCCGTAAACGCAAATTGTTTAGATTCTTTCATAAACATCCATGCTTTGGCAAAATGCTGGGCAGTCAAGCACACCTCCATGATTGATATAGCACCACGAATTGATGATATCGAGTTCTTTCCTCCAATCATCCCACATTACTACTTATAAGTGGACTCGAGCATTATTGTTTGTCAATCAAATGCATATCGTTTCTTACCATTCAAACATGCAATCAGAAGCATTTGGCTTGAATTTTACATGACACTACAATACGGTCACTGAAAATAATACCGTCCAACAGATTTTGCCAGATCACGGTTGCCCTAACCAAAGAGATGCAGAAAATCTTGAATTCTGCACAACCCATTGAGTGAAGAGCTATGACGTTATACCCACTTTGATGCCTGCATGCTGTATCTTCACATGATGCAAGCACTGTGATTCCATCACATAGAGGAGATGAAGAAGGAAAGCAAAGAAGGAAATGAAGTGGTGAGGCAGCAGCTGAGATATTTGTGGTGGTGATGGAGAGGTGAGTAGGAGGGAGAGAAGAGTGAGGTGGGATGGAATGGGCACACTCTTGTGTTGTCTGCTTGGGGTGAGGGGAAACAAGGAGCGGACCTGGGAGGAAGAGAGTACGAGTAGGGTGGGGATGATCATTAGGGAGTTAAAGAAATATCACATGGATTTTCTGGATCACGAAGACATAAATGAGTACCCTATTACCAATCAAGGACAGAGCTGAACAAATTGAAATCAAAACTCGTTTTGGGTTAACAACATCTCTTTGATAACATCAGGTACTTACTTGGCATATTTGCACATCTGTCGTCCCCACTGCTTGTCCACTCACCATCACCATTCCCCTTTTCCACTCACCAACTCCCCATCCATCCTCTCCACCTGCAGCAGCGCATCTGTTGTAGCTCTAACTCAAAACGCCAGGCTGCTGCACAGGCAGGGTGTGGGGGAGAGAGGGGGGGTGACGCTGCCATGCCCCAGTTGGGGCAGGCGGAGTGCCCTGGGCACTGCTTGAAGGGGAGGGTGTGGGGGAGAGAAAGGCACCAGGAGAGAGGAGGGCAGAGGAGGGAGAGGGCCTCTAAAACACCAGTCTGCTGCACCGGCAGGGCGACACTGCCAGGTCCCAGTTGGGGCAGGCGGACTGCCCCAGGCACTGCTCGAAGAGGAGGGTGGGGCGGAAAAAGGCACCAAGAGAGAGGAGGGCGGAGGAGGGAGAGGGCCTTTGAATGCCAGTCTGCTGTGTCGGCAGGGTGATTGGGGCTGACCGATTGCTTTGGGCACTGGGAGAAAGTGGGAGAGAACGGGGGGGGGTGGGGTTGGGGGGGGTTGAAGGGGTGAGAGGTAGGCAGGGCAATGCTGCTGGGTCCCAGTTGGGAAAGCCGGCTGCTCTTGGTACATTCAGCAGGAGGAAAGAGCACACGAGGAGGTGAAAGTGGAACAGTGAGAGAAAGTGGGATAGGCTGGAGGGGAGTGCGGAGGATTGGAAGGGTGAGAAGCAGGCAGGGCGATGCTGCCACCTCCGACTCATGATGTGGCAGTTGTGGCCAAGGGAGGGATGCTCTGGCTACTGCTAGAAGGAAAGAAGGGAGAGAGAAAGTGGCGGAAGGAGAGTGGGAGAGAGGTGGAGAAACGGGGATGAGGTCGCAGTTTAATACACATGCCACCCGTGCAGCCTGAGAGAAAGGAGCAGAGCTTACGGGGGTAAGTAAGGTTGCGGGGGTGAGTAAAATATGGGGAGGGTTTAAGAGGGGATTGAGCATGCAGAAGGAGTGAGCATTCACTCCACCCCACTCCACTCCAAGCCACTCCACTCCACTCCAGTCCACACCACTCCACTCCATTTCACTCCACTCCACTCCACTCCACTCCACACCACTCCACTCCACTCTCCTCCATCAGAGGCAAGCCTCACCTCATCAGCTCCACAGAGCTGTCAGAAGGCCAAAGCGGGAACAAACTGTGCTGGGTCACCCATCATAGCTTGTTCAGCACAGCTTTTTCAGCTTATCCGGGCATTCGGACCTCCCTGAACAAGCTGTGCTGTGTTGGCCTTAGGACGCCTCAAAATCAGGGCAGGGCCACACCCCACACCTCACACCCCACACACCACTCACCCAACCAGCCATTCACCCCACTCACTTAAACATCCCTTTTCACCCCACTCACCCAAACAGCCCATTCACCCCACCCCACTCACTCCACACACCCATACCCTCCAGCAGCAGCACATCTGCTGTGGCTGCAACTCCAAACGCCACTCTGCTGTTGCGACTAGCTCCTTTGAGTTCCCTTGTAACTCTTCCCTCTCTCCAACTCTCTTCTTCCCTCTTTCCCAACACCGCTCACTCCCTCTCGCTCCTCCCCTCCTCCACTCACCCTCTCCTCCGCTCTCTCCATCCGCAACAGCACATCCGCTGTGGCGTCAACTCCAAATGCCAGTCTGAGAAGGGCACGCCTTGGGCATTGGCTCGTACAGCTCACTCAACCCACTCACCCAAACACCCCACACACCCTGCTCACCCAAACAGCCCACTCAACCTTCTCACCCCACTCACCCATTCACCCCACTCACCCCACCCCACTCACCCACTCACCCCACTCACCCCACTCACCCCACTCACCCACTCACCCCACTCACCCCACTCATCCCATTCACCCCACTCACCCACACACCCCATTCACCTCACTCACCTCACACACCCCGCTCACCCCACTCACCCCACTCACCACTCACCCCAGTCACCATTACACCAGGAGAGGTCATTTGTATAGGTGTTGTTCAAGTGACTGAAACGGAAGGAACAGGAATGGGGGGCGGGAGGGGGGAGGGGTAAGAGTCAATTTTCAGGGCTTAGGTCTAAAAGCTTGCGGTTTGGTGGGGTATACAGAAGTCAGAAGGCCCATATGAGAGGGGTTTAATAGGTCGTCGTCAACATTGGTTCTGTTGAAGAGAGTGATTGGAAACGAAGGGGTTGAGAGCAGCACCAGAGTGGTCGAGAGGGGTTAGAAGGGGTACATCGGGGTGTGGGAATTTGAGTTCAAAAGGAGAAACCCTGAGGGAGGATTCAGCGAGGAGAGAATTCTGGCACTGAAACTTCAGACGCTGACTGATAGCTGGACGTTTTTTGTCATGACTAGTGCGAACATTCATGTTGAAGCTACAATGACAAGTTGGTACAGTCAAGTGTGGTGCACATCCTGCCATAATTATTGCTATTTTTGGCTGTATGGAGGATTCCTCTAGAACATTCCCAAAGGACCAGCAAGAGCTCCTACCCAACCACACCAACTTGGGATCAAATGGGACTATCTCAAATTCATACCAACTCGAACCTACCAAGACTTTCAACATCCATTGCACAAATGATTTACATGAGTATACTCTCCACATAGGTTCTAAAGGACATACATCACAAAAATGTGTGCGTCTGGAAATCATCTGACCATTTTTTTTAAAAGCAAGTTTCCGAAAATCGTTTGACAATCATCCAGGAATCATCTACGAATCGTTTGTATAGCATTCTTGTCAGACCAAACGTTTTGGTGACGTTTTAGTAATGGTTTTGTGGTGTTACAATGGAATGTTTGTAAGATGTTAATTGTTGAGACAATAATAAGGTGGCTTAAAAGCGTGTTTCACAATCAAAGAAGGTTATGGTAAACTGACATAGTTGCTACTTAATTTGCATCACCAGATGAACCTATTCAGCAGCTTCACAGCAGGGTCTTTGCAGCACGGGACAACATGCACGATGCTAAGAAGGCAATCTGCATCTACAAATGCATAGTTGAAGGTGCCCTTCGTGGGCAACAGTCGTTTGCAGCCAGTGTATCGGCAGACTCGCCGATCCTCCGTGTAGTACTCGATGTAGGCGGCTTTTTTTGCCATGCCATCTTTCACGTAATGGAACAGCATCAAGCAGCGGCCGTACCAGTTGGCCCCTTTGCCAGCTGGATTTATGGCTACATCCGAAAAGTGCCTTTCGGAAGGGCTTGCTTTGACAAACTGCCCCTTCTCGGTCCACTCCATCCAGTCGTGCGGTGGGATTGCCATGGCAGTATGCACCTGCGAATAGGCAAGCAGGGGTCGCAGCACAACAATGGAAGTTTGTGTTAGGGTTGAGATAATGGGGTGCTGACGGGTGCGTGGATACAGCAGGGTGCCATGCCTGGGTTCGGCCTATTAAGGAGGTTGATGGCCCGCGTTTAACAGGTCTACGTGGCCATGGCAGTTGATTCTCACATTGATTCTCCCGCATTGAGCACCATATTGATTCTCACATTGAGCACTTGGTCGTGAATTCCCTCCCTGGCCAGCCGCTTCTTCAAGTAGCCCATCGCTTCATTTCCGTGAACAAGGACATAGCTCCTGAACACATCATCCATGATATGCCCCACGGCCATCTTCTTGTGTGTCTTAGTCAGCACCCGACGCCCAAGCGTGCAAGCCTGGGTAGGAGGGTGATGGGTGCATGGTATACATGGGGGGCAGCAGGAGAGGGGCAGCACTTGAGTACAACGGGGGCAGCAGTGAGAGGGAGCAAAGATTAGGGACCAGTCGGTTAGTATAGTGGGGCAGTTCCAGAGGTCAAAGGGTGCAGCAAGAGGAGGGAGCATAGGTGGACAAGTGTAGATCAAGGGAGGGCAAAGGAAAGACAAAGGGCAGGAGGGAATGGGAAGTGTCGGGGATGGACATATGGGTTTAGGGGGGGGGGAACCAAGGGGCGATGTGTTTAGCAGCACGAAGGTATATGGTGGACTAGTAGGAGAGCATTGGGGGTCTGAACGACGGATAGTCCCACGGGGGCCGGGGGAGGGGCATGGGTGGATAAGTGGGGGAGCATGTGGGGCAAGACGGAATGTGAAGGGTGGCAGCTAGTGGAAGGAGCGATGGGTGGACAAGAACGCGAGCATGTAGATGCAAAACGGGATGTCAAGGGGGGCAGCGGGAGAGGCATTTCATGGGTGGACATGATGGTGAGCACGTGGATGCTAGAAGGGATGTCTAGGGGGGCAGCGGGAGGAAGGGAAGAGGCAGGGTCTAAACAAAAACACGAGGTGATAGAGGGTTTCATGCGGCAGGAGCAGGCGGGGAACATTGGTGGGCAAGATCGGCCTTAGGTCGTACACAGGCTCACCTCCTTCATGGCTGTCTCGTATGTTTTGTCCCCGCCGAAGGCTCGAGACAGCTGTCGAACAACGGCTTGCTCGATATGCTTCTTCACAATGCGATCCTCCACACCCTTCCAGTTGGTGCCGCGAGAAGGGCGCTTCACTGTTGTCTTGTGGGACTGCTCGTACTGGTTCGACGAGTACTCCTGTGGCAATCCCCGTGCACGGATCGTAGGCGGGAGGTGCGATACAAGATGCACCTTGATAATAAGCCACTTCGACTTCTGGTTGTCGAATGCTAGAACAAGCGCATCGACCATCCTGGAGAGGACGTGTTCGGGTGGATTGAAAGGTTCGGGATAGGGGCATTGGGTGTTGGGGATCGGTTTAGCGTGCGTAAGCATATAAACAACAATTCAGCCACAAACAACATACAATGCCCCATACCCGGGTTCATGTACTACTACCCTCTCTCAAACCCTCCCCCCTCCTCTCATCTCCCCCCCCCCCCCCACCCACTCACAACTCAGCTTCCATGTTTCTGCCACTCCATTCCCCCACTCTAAGCCCCTCCTCTCGTCATTATGCCCCTCCTTCCCTTTTTCAGCGCATGCGGAAAAGTCCACAGCCCATCGTTCCCTCCCCCCCCTCCCCTCTTTCCCTCCCTCGTCCCCTCTTTCCCTCCCTCATCCCCTCTTTCCCTCCCTCGTCCCCTCTTTCCCTCCCTCGTCCCCTCTTTCCCTCGCTTTGCCCCCCTTTCCTTATCTTTTCCCTTCTTCCCCCGTTCTATGCACCCTACTTCCCACACACTGCCTCTTAATCCCTCCCTCGACCCCTTCAGCCATCTCACTGTCCCTCCTTCCCTATGCGCATGGCACCCACACCCATTCACGCTAGACTTACTCGCAGGAGACCTCCTCCATGCGCTCAAGCGTGGCATCGGTGTGATACTCAGCCCGGATAAACTCCTTGTACCAGTCCGACATAATCATGATGGCATGTCGAATATCGGCGCGCTTGGGGAGGTCGATGATGAGGGGCAGCACTTGCATCATGGCACGGTGCTCCGACACTGAGAAGCAGGCCGTCGTGGTGAAGTACGCCCATGCGGATGGGAGTCTCAGCAAAGACGCCGGATTCGCTGCCTTGATAATCTTGTAGCGTCTGCACTTACGGGATGCAATAAGGGTATCGGTTTAGGGGGTGTGGGGCCGGTGGGGTGGGTTAGGGAGGGGGGCGGGGGAGGGGTGGGGCTAGCGGGGTGGTCTAGTAGTTAGGTGCATCAGATCGCACCTCATCTCCCCGCTGCCTCTCTCTCAGTGAATCCCTTTCCGTCCTCTGCCCCGCTCCCCCAGCCTCTATGCCTCATCATTCCTCTCTCTGCCCCTCGTTCCCTCGCTCTGCCCCATGATCACCTCTCTCCGCCCCTCGTTCTCTCTCTCTGCCCCAATTTCCCTTCCTCGGTCCCAATTTCTTTCTCCATGCCCCCAATTTCCTCACTCTGCCCCACTTGCCCTCTCCCAGCCGCAATCTCCCTTACTCTCTGCCCAAATTTACCCCTACATTACCCCCATGTGGTCCCTATGCCCCGAATACACTATTCTGAATCCCGCGCTCACCTCACGCGACCTCCCCCCCCCCCCCCCCCCCTCCTATGCCCCTCCTTCCCGCTAGCAGCCCCACCTTCCTGCTCGCAGCGCCTCCTTCCACCTTTCAGCCCCTCCCTCAACGTCTCTGTCCCGAATTCCCTCTTTCTGCACCACTTCCCCCCTCTCCACCCCGCATTCCTCCAACGCTGCTACAAATTCCCTCACTCTTCCCTCCATTCCTCCTTATGTGCGTATCGTTCCCTCTCAACCCCGCAGTACCTCCTTAGCTCTGTCTCTTTCCCTCTCTCTACCTGCCATTCCTCCTTTGCCGCTTACTTTCTCAGGTGCCGTATTCCGCCATTCCCGCTCGATACCCCAACGTCCCTCTCTCTGCCCCTCCTACCCTCTCTTGACCCCGCATTCCCTATCTCTGCCCCGCCCTCCCTAACTCTCTCTGCCCCACTGTCCCCCTCCATTCCCCTCCTTACCTCTCTCCGTCCCTAGTTCCCACTTCACTCGCCGCGTGCTCTCACTCTGCCTCGCAATCACTTCTCTCTGCACCTCCTACCTTCTCTCTGCCCCGTAGTCATTTATAGCTGCCCCCCTTCCATCCACCTCCCCCTCCTTCCCTCAGTCAGCCACAACATACGTCTCTCTGACCATCTTCCCCACTCTCTGCCCCAATATCCCTCTCTCTCTATGACCGTCATTCTCTCTAAACGCTTCGCCTTCACTCACTCTGCCCCGATCTCGCTTCTCTATGCCCCTTCCCCCTTCTCTGTGCCCTGCATTCACTCATCCCTGCCCCTCCTTCCACCCCACCGCCCTTCCCTCCCTCCGGCTGCCCCTCCTTCCATCTCTCTGCCCCGAATTCCCCCTCTCTGCCCAACTTCTGTCCACACTCTGCCCCACTCTCCCTCTCTCTTAGTGCAACCTTCCCTCTCGCTGCCCCTCTTCCCCTCTCTATCCCTCTGGTTCCCCCTTGATGCCCCTTTCTCTTGCACGTATGACTCTCGCCCCACCGGGGGAAAAGGGAAACTTACTCGAGAAGTATTTTTAGCTCTGACGGTTTCAACTTCTTCGCGAGGCACCTCATTGCATGAAGCCAAAGCCCTGCCTCGATGATGTGCATGATGTCAGGTGTTTGGGCGAGGTACGTGTTGCCCCACTTGGTTTTGGAGAACTCCCAATCCCACAGCAATGACTGGCCGCAAGGGGAGGCACGCGGAACGGAAAAGAGGGCGCCTTGGGGATTTGGATGAAGAATAGGGAAAAGAACGACCAGGGTGGGATTGTGTGCTAGGAACTAGGATGGGCGGGGTATGGGGAGGGTATGTGTGTGAGCTGGACGGACAGCAAGGATAGGGTGGGGGTTTAGGGATTTGATGAACGAGGGCGGGATCATGTGAGGTGTGGGAGCGTGCCTGTCCAAGGGTGGAACATGGCGAGGTGTCCACCTCCAACACAAGGAGGAGGTGGCGACGTGAGTTGAGGTGGAGGCATGGGTGTGTTGAGCGTGGGGTTGACAAATGGGCAGTGCGGACGGGATAATTTATTTTAGACCCAAGTGCGGTGGGAGGATATAGGGGTGGGACTTCGGGACCACGGAGCCTAACCAACTTAAGCGGACAAGAAGTGATACCTTGACAAAGTGGGTTGAATACTTCTTCTTTAGACGGGTCAATTCCTTCATGGTTTCTGCTTCCTCCATTAGCTTGTACATGACTTTCTGATATTTCACGGTTCGAGGAACGCTCTCGTCATCTACGTCCCGAAGATTGTTTCTCGTAACCATGCAGATGGAGCACGGTCGGTACGAGCTACATGACATGGTGCACGAGACCTTGTTAGACTCGGGATGGTCGTTCACGACTGAGTACAGCAGCGGGATGGCCACGTACTCAACCCCATTGCTGTCCTCGACCTTCAAGCCCCCTCTGTGCAACCAAACATGGAAGCATGCCATGAATGGTGGTTATCGACGAGGAAAACAGCGGGTAACAGGATGGAAGCAATGTTGCAGGGGGGTGTGCGTTACAGGAACGAAATGAGTGGGAAACGGATGACTGAATACTAACCAAACACATCAAGAGTGGCAGCAAGTCAAATATGCACACCATCACAAAATACATGGCAAGGACATGTCACAAAGGTATGATGCACAAAACTACGAGATGTTTATACGACTGATGGTGATGAGTTTAAGGGCTACGTACCCCCGGAGCTTGGACAGGCGTTTTAGAGGCTGTAGCATGTATTCCGCCACCAGCTGAAACACCCTAATCTTCTCCTCCGGCTTCAGGTCGGAGGGGATGTTAGGGAACAGGCCCACAAGCTCAGTGCCGCCGTCCAACCAATGCGTCCATTCCGGTGTGTTACCAAACGACAGTACATAAGGGTGTGCCGATTGTCTGCCGTTGTTGGACAAGTTCGTTTGGTCCGAATAGAGAATGATCGCCAAGACGATTGCACCGATTTTACGGATGCGGTCCTGTCAAGTGTGCGATGATGTAATATGGTTAGGTGAAAGAGGGCGAAGGGGGAATAGCACGGTCACAAGAAAGGGGGTACAGGGCAGGGATCAAAGTGTATGTCAAGGGTTACAAAACGATTAAAGGGAGGCGAGCAAAGGCCGTTGGGCAGAACACACAAGAACGGCCGTTGTGAGCAACACTAGGGGAGCTCAGGGGTTCAAAACGCGGAGATTCGAGAGCTTTCGAATTGAGAATAGAGAGGAAAGGGCAGGTGAACAGACACTAAAGGTCGGGATATCAGAGAGCAATGGGCGAGAGAGCATGGAGAAACGGGCGGGAGAGCAGAGAGCCCTGGGCGGTAGAGATAGCAGCAACAACCGGGAGGGCATTGAGCAACGGGCGTGAGTGACCAATGACAAAGGACATCGAGCTTTGGATGATCACTAACCCAGGCCTTCAGCATCCAGTCCGTGTTGCCGGGAGTGCTGTAGCGTCTTTCACCCTCCACCTTCCACTCCTTCGGCTCGATGATGAATCCACGTACAGCGGACATCTTTTTGAACATCGCTTGCGCCAACTGCAGAGCGGGGTGGGGGTTGTTGTATTGGTGAGTAGTGGACGCAGCCATTTGATGAGTGGTTGATTAAGGTTAGTGACTCTTGAGGGGCGCAGCAGAGATACCCATGACCGTGTTACGCAGGTAGTAACACACACAAAGCGCACGTTCTAAGGCGTGAGACGCACCACGTTAATATCGCGGAACCTGAAGGAGAGGTATCCCACTTCATGATCCACCTTAATCTCCGCCACATGCCAAGACTGCTGCGGTCCCAGCTCGAAGCTGCTTTCGTACTTCTCAAGATCTCTGTAGGTTGTCCAGCCTTGTAACTGCTCGATATCAAGGTCTGGTATGCGGAACAGGTCTATGAGGTCAGTAATAGCCCCGTTCGTAAGGTCGTGCTTCCGTGACAGTATGCAAATCTCGGCCTTCAAGTCAATCGGATTTTCTTCATCATCAGGTCCCACAACAACGGGGCCTTCGCAAGGCGCCGCAATGGCCTGTCTCACTTGTTCTGATGGCTCTGACGGGGGTACAACTATCTGCGCGGGTTCTGTCAAAGGCACCTGGATATACAGTCGTGGAAGTAGTCCAGGGATCAAAAGTGCGCCAGAATTCGAACCTCCACCTAGCCTTTTGTGCTTGGGGTCCGACTGCTTGAGAACCAGCTTACACTTTTGCTTGAGCTTGCACAATTCGACGCCATTGACCTAGTGACTTCTAAGGGCTTGATAACAAACAGCAACGTATCCATATCCACACTTCTGGGCTTTCATCTTTCCTACTCAATAATGCAAGACAGCGGGCACAATAGCGACTCTGGCCATATAACCCATAACAGACGTAGCGCTCCATGGTTCCCCATTGTTGAATTCTGGATCGGAGTGTTTGGCGGGAAGAGCGCATCACTGTCGAGCAGTACTTAGCGTGGAAAATTAAGGTGGAAGGGCGTCTCACTGGCGTGTCCCGGGGACTTAGCGAAACTTGCAGTGTGTTTTTGTGACGCGCTGCACTTCCGAGTGCTCGTGTGACGTAGCCTAATTTCCAGTGTGTTTGGGCGACTTTGGCGAATACACACGGTCTCCAGTGATTTAGACGAGTTTCTATTGTGCCCTTAGACTTTGCAGAATGTCCAGTTTGTAGATGCGAACTAGTTAAACTTCCATATTATTACAGTGTCTCAATACACATTTCGAGTATATTTCCATATTCTTGTCCGCATTCCGAGAGTTCCAGTGTCCAAGCCAGATGCCAGAGACTTAGTCGAAATTCGAGAGCAAGAAGAGCCCTAGCAGTGTTGGAATGTCCTATACGCGAAAACATTAGGGCTGACGACACTCTCTTATCCTGAATTATAGGGTACGATTTTACTCATGTCAATGTCTTGAGAGTAACATGAACGTCAAACTCA
This sequence comes from Closterium sp. NIES-65, assembly GCA_948144175.1. Lineage (NCBI taxonomy): Eukaryota > Viridiplantae > Streptophyta > Zygnematophyceae > Desmidiales > Closteriaceae > Closterium > Closterium sp. NIES-65. The sequence goes on from CANXME010000986.1 coordinate 1,069,882, forward strand.
ATTTCACGGAGTGGGAAGTGACAAAACCACACTGAACAACAGGTCGAGCAAGGGAAAAACTCTATGAATTCCAGGGGCCTGGCTCTGATTCTTCCTGGGATTAATTCTGACAGCCCTCCACGTATGCACCAATCACGCTGCTTCGTGCAACAAACGTGTTAGGCTGTCAAATGGGAACCCTAAACAGCTGGAGGATTTCATACTGTCTTCACCGTTAGGTTTCATCTAACGGGCATCCACTACTGCGCCCAGAAAATGGGAGAGTGCATGTGTGGAGTGGACGGACCTCGGCGCGCCGTAACATTATTAGGGATGGCGCGTGCCCAAATCGGGGGAAAAGGACACATTCACAACAGCCACCAAGTTACCGGTGAGAGTCTGACGTGTGGAATCGCTAGCCCCGAGAAGGTGTTCCACCTCGTTGTTCCGATGTTCTGATTGGCTCTCCCCCCGTTAAGGGGGATGTATCTGTGATGTCAGCAGATGGGGAACCAGACACCATTGCCAAAGAGCCCCGACAAGTGGGGCCCTCTGGCGAATGTCGTCCATGTGATTGCGACATCTTCCAGGTTCAGGCAGGTTAGGGTATGTGAAGAATAGTAGGTAGTGCAAGGAGCCATAGCTAGGAATGACCTAGCTAGGCAAGAAACAAGTTAGGCAAAAGAGGGGTTGAACTAGCGGAAATGGGGATACAAATAGCAAACCCTAGAAGGGTTGTACTCGCTATAGAGCACCCCACTACAGGCTAGAACATAAGATATATTATGACACACCCCCATAGCCAAAGTGGGGTGTAATCAGCAGAGCAGGCAAAGCAGTACAAGCTCAGGGTGGATCACAATGTCACCACACGTTCTGAGCACAAGTTCAAGAAGCAAAAGTTTAGAGTTCACAATTATGAGCAAAGCTAGTGGTAGTCACAACGGGCAAGTGAGGAGGAGGAGAGAGAGTGAGGGGGGGGAGATAGGAGGCGACGGCTGAAGCTGCAGACACACGGGCAACAGGAGGAAGACTGGCACAGCGGCTACCGGACAGCGCCCGGACTACAGGAGTAACAGGCCCCGCGGCTCAAGTAGCGGCAGACGGGCAACGGACCCACGGGCGGCTGGCGTAGAAGTCTAGCTCACTGGGCTCCCGGGACAGCGCCCCGGACTACAGGTGCTGCGGACAACAGTACGGCAACCTCCATGCAGCTTCCCAAAACAGTCCCACCCCCCGACACACACCCGCTGCTACACCGCTAGCTCCACTCCCACGCACCCCCCTTAAACCCTAAACCCAGTCTCCCACACAACCACCCCCCTCAGCGACAGCTGCAGCAGTGGGAGACGAAGGAGGAGGAGGAGCAAAGGGAGGAAAGTACACCGGCCACCCCCATACCCGCCACCCCACAGCTCGCCCCTCCCGTCGTCCGTCGAGGCGACCTGAGGGGGCCGCGGGGGGGAGGGGAGAAAGGGGCCCACCACGGACCTGAGAGAGTCGCAGGTGGGGGGACGGGGCCGGGGCCGGGGCTGCGAGTAGGGCGACGGGGCCGCGCGGGCGGCGACGGGGCCGCTGCGGCGGCGACGGGGCCGCGCGGGCGGTGAAGGGGCCGCGGCGGGTGGGGACGGGGTCGCTGCGGGCGGCGACGGGGCCGCACGGGCGGCGACAGGGCCGCTGCGGCGGCGACGGGGCCGCTCGGGCGGCGAAGGGGCCGCGGCGGGTGGGGACAGGGTTGCTGCGGGCGACGACGGGGCCGCACGGGACACCCCAGACCGTCGTAACGGACGGGCGGGGGCCGCGCGCGGCTCCCCTGGGCGGCGCGACGGGGCAGCGGGCGGCGCGCCAGAGAAGAAAGGGGCCACGCGCCCCGTGGCGCGCGGCGAGATTGAAAAAAAATGCGTCGCACGCCACGGGGCGTGCGAAAGAGCGTGTAGCAGCGGAAGCAGTAGTACCCACAGGCCGAGAGCGTAACCGCTCAGAAACCATGTGAAGAATAGTAGGTAGTGCAAGGAGCCATAGCTAGGAATGACCTAGCTAGGCAAGAAACAAGTTAGGCAAAAGAGGGGTTGAACTAGCAGAAATGGGGATACAAATAGCAAACCCTAGAAGGGTTGTACTCGCTATAGAGCACCCCACTACAGGCTAGAACATAAGATATATTCTGACAGGGTACGAGTAGCGAAAATTAACAAATGTGGCAACAACCTGCAAAGCAACTCGTGACCCATAGTAGCGTGGCTCCAAAGCACAGATTCAGAAGTGGTGCTACTTCCTCATAACTTCCCCAGTGCCACTCGCAACTCGAAGTCAGGAACATTCAGCCATGGCTCTTCCAAGCTTAGATAGTAAACTAGCCTTTTAGCCGATCTCCATGCCCTTTCCCTACGACGGAGGCTGGCTCGACATAACCGTAGACCACGCCAACAGGCTACGACCTGGTGAATTGGTCAGCGGAATCGTGATTGATTGGCTCGGTGTGTGAGTATCACGAATATAGACTCATTAGACAGTGACGACACGGTTCTCTCATGCTTTTTTTTTGGCGTTAATCTGCGCACTCGCAGGATGCTGCAGTACGAACACGGTCGCAACCGCACAAAGTGGCTTTACAGTGGATCCTATTTCTGGGACTACGCTCGGAAGGACACACCGAGGCCTGAGAACGCCTACACTTTCGGATTGGGAATATTCGAATTCACACATGTTCTAGTTCCGATTAATACCGATAAGTTCTCGCCGCGTCGTGCCGTTGCACCAGAAATAATTCGCAATGATAATGTCGTTTTTAATGATGCTAGTCCTCGTTTGCGCATTAGGAGTCATTGGAGCTTGATCGTCATCGAGATAATCCCGAGACCCGACGACACGATTCCCATGAACTGCGTGCTATGGCACGCTGACTCGAACGGTACCCATGACGGTGTTGACGCTCCGTTGCGCAGGTATTCGCTCTCAAATGGCAGTATGCTGTTGTCTCGTAACTCAAAACGGGGTAACTAAATAATTGAAGAACCATCTTCCGATATGCAGGTATTTACGAAACGAGGTCGTAAAACGCTGTGCGTGGATCATTGATTCGGACGCTGATGCATGGGCTGCGAGGATCCCGCTACGGCACGTCAAGGTGAGCGAAATTGCCTTGTTTGTACGAGCTCCGAGCCCATGCATCTCTCTTTCTCGCAACGCGATTTCCTCCACCAACCCCCAATTTCGGACGGGCCTTACACTGCCATAATTGACCCAGTGTGTCTTCAGATTCCAATGCAAGACAATGAGAATGACTGTGGTGTGTTCGCGATGCGTGTGATGCACACATTGGTCGAGGATGGTTTCTGTAACCTCCTTGCGTGTGAGCTTGTCGGTATGCCACTCAAGTGGCGCCGTCAGTACCTTCGCGATTTGAGGAAGTGGTCTGTGTTTTTTCGGGGAAAGACGATGGTGGAGGTTAGAGGTGGGGCATGAGGAGGTGCTAAGCTGGTAATGGGGCGGGGAGCTTGGCGGAACGCGACTGGAAGGAGGGGGGGGGGGTGAAGCACGGAGCAAATGGGAATTGAGCGGGGGTCAAAGGGGGGATTGAGGCGGGGATAAGATGGGAGAATGACAGGGTGAGCGAAGGGGGATGAGGCTGATAGCAAGGGGGAGTGAGGCGGGTATGAAGTGGGGATTGAGACGGGTAGCAAGGGAGATTGAGGCGGGTAGCAAGGGGGAATGGGGCGCGTAGCAAAGGGGAATGAGGCAGGTAGCAAGGGGGAATGAGGTGGGAAGCATGGGGGAATGAGGCAGGGAGCAAGGGGGAATGAGGCGGGTAGCAAGGGAGAATGGGGCGGGTAGCAAGGGGGAATGAGGCGAGAAGCATGGGGGAATGAGGCAGGTAGCAAGGGGGAATGAGGCGGGTAGCAAGGGGGGATGGGGCGGGTAGCAAGGGGGAATGAGGCGGGTAGCAAGGGGGAATAAGGTGGTTAGCAAGGGAGAATGGGGCGGGTATGAAGTGGGGATTGAGGCGGGTAGCAAGGGAGATTGAGGCGGGTAGCAAGGGGGAATGGGGCGGGAAGCATGGGGGAATAAGGCAAGTAGCAAGGGGGAATGAGGCGGGTAGCAAGGGGGAATGGGGCGGGTAGCAAGGGGGAATGAGGCGGGTAGCAAGGGGGAATGAGGTGGTTAGCAAGGGAGAATGGGCCGGGCATGAAGTGGGGATTGAGGCGGGTAGCAAGGGAGATTGAGGCGGGTAGCAAGGGGGAATGGGGCGGGAAGCATGGGGGAATGAGGCAGGTAGCAAGGGGGAATGAGGCGGGTAGGAAGGGGGAATGGGGCGGGTAGCAAGGGGGAATGAGGCGGGTAGCAAGGGGGAATGAGGTGGTTAGCGAGGGAGAATGGGGCCGGTATGAAGTGGGGATTGAGGCGGGTAGCAAGGGAGATTGAGGCGGGTAGCAAGGAGGAATGGGGCGGGTAGCAAGGGGGAATGAGGCGGGTAGCAAGAGGGAATGAGGCAGATAGCAAGGGGGAATTAGCAGGGTAGCAATCGGGAATGAGGAGGGTAGCATGGGGGAATGAGGCGGGTAGCAATGGGGAATGGGGCGGGTAGCATGGGGGAATGAGGCGGGTAGCATGGGGGAATGAGGGGGTTAGCAAGGGAGAATGGGGCGGGTATGAAGTGGGGATTGAGGCGGGTAGCAAGGGAGATTGAGGCGGGTAGCAAGGGGGAATGGGGCGGGTAGCAAGGGGGAATGAGGCGGGTAGCAAGAGGGAATGAGGCAGATAGCAAGGGGGAATTAGTAGGGTAGCAATCGGGAATGAGGAGGGTAGCATGGGGGAATGAGGCGGGTAGCAATGGGGAATGGGGCGGGTAGCATGGGGGAATGAGGCGGGTAGCATGGGGGAATGAGGTGGTTAGCAAGGGAGAATGGGGCGGGTATGAAGTGGGGATTGAGGCGGGTAGGAAGGGAGATTGAGGTGGGTATCATGGGGGAATGAGGCAGGTAGCATGGGGGAATGAGGCGGGTAGCAATCGGGAATGAGTTTGGTAGCATGGGGGAATGAGGCAGGTAGCAAGGGGGAATGAGGCAAGTAGCAAGGGGGAATGAGCAGGGTAGCAAGGGGGCATGAGGTGGATAGCAAGGGGGAATGAGGCAGGTAGCAAGGGGGAACGAGGCAGGTAGCAAGGGGGAATGAGGCTGGTAGCAAGGGGGAATGAGGCGTAGGCAGGTAGCAGGGAGCAGGAGGGGATGAGGCGGGTAGCAGATGTGAGCATAGGGTGAACTTATTGGGCCTATGTTGTCAAACAAGACCGATAAGGAGGATCTGTTTGTCCCACCGTCCAGTCCATCGTGACAAGCCAACAAGCAAGTTACAGAACGCGTGGGTGAGGCTTTGAAATAGTCCCCATCACTCACCTGACCAAACAGCAAGTGTTTGTCACCTCCTGTCAAGCATGAAATACGAACATACAACACATCAAGCAATTGATTTATGCACTATAGCTGCCCTACAGGACAAGAGTGCAGACACGCCCCGTGATGGGAGTTTGTGTTGGAAACAATCGGTCCTAAGCGCCTGTGTCGTGTTGAAACACCAAGACCATCACAAAAACCCTATGCCAAGTTTGGTCGAATTTTGATTTCGATTGTCTTCGCGTAAAAAAATCCGTAGCCAATTTGGACCGACGGTTGGAGTCATTTGATAGGAGCTCCGAGACACATCTCGCGACAAGGCTTGGCTCGGTTCAAGTTCCAATTTGGCATGCGAGCTTTTCCGGATGACATTCCGACGCAATCCGTTTTGTTGCAAATTCGTGACCAATTTATTCAATACTAAATTCTGTTTTTGTTCATTTTGGATTTTGGGGATTTCAAAATTGCATTTATTATTGCGGTTTACAAGAACCATTATTCAGCATGCTAGCAACAATCAGTCTTAGCACCAGGTCAAATAGCCTACGCATTGGCGGGCCTTGAAAGCGCCCGGTGGGCAAGGACGACATCTCCAAGGTCGCCGTCGTCGATGAGGAACTTGTTCGGAAAGACGAACGCACCCATAGCCGGATCGTGGGGGATCCTCCGCTCCACGACAGCAAAATGGATCATCTGTTTGACCTTTTCGCACCACTCCTGGTAGTCTGGCCTGTTCTGCTCTGGCTGGCTACTGATTCGCTTGCGACGCTTATCCTGCAGAAGGGGCCATTCGATCTGCAATATGGTGTAGTAGGGTTGGGTGGGTGGTTTATGAGGAGGGTAGGTTACGGGTACATGACGCAACTGAAAGCGGTGATGCAGTCGTCACTATCTACGTAACTGCAAAGGCCTAATCGACCAGGGATTAGGGTTGAAGTACAGGCAAGGGGTTAAGGGGATGAGGCATGGGGGTACAAACACATATCTACATCCTTACCGAAAACAGGCCCCATGCCACCATGCGGCTCTTGAACTTGGTGAACACCGCCCCGCCCCTCTTGAAGGAGATCTTGAACGCATAAGCGAACAAGGGGTTGCTGAAGGGCGTCCCGGTGGCCTTGTCAAAGTGCCAGTTGAGGGCCCACTGTTCTGTTTTTTGGCAGGGAGGGTATGGGTTGGAAAGGGTTTTGTAGAGAAATCAAGTGGGGGGATGAGTGTCAGGGTGAGCCACATCGCACGGTGATATGTAGCTGCCAACTGGCATATGGTAGGGCATATTGTGTTTTCGAGTTGCACATACCATCTCTGTACTCGGCTAGGAGTTGAACGTCATCGAACCAGGTCGTTGGTTGTAGCTCAGTGGGCAGGCTATCCACGAGATGGCTGTAATCAGCAAGGCCCATGCCGGTGTATGTTGCTGGCCTGAGGGTGGAGTTGATAGTTGACCTTGTTGAGGACAGCTGGTGGTTGAAGACTCCCATGGTTGACTTGTCATTGTGCAACCACAGCAGCTTCATTGCCTCGAGCCCTTCTGCAGACAAGTGGACAGAGAACGCTTCGAACACTTCCTCCGGTGCAGGGTAGTACTGTATTTTCTCCGGCGAGTTCAGAAACATGAGCTGAGAGCACACTAAGTAGGCTTTGCTCTGCGCAGTGGTGTAAGGTATACAACACGACATGGGAGAGAGAAACCAGCAGTTATGTGGGTGGCCGCGTGACCATGGGATTGTGACTAGCAACACTGTGTGAACTTGCCACGTCACACCCTGCGCCATCCGACACGTCCACCAACAACCCGGCCCATTCTGCCACGTCACACCTCCCTACCACAAGCCACGTCACCCCCCACCCACCTGACACACCTCGCTTCGTCATGCGCAGTTGTCACGTGTACCTTTTCTAACCGCCACGTCATCCCCAACCCTCACATGCTGCCACGTCACACCCACCTGCATCCGCCACGTCATCCCCAACCCTCACCTTCCGCCACGTCAGACCCTCCTGCATCCGCCACGTCCACCAAACAGCCCCACGTGCCACATCACACCCTCCTGCATCCGCCACGTCCACCAACAACCAGCCCCACGTGCCACGTCACACCCTCCCATCCCATGCCACGTCACCCCCCCACCCACCTGACACGCGTCGCCTCGTCAGTGGCCGCTCCTGTGTACCATTCCAAACCGCCACGTCAGCCCCAACCCTCACATGCTGCCACGTCACACCCTTTTGCATCCGCCAACAACCCGCCCTACTTGCCACGTCACACCCCCACCAAGAGCGACGTCACCCCCCACCCACCTGAAACGCCTCGCTTTGTCATGCGCCGCTCACGTGTACCCTTGTAGGGTGCCACGTCATCCCCAACCCTCACCTTCCCCCACGTCACACCCACCTGCATCCGCCACGTCATCCCCAACCCTCACCTTCCGCCACGTCACACCCTCCTGCATCCGCCACGTCCACCAACCAGCCCCACGTGCCACGTCACACCCTCCTGCATCCGCCACGTCCACCAACAACCAGCCCCACGTGCCACGTCACACCCTCCCACCCCATGCCACGTCACCCCCCACCCACCTCTCACGCATCGCCTCGTTACGCGCGGCTCCTGTGTACCATTCCAAACCACCACGACAGCCCCAACCCTCCCATTCTGCCACGCCACACCCTTTTGCATCTGCCAACAACCCGCCCTACTTGCCACGTCACACCCCCCACCAAGAGCCACGTCACACCCCCCACCAAGAGCCACGTCACCCCCCACCCACCTGAAACGCCTCGCTCCGTCATGCGGCACTCCCTTGCACCCTTTCACACCGCCACGTCATATCCCAACCCTCACCTTTTGCCATGTCACACGCACTTGCATCCGCCACGTTCACCAACAACCCGCCCCACTTGCCACGTCACACCCACCCACCCCATGCCACGTCACCCCCCACCCACCTGATACGCGTCGCCTCGTCACGCGCCGCTCCCGTGTTCCCTTCGAACCCGCCACGTCAGCCCCAACCCCGCCCTTGTTGCCACGTCAACCCCAACCCGCCCCATTTGGCCCGCCACATACCGGGAATGGGTTTGTCTCCTGCAACACTAGCACTCGTGCCTTGTCCACGGCGCTCATCGGCGGCGGGGTACCAGCCATAGGCAGGGCTGCCGACCCGCCGGCATAGCTGGCAGGTACTCCACGACGCAGGCCGAGCTGTGCAAACATGGCGTACATCTCAGACCGCAGCGCCTGGAACTCCTCCCGTGTAACAAACTGCTCGTGCTCCTCACTTTCACCTAGGGCACCCATGAGCGGAGGAAAAGGGTGTGAAGAATCCCCCCTCTGGCCAAGGGTATCAACGTCTTCTGCAGCAGTCCCGTGTGCCCTCACACTATCACGCTGGCGGGAAAAGGGGAGCTCAGGGAAGGGATTGGCATAAGTGCCTGCCTGATGCCCGCGCGAAGGACCGGCGATGGGGGAGACCGCCCTGCCCCGGACAGGAGAAGCGTGGAGTTGCCGAAATGGGTACGAGGGTGAGGCGAGTGAGGAGTGCGTGACGGTGACGGGTGGAGGGGATTCGGATTCCTCTCCTCTTGGCGCGCCGGGTGCCGTCGCAGCGACTTTGCTGGGGCCGGCCCATGGCGTGTAGAACCTTGGTGCGCCGGACGAGAGCGGTGTAACACTCGCTCTTCCGGCAGCCTTCGTTAGATGCATTCGTTGCACGCTTACGGGCGGCCCAATGCCTGTAACGCGAGGGGCTGAGATGTAGAGGGAGTGGGAAAATAAAAATTAGAGTCGATCGGTTTCAAGGCGGGGCCAGACATGCATGCATATTCAGAAAGGCTTGAATCTAGATCGGGTTTAGGGTTGTACTGGTTTGAGACAAGAGGGTTTACCTTGCTTGGCAGATTCGTCGACCTTCTCCTTCCCTGCAGGAGAGAAACAATGTGAATAAAGGGTGTTATTTGGGACGGTTTAGCAGATTGTTTAACACGTCACGGCAGTTGTATTGGACACAATGCTCACCTTTCTGTTGTCCCTTCAGTTTTGGGGCAGCCTGCGCCTTCTCGTTGCCACCTTTCCGCGGGGTGCTTCGGCGCACGCTGCGACGTTTACCGGCAGGTTCCTTCTTGCCGGTACCCACTCGAACCCCTTTGGCGCGGCCACCCTTTCCTCCTCCATCCCCTTTTGCACCCTGGCTCCCTTGCTTTTTACCAACCCCTTCACTTTCAACCTTCACCTTACGCGCCTTCGGTTTGCCCGCTGCTTCGCCGCGCGCAGCGTCACCTGCCCCGCGTTTTCGGGAAGGGCGAGTCCGGCCCCCCTCCTTCCCTGTCCCACTCACCCAACCGCCACGCCCGCCCCGTCTCTTCCCTGGCGCCACATCCTCCTCCTCCTCCTCCTCCTCCTCCTCCTCCTCCTCCTCCTCCTCCTCCTCCTTCTCTGATGCCTCCTCCTCCTCCTCCTCCTCCTCCTCCTCCTCCTCCTCCTCCTCGTCACCCTGCTCCTCCTCCTCATCCCCCTCCTCCTCCTCCTCCTCCTCCTCCTCCTCCTCCTCCTCCTCCTCCTCCTCCTCCTCCTCCTCCTCCTCCTCTTCGTCCTCCCCGCCATCATTCTCATCTTTAGCATCCTCCCCAACATCCGCGTCTTGCTCCTCCGCTTCCTCTTCATCCTCCTCTCCCTCCGCATCCTCCTCCTCATCCTCCTCCTCCTCCGTATCACCGGGGTCTTCATCGCCCCGTTTCGGCCTCGTTCCTGTCGCTGCTTTCTTGCCTCTCCTTCCGCCAGATGCTTTTCTTGCTGCGTGGCGGCCCTTCTGGCGCAATGCTTGACCGCCCGCCTTGCCACTAGCTTCCTTGGCGCCTCGCGGTGTGTCAACTTCCGCGCCTCCGGCGTTGTCAGCACTACCTGTCGTCTGGCGCCTCTTCGCCCGCGTGGTGAGGTCCCCGGGCACGGCGGTGTCATCATCCTCCTCCCCATCGCTCTTCCTTTGCCTACGCCTTCCCCATCCACCAGAAGGAGGAGAGCCACCGACCAGCCCCACTGACTCGTGTTGTGCCACCTTGTCCTTATCCAGCACGGCTGCAGAAACTTCGACCACGCTCGGCTGGAGCAGCGTCAGATGGTGTTGCGTTGCCGCCTCCTCGGACTCCTTGGTTGCGGCATGCTCGGCGCGAGGATCGCCTCCGTGATTTCCCCCTGTCGCCGAACCCTCCATCTCCGCCGACGGGAGTGCAAGACTCGCGCTCCCTCGCCCCGGATCTTCGTTGCCGCCAGTGGTGCCGTCTTTACTCGGACCGGGCTCGGTTCCAGCAGAGGCACCATCCGCAGCTTTGTTCACTGTAGAAACACGCTTGCGTGGCGTTGGTTTAGGCCCCTTGTCTGCCGCTTTCTTGCCGGCCTCCTGTTGACCGCGCGCGACCTTTTTTGCCGCCGCTTTTTTCGGCCCAATGCCACGAGCGACGGACGCATTGTTTTTTTTAGCGCCGCCACCACTCTCCCTATCGATTTGTTTAGACGTCCCCCTTGTCGCGCGGCGGCCGGCCTGTTCCTCCTCCATTGCTTGGTTACGTGTTGCACGTGTCATGGTAATCGTAGGAAGAGCAAAGTTGCAAATCGCGCGGAAGGGTTGAGCCGGTTTCGAAAGGGTTTTGCTACTGAATCCCACGAAGGCATAATCGGCCGTCTATCACTGTTATGTGTTTACGAAAACAGCCGCTTCAACTAAGTCTGAAATAGTAGCCACTATGCTTTGCGCTAAGGCCGATCTGGAGAGGCGTGTGTCAAGGCAACGAGCAGCGTCAAAGTGTTGGCCCAGGGAGTGACGGAAGCAGGTGGGTGGGGCACGAGGGTGGTTGGGGTGAGTTGCGAGACTAGAGAGAGAAATGTAACCCTATCAGGCTACATTGGACGGTGTACGTGTAGCCACCCTAGCATAAACCCACCTTCCGCTCGATCTCAGCCGCCCAATGGCTGAAGTACCTCTTGGCTGATAGGAATCGTTTGAGATGTGTCGGCCAATGACGGTTGCCAACGCATCAATCACAACAAGGGGTAAACCTGGTGTGAAACCTACAGTGCGAAATTAGTCAAATCCCTGCAAAGTACAGTGTTTTCGGTTGCAAAGTAACAACGCATTTCATCAAACTCTAAGTTGCAACTGGTTTTGTACGAGGTTGGGGTAAGTTAATCGGTGATTCTCACGTCACACACACAACGACCGTCTTGAATTATTACTTAGGAAAGATGTACTGCGCACTTTTAGGCTTTGCCACAATGGTTTAGGGCCAGCGGACGTCATTCTAACACGATTATCAATAATAACAAACGTGAATCCGTTGTGGTATGGTGTTGGATTGTCATCCATTCTTGCACAGACATTACACAAGGTGCTTAGAAGGCGTGGTATGAAGCACAGGCCCAACGCACAAGCGTAGATGCGTTATCGACAGCCATGTTTAGACTGTGCGATGATGCATCGTTCAGGCCTCCGCGTTGTGCGACTTGGTGAATCCGTTGTGGTATGGTGTTGGATTGTCATCCATTCTTGCACAGACATTACACAAGGTGCTTAGAAGGAGTGGTATGAAGCGCAGTCCCAACGCACAAGCGTAGATGCGTTACCGACAGTCATGTTTAGACTGTGCGACGATGCATCGTTCAGGCCTCCGCGTTGCGCGACTTGGTGAATCCGTTGTGGTATGGTGTTGGATTGTCATCCATTCTTGCACAGACATTACACAAGGTGCTTAGAAGGAGTGGTATGAAGCGCAGGCCCAACGCACAAGCGTAGATGCGTTACCGACAGTCATGTTTAGACTGTGCGACGATGCATCGTTCAGGCCTCCGCGTTGCGCGACTTGGTGAATCCGTTGTGGTATGGTGTTGGATTGTCATCCATTCTTGCACAGACATTACACAAGGTGCTTAGAAGGAGTGGTATGAAGCGCAGGCCCAACGCACAAGCGTAAATGCGTTATCGACAGCCATGTTTAGACTGTGCGACGATGCATCGTTCAGGCCTCCGCGTTGCGCGACTTGGTGAATCCGTTGTGGTATGGTGTTGGATTGTCATCCATTCTTGCACAGAAATTACACAAGGTGCTTAGAAGGAGTGGTATGAGGCACAGGCCCAACGCACAAGCGTAGATGCGTTACCGACAGCCATCCATTCTTGGATATTCGTTCTTCACGGTGCGGCACGATATATGTATTTGCTCCAAGCACCAATCATACGTTACGGCATGGAGTTACCGGGTAGTTCCCGTATCGTTATCGAGTAAGGATTGTTCAAGAACAGTCCCAAGGATATGAATGTTTACTATTTATGAATGATACGAGTTTCTTGTTAAGTTGTAACTTTACATATGCATTTCCAGGTTTGTTTGACGCCTCTGTAGCTCACCTACGTAATTCCGATTTTGAGGCTATATCGATTCGCGACACAATCAGAGATCCAAACGGATCTCTTCCCGCTCTTCCTCATCCTCCTCGACTCTCACGCACAGTTCATAAACACTTGTTCTAGACTCAATAGGCACGTCCTTCTCGCCTTGCTTGCGAATCACACACACGACCATGAGACTTAAGATCCAGTGCATCTCCCGTGGCCACGTCGTGGTCGCTGTAAACGGGGGCGACACGCCTTGTAGGGAAGACGGCCCGTGCTATGGGCGGTCTGTATCGTGCCTGGTAACGACCACGCGGCTCGACAACGTTAGCCAGTCATATACATTAGCGCGTGCGTCAAGTGCCAGTCCTGCAGTGATACAAGCCGCCCACCACAGTGCGCGCATTGGCGATGCTCGTGTAGCTGTCACAGACTTCTTGAACGGGGTAGTTAATGCGTTCACAAGCTTCATCACGGGTAGTAGCTTCATAGGCCAGGTCTCGACTCTACAACGGATCCGTAACTGATGGGCTCTTTACCAGGCGTCGTTTGCGAGTTCTGCACCAGATGGTTCCCCAACGCCCAAGTTTATGGCGGTCATAAGTCACGGCGGACCCCTTGCCAAGGACTATCCGCCGTGGCGAGGCCCACGCGATCTGCACCGACCGCCGGTCTTCACGCTTTGCTATTCGTCCACGACATTCTGTCGGACGCTCCAGCCGCTCCCGGTTCACCTACAGCGTCTAACGCATCCAACGCCGTCAGTGTGAGCCGACCTCCACGCGTTCCTGATGCTCACGTTGACGAAACTCCCAACGACGTGAACGAGGGGCCTCCTGAAGATGAACATCAACCACGGCATGGAGCTCCTGCGGCTGAGACGACTGACCATCCTGAGAGCCGGCCCGAAGGGAGTCATGCCGCGCCGCCAACCGTCATCTCCGGACAGAGCAATGCCATGCCCCTCAATCTGCTCGCGTTGAAGCTACTGCATTTCGTCCGGCGCGTGAATGGCGGAATGGGAATGGCCGAGGTTGACATCAACGGCCTGCTTCAGCTAGTCGTAGAGCCCGGCCTTGCGCCTCTTGTGAACTCGGAGCTCCGGAACTGTAAGGATCTGGAGCGGTTCGAGTTGGAGCGCTTGGCAGGGCTCAATCGCGGATGGTCGGTGGCGACCTTCGAGATTGACGGTCATCCACCACAGCGCTTGCTCTTCCAAAACTCAGCCCAGGTAAGCCGACTTTGCATTCAAGGCCGTGAAATGATGATGAGGCACACAGGGTTTGCATGTACTTAGTTATCCTTGTATTAACCGTACACCCTGCTTCTCCGCCACGAACCATGCCTCTCCTCTCACCTGCTTTCGCCACCGTACACCAGGCATTCGCTGAAATGTTTGGACATCCCAACAACGCGCCCGGCTTTAAGCTCAAGGCGCGTGTAGATGAGGACCCTGACGCAGGCGGCCGTCGCTATACCACGCCCGAAACAGGAACGTGGTGGAATGATGCTCAGGTAAGGAAAGACCACGTTGCCACCCCAAACCCAATCCTGAGTCATGCATCCATCGCAGCACTGATCTCTCAAGAGCATCTTGAGTGTTAAACCGTGTGTCCGTTGCCGCTTTGTCGTGCACTGCAGGAACACTTCGGTTGGTCCGAAGTTGTGGGGGGGATCATCTTATATTCGGATGTGACGCATATGAGCAACAACGGCCGGAAAAAGGCGTGGCCGCTCATGATGACGCTGGCGAACATCGCCCAGGCCAAGCGATGGGGGAAAGCCGGTCACACACTACTTGCCCTCCTTCCAATCCCCCCATCTGCAATGTCTGCCGTGGAGAAGGTGATGCTCTTCCAGCGTTGCGTCATCACCGTGCTGCAGCCGCTTCTTGATGGCATCGCCAGGTCCGTACTCGGTTTGCATCTTGCTAAGACATCATCTCACCACCTGCATGGTATGCAAACCCTCTCTGTATGTAGCATGGCCCTTTGCCCCTCGTCGTTCCTCCCTAAAAGCCGCAACCTTGAATGCCTGTTGCCACTCACTCCATTCCTTGCAGCGGGTTCCGTCTCAGGGACCCTTTCGGAGATTGGCAAACCGTGCGGCCCCTGCTGTACGCCTGGGTGTGCGACTACCCCGAGAGCGGCAAAATCAGTTGCACACTCTCGCATGGATCGCGGATGCCGTGCAGCATCTGCTATGCTGCAAAGGTGAGGTCACATGCCATCTGCACGCATTCAATTACATTCCCGTTTGTGGCTCGCCTGAGCGAACCCACATAGCTACCACCCTTGCCTTTTCTATCCCATCCCTCGGCCCCGTGCTACAACAGGAGCATCTGAGTGGTGTCAAGGCACGGAACACGCCGCGCACGCCTGAACAGCAGCAATGGATCGTTAACGAGGCGGCAGGGACGACAACTAGCCAGGACAACCCGTGCAAGGCCTACTCTACCTACCCTGTTGAGGTGAGTGACCTGTTTCCCCGGCCCATGAGTAGTCTATGCTCTCGCCCGCCCCGTCATGAATTGCCAGATGTGTTCTGCCCCATTGAACTCACCCGACTTGTGGTTTAGATTACCTATCCACTCTCACGAACATCTCTCCTCCATTCCCCACCACATCCCCATTTCCAGTGCGTGCTCTGGAAGTGGGATGTCCCGGGGACCGCGTGGGGCAATCCCTACCTCGTGGTGATGCCTGACATCATGCACCAGGCGGACCTAGGCATCATGAGCCACATTGTGGCTGTCGTGCGCAAGATGAAGAAGCGGCGTGTGAAGCAGATGGACAGGTCAGTGTTTTGGGGATTGGATTCGTTGCTCCTGGTCACAATTACTCAAACCATAAGTTCTGTCCTATTACTGACCTGTTTCTGCCCTTTTGGCGCCGCTGAACTGATGTGTATGGGCAGGCGCCTGTCTCTCATTCGCGACCGCACGCGCCTGAATCACATGCGCCTGCCGGAGAGCGCCTACTTCGAGACCGGCGCATGTGTGGCGGCCTATGAGCACAGGGCCGTCATGCAGGTATGAACCCTCCATTCCCTGTTGCTTGTCCTGGCCTAAACCCTCAAGCAGTCTGCTCATGCTGCCATTGTCCGTCATGCTCCACTCCTCACACCATCTGTGCTCACCCTCCCCTTTGCTGCTATCCACGTTCTTTGCAGGTCATGGTGTTTGTTTTTGCAGGTCTGCTTCGCCAGCCCCAGATGGATGCCGTTCGTGCCTATCTTGGCTGGTACATCCTGTGTTCCCAGCCACAGGGGCACACTGAGCGGTCCCTCCGGGAGCTGAAGAAGATGACCTCTCGGTAATAATATCACGCATGTAAATCCCTGTGCGTGGGATGTATGCTTGGCTACTGTAAATGTGCTCTTGTAGTAGGCAATCTTGTGAGGATGTTGCTGCTAAACTTTGATGAAAAGGATCAGAAATAGGAAAAGCATATGAATAAGTAGACTCTGTGAATGCATGTGTTGTCATCTCCCACTCCCATCAGGCTCGTTGAGCAGTTGCAGGCTGCGTTTCCAAAGCAGCCATCCTCTTGGTGCCTTGTGAAAACACATCTCATGTCGCACTACATCGACTCCATACGTCGGGCGGGTCATGTGACTGAATTCAGCACCAACATGTTCGAGCACTTGCACGGACCGTTGGTAAAGAGGATCTACCGTCGGTCCAACAAGCGCAATGTAGATGGGCAGATCATGAAGTTCCATGCTAGGCGCATTCCGGATGTGGTGCCGGTGGATGATCCTGCCGGTCGGGACACCGCCATGCGGCAGGTAAATCTGTTTAGTGCTTGAATTGCATGGATATGAATGCAGAATGTAATAATATCAATAGCATATGTTGGCAGGCGATTGAGACCGACACACGGACGCTCATCAAGGAGTCATACTCCCTCCCTGTGGAGTTGTCACAAGAATCCACCTCTACCAACTGGTTTGCAAGGAAGTGGGCCAAGCAACACCCTCGTGCCCAAGCTGCCCTCAAGGATGCGCTTATGCGTTATGCAGGATGCGTCACCAAGATTCGAGTAAGTAGTTGCAAGTTTATGCAATCAACCATCATTTTGGCTGGCCCGTATCATACATGACTAACATCAACTGTTATGCAGGCCCATGCATCGCTGGCAATCCCTGCAGCAGACGACGCCAGCTTCTCAAGAGTGTCTCACTTCGTTCGAGCGACCCCTGACTATTTTGAGGAGCCATGGTACTCGGATGTTGCAGTGGAGGGTGTAAGGTATGGTCGGAGAGAGGAGTGGTATGCAAGGTTGCTTCTGTTGTTCCATACCAAAATACGTGGAGAGAGGGAGGAGCTGGCTTACGTTAGATATTGGAATGCAAGCGGAGAGGATACAGCAACAGGATGCCTTCGCCTCAAGTGGACAACAGGAATGTACGCGTACTCCGTGATTCCCATTGAAGCGTTGCTCCGCCACGTCCATGTGGTGAAGGCATTCCATCTAGACAGTACCTATCTCCTTAATAAGTATCAAATGTGATGCATTTATCTTGTAATAAAATGGCCAGCATATTTTCATGCAGTCACATTTCAGGGAAGTCAAAGCTTACAAAACCAGTTACAAATTCAGAACAAAATTGGCAAGCTTAAAAAAACCGGCAATGTACCGGAGTCGCGGATTCGATTTCGACTTCGACAAACAAACGCGGTCCGAATTCATTCCGTGATTGGTCGCGATCTGGCTTCGGAACTTCGCCAACCAAAACACCTGAACTGTACCCCCCTTCGAACCCCCTTCAAAAATCAAGGTTTTTTGTGATGACACAAGCGAAGCAAAACACTACGGTATCGAAGCACCAGCGAGTCAACCCTTGGAGGTTGAAGTAACTGTCGGAGGTTACGCGAAATTCAAAGGTCAGCGACCTTTGACCTGACAAGTACAGCGCGACAGCAAGGACACACAACCGACTCGCTACAGAGCAGTTGCCCGAGTCGTCACTGTATCGAACCGCAACAGCAACAGTAAAGTAGTTGCAACCGTATCTCTTCGTATTCCTTGTACTCTTACATAATCTTGTATCTCTTTGCTTTAATCAACTTACTTTGCCCTCACATACTAGCGCAAGGTGGTTCACAACACTTTAATTAACGCTTCCGCTACTACACCAACTCTACCCAGAGTTCACCCCTGCAAAGATCCTAAGGGCTTTTCAGCCCAACAGTTTGTGTCTGGCACTGGTAATGTTGCACCACAAATGACATACCAGTAGCTACCTTGTTGCGACACCAATATATTATTTTCCTAGACCATATTTAAACAACAATCAAGGTAACAGGGTCACTGCTCTCCTTAAACAATTCGACAGTTGGTCCGTGAGGGATGTGTCTGGTTATGCACTGTCGGTGCTCATACTTGTGAGTAAACGTACGGTATTGGACAGCTCAACATTCCTTTGGTAGTAATGCTTTATATGTTCTTTCAACACTGTATTGCAGCCTTGCAAATAAATGTGTCATTTTGTGCCCCCCGTGCGCCATACCACTTACCTCAGTTCATTGCCACGAACGTTGTTCTCTCCGACTTGCGACCCAATCGCCACCACTCACAACTAACTCCCGAGCGTGCGTTCTTATCGCAGGTGTTCCATAACAGCTTCGTATCAGACTGTCATATCGGTGTACGAATTGCGCCAATGGTGCGTCCCCGTTTCTCCGAAGTGGCGATTTTACTCTTGACGTGACGCCTGCGCCAAGCTTCGTGCGACACGCGTGGAAGACTATGAAAATTAGCCACATAAAGTCTGTGCGGGCAGAATAGATATCTTTCATGAGCCCTAATACACTAGCGCACGTTTAAGCACTAGCAACATTTTGTATCGCTCCCTGCCGCTAATGGACGGATAAACGCCCGCTCCCACTGAATCATGCCCCATTGGAGCCGCAATTTTTTTTTTTATGCACGTTAACCACCATGTGATTGGTTGTTGAGGGAAACGAGGGACCTGGATGTCGCAAGGTGGAACAGAGCAGGAAACACTCAAACCCTTGTCACCTCCGTGCTCCTCTTGCGTGCCTGCTTGTGGGACGGTCCTCTGCTCCAGGCCCCTGTCTGATCCTTGTCCCTTCTATGCTCAACAATTTTTTAGTGCGCGAAGCGTAGCTGCCAGGTTGCAACGTCATAACTAACCCACACCTCAGACTACTGCGTGAATGGAAACCTAGACATTGCAATGGATAGTCAGACGATTAAGGGGCCCGATGGGGCGATCGTTTTGGCAGACTCGTCGAAATTGCCGGAGGAAAAAATATATATGGAGTTAGTTACAGCAAATAAAACGGCCGAGATCGTTAACGAGTACCGCAAGTACAATGCGTCGTCGGCGCGTGATGACGTTGAGTCAGGACGGGACTCTTCATCTGGTGACGAATCGAATAGCGACGGCGATGTTGGGCCATAGGCTAACAAGGGCGTGTCCTCCCCTCCAAAACGAAGGGAGAGGCGCGTGAGGCGCTTAGATGACATCGGTCCCAAAGCCAGCCAGAAAGGTACGTGTCTTTGGTACTAGCTGCTGAAAGGTAGACTTGCATGATTAATTACCTCCGACCGATCCAGTAAGTTCGGTTTGCCGTCATGTTTGACTTGTTCTCGTTACTGTAGCTCCGATTGTGCTCCCCCGTAAAATTGTCAGAGGACAAGCGTGACAACCGAAGGGGGCGTAAGCGCCGTCAACAAAAGAGAGGCACTACTTCACATGCTGCGTCTGAAAGCGACGAGGAGGTCTGTCAGAATCCCAACCACTAGACCATTGGGATAAAAGGGCTTGTTTCAGTAGCGGGTGAGTGTGCCCATAACCCCCCAGGCAAACGCGCCTGTAACCCTCTCCAGGATCAATCGGGCATCCACAGTGCAGATCTACTGACACCCCCCCACACTGGGAGGCCTAGGACTAAGCACAGCGGCAACGGCCTACATGTGCATACACCAGGAATCGAACCCGAGATCGCTCTGATACCATGTCAGAATCCCAACCACTAGACCATTGGGATAAAAGGGCTTGTTTCAGTAGCGGGTGAGTGCGCCCATAACCCCCCAGGCGAACGTGCCTGTAACCCTCTCCAGGATCAATCGGGCATCCACAGTGCAGATCTACTGACAAGGTCGAGGACGGCGGACCTGTCAAAGAAGGTGCGTATTTGTGTAATATCACCGGTTTATAAGTAGCACGTTACTCCCTGCATCGACTGATCATACTGATGCCACTTCGTGCAAATAAGGTTAGCACGCACTGCACTGCTAATGTTCTTGTGATGTCCGCCCTCGCAGCTCCGTCAGCAGGCAGGCGCGCAGGACAACGCGGTAGATGTTATGACCGTAGTGGGAAGGCTGCGGAGTATCCTGGCAGTCCATCTGGCCGCCTAGGAATGTCTCCGCGTGGCGACGGGCAAGAACATGGTGAGCTTGAAGGGCGTGGTGGTGGAAAGCGCAACAATGCGAAGGCGGCGGCGGCGGCCAAGGGCAATCCCTCGGGGAGGCTCTTGGAGGACGTGGCTGGTGGCGACGAGCAAGAACATGGCGAGCTTGAAGGGCGTAGTGGTGGAAAGCGAAACAACGTGAAGGCAGCGGCGGCGGCAAAGGGCAGTCCCTCGGGGAGGCTCTCGCAGGAGGTGGCTGGTGGCGACGAGCAGGAACATGGCGAGCTTGAAGGGCGTGGTGGTGGAAAGCGCAACAACGAGAAGGCGGCGGCGGCGGCCAAGGGCAGTCCCTCGGGGAGGCTCTCGCTGGATGTGGCTGGTGGCGACGAGCAGGCGCTGCCCAGGCCCGTTATAGAAGGTTGGCGGTTCCTGGCTACATCTGTCGTTGATTTTGAGGTTGCATAGCCTTCGCTGCCACCCTCCTTGTATATGGTTACCTGTTGCACCAACAACTATGTCGTGAGTGACGTGACACCGACATTGTCTCTCTCATATCCCTCTCGCTGCAGGGCTAGCAGAGCAGCGAGGTGGTGGCGGTATCGATTAGGATGAGGACAAGCCTGTAGCAGTGACTGCTGGGAAAGAACATGGACGTGAAGATGTGATTCTGTACAAACGACGCAATGCTGTGGACTCGGCTGATCGCGACCGTAATGCGAGACAAGCTCGACAAGGGACAAAACAGTATGTTTCGAGCTCGTCGGGTTCGGAGGAGGGATCCAGCGATAGTGAGTCAGGCAGCTCATCCGAGAGTGAGGAAGTATACGAGGACGAGGAGGAGGAGGAAGAGGAAGAGGAGGATGAGGAGTTGGAGCCGGAGAGCGAGGATGAGGAGGCTTGGCCTTTGAAGAGGAGGGGTGTGCGGAAGACTAAGAAGGGCAATGGAAAGCGAAAATCGGAGACAGGACGGGTGAAGAGCTGTAAGCAGAGTGTGCGTCGTGCCAAACCACATGGCAAGCGCCAGAGACCTCGATTCGAAGCTAAAATTGTGGGTGTGTGTAGCAAGGCGAAGCGGGAGTTGGATTTTTACGAGTCCATGGGGCTACGATGTCCATCAAGCCCTCATTATCGGAAAGCCACTGACCCGTATGCTGCGTTACGCGAGCAGATGGATTCGTCTGGGAAGGGAGATCCGGTCGCTTGGGGGTCAGCGCGGTTTGGTAGGGAAGCGACGGACCCACGTGCAAAGCTTTCGGGGGGTCACGCGGTTCAGGTGAAAATCGAGGGAGCAACAAAGCGGCACGAACCCTCGGCCGCCGCAGCAGCCAATGACGGTGTGGGAGGAGGTGTGTGGGCAAATTCCTTGGGTGAATGTGGCGGCAGTGTGGAAGGCTCCATGTGGGATGTACGGGATAGCAGGGGAGAAGGAGGAGTCTTGAAAATGGATCCGGCGACTAAGGAGGGGAGGGGCGAGAGCATGGGCACACCTGGCGCATCCAGTCGGCCCAATGTGGCTGGCGGCAAGACGGTGGAGCAGCTCATGCGGGAGCTTGCCCAACGGGATCGCAAAATTGCGGCACTCAAGGCAAGGCCAGGAGCCAAAGGACCTGTCAAACCCTGCACCCCTCCGTCAAGGCCTCCTCCTATTGCGTCTCTGTCGAGCGGCCCATCTGCAGTGGGCCTCGATCCAGGCGTGGCGCCAGAAAGCCCATCGACGGTAGACGTACCGGTGCGTCGAACGCGTGGGATGCCCAAGCCCAAGCTGCTGAAGGTGGGTATGTTTAAGTGTTAAGCAATGTGTGGCATGCGGCTCAGTGATAGCTGCAGCTCTCTCTCTCAACACCTCGTTTCCCCCACCTCTTTATGCTGGTCAGAGTGTTTGTACCATTATGCGCAGTGATAGCGGCCTGGCTGCGGTGTGATAGGCACTCCCAGTACGCCCCGCTTCAGGGACGCTGGCGCTGGGCGTACGATACTCTCACACTCTGCCCCACCTCTGCGAGCTCACCATAACTGTTCTATTTCCTCCCCCCCCCCCCCCCCCCCCCCTCTCTCCCGTCACTCCACCTCCTCTTCCAGAGCCCGTGTTCATGGCGCTGCTTGTCTGGTATGGGTGGCATGCGGCGCAGAGATAGCAGCAGCCCTCTCTGTCATCCCCACGCGCCCAATCCCTTCTTTCCGCTTGCTCCCCCCCCCCCCCCCCCCCCCTCTCTATCCCACCCCTCCCCCTCCTCTTCCAGAGCCCCTCTAAACGGTGCTGCTGGTCTGGTGTGGGTGGCATGCGGCGCAGAGATAGCAGCAGCCCTCTCTGTCATCCCCACGTGCCCAATCCCTTCTTTCCGCTTGCTCCTCCCCCCCCCTCTCTATCCCACCCCTCTCCCTCCTCTTCCAGAGCCCCTCTAAACGGTGCTGCTGGTCTGGTGTGGGTGGCATGCGGCGCAGAGATAGCAGCAGCCCTCTTTGTCATCCCCACGCGCCCAATCCCTTCTTTCCGCTTGCTCCTCCCCCCCCCCTCTCTATCCCACCCCTCTCCCTCCTCTTCCAGAGCCCCTCTAAACGGTGCTGCTGGTCTGGTGTGGGTGGCATGCGGCACAGAGATTGCAGCAGCCCTCTCTGTCATCCCCACGCGCCCAATCCCTTCTTTCCGCTTTCTCCTCCCCCCCCTCTCTATCCCACCCCTCTCCCTCCTCTTCCAGAGCCCCTCTAAACATTGCTGCTGGTCTGGTGTGGGTGGCATGCGGCGCAGAGATAGCAGCAGCCCTCTCTGTCATCCCCACGTGCCCAATCCCTTCTTTCCGCTTGCTCCTCCCCCCCCCCTCTCTATCCCACCCCTCTCCCTCCTCTTCCAGAGCCCCTCTAAACGGTGCTGCTGGTCTGGTGTGGGTGGCATGCGGCACAGAGATTGCAGCAGCCCTCTCTGTCATCCCCACGCGCCCAATCCCTTCTTTCCGCTTTCTCCTCCCCCCCCTCTCTATCCCACCCCTCTCCCTCCTCTTCCAGAGCCCCTCTAAACATTGCTGCTGGTCTGGTGTGGGTGGCATGCGGCGCAGAGATAGCAGCAGCCCTCTCTGTCATCCCCACGTGCCCAATCCCTTCTTTCCGCTTGCTCCTCCCCCCCCTCTCTATCCCACTCCTCTCCCTCCTCTTCCAGAGCCCCTCTACACGGTGCTGCTGGTCTGGTGTGGGTGGCATGCGGCGCAGAGATAGCAGCAGCCCTCTCTGTCATCCCCACGTGCCCAATCCCTTCTTTCCGCTTGCTCCTCCCCCCCCCCTCTCTATCCCACCCCTCTCCCTCCTCATCCAGAGCCCCTCTAAATGGTGCTTCTGGTCGCGTGTGTGGCATGTGGCGCAGCGTGTAGCGGGCCGGGCTGCAGCGGGGGTTGTGACTCTTAGTACGAGGAGAACATGACCCCTTACGCAGGGCGTACGGTGCTCTCACACTCTGCTCCCTCTCCCATATGATTTCACTCAGACTAATTCATCCCCTCTCTCCCCCCTCTATCTCCCTGCTCTCCCCTACCTCAACCAGAGCCCCTATTCATGGTGCTGGTGGTGGTGTGGGTGGCCTGCGGCACGTGTTACCCAAATCCCACTCTCTTGACCTCTGGTTTCCGCCCTTCTTTGGGAGTCACCCACATATCCTTTTTTCCTATCCATCCGGCTGTCGTAGGTTCATTTTGCGGAGGGGCGGGACCGGATGTGCCTCGAGGCGCCAGACCATGCCATAGACTTCTACCCAATGCTCGAACAGCGCGTGCAGGTGTTGTATGAGGTTATCAGCGAGACGCACATCATCAACATGATGCAGCTGCGAGAGGCTATGGAAGACAAAAACATCATAGGCGCTTTTAAACGCGCCTAGACGTCATGGAAGAACGAACGTGGCTTCCACCTCAAGCGCAGAGTGCTCGTCACTTTCGGCAAGAAGGTAGAAGGCCTGCGTGCAGCCGAACTGTGGATGGGCACCAAGAAGAAGCGGAAGATGTGGAAAAAATACCAACCGAGTGAGTACTTGCGTGACTGTTTTCCATCCCCTATTGACATGTCTGCTCATGCACCCCTCGTGCATGCCCCACGTTGATGAAGCACATACCCCCAATGCATCCCCACTTTGGCACGCGACTACATACCTGCTCTCCTCGCCCAAGCTTGTAGCGCATGTGCAAACACATCCGCATGACAGCCATCCGTTGGTTCTTCTCCCACACTCCCCTTCTCCCGCCCCCCGTTTAACTCCCGCCCTCCTCTTCTCTCCTGCCACCCCCTTCTCTCCCGCCCTCCTTTCCTCTACCGCCCTCCCCTTCTCTCCCGCCCTCCCCTTCTCTCCCGCCCTCCCCCTATCTCCCGCCCTCCCTTACTCTCCCGCCCTCTCGCCATTCATTCCACCCCGCCCTCGATGTTCATCCATACCCTTTGGACAACCCTAAACCATGTCATGCATGATCACGGATGTCTCATGCTTCCCCGCATTGTCATACATGCGCGCAAGAGGGAAACAGCGGGTCAGCTCGTGGGGAAACAACAGAGACGGGCTCCCGTTTGCCAACGGCCGGTTTGTAGATGCGGTCCGGGAAGCATTTCGGAATTTCTGTGTCGGGTGCCGGGTGTGCGTCAAAGCATACCACATTGCCTGGTCAATCATGGTGGTACGCAATTATTGCTCAACCCATGGTATGCTCTAGCTTGGCATGCTGTTTTAAAGTCCCTCGGCATGGTATGTGGGGCATTCAGCGCAGCCTCTAAACTCTGCACGCGAGTGTCCACTGAAGTTGCTGTTTTTCCTCCATCCCATACTGTGCTATGCCTTCTCAAATTGACCAGGGCTTATCAAAGGTTAAGAGGACTGACTGGAACGTCTCCAACTCCCACCGGAAGAACAGTGAATGGATGGGGGGTTTGCACTGTAATGTGCGGTGGATTATCAAGGACCACTTCACACGCCACACCCCCGTGTACAACACAGACGTGAAGGGCTTCAAGTGGGGCGACCGTGGGCTGTATGTTCACGAGTCAGGATTTGAGGCCTTCCGGGGGAAGGCTGAGCTTGATGCCGAAACGAAGGACCTGAAGGAGGAAGAAAAGGAGGTGTAGGACTCGGAGGACATGGAGGAGGATAAGGAGGAGGAGGAGGAGGAGGAGGAGGAGGAGGAGGAGGAGGAGGAGGAGGAGGAGGAGGAGGAGGATTAGGAGGAGGAGGAGGAGGAGGAGGAGGAGGAGGAGGAGGAGGAGGAGGAGGAGGAGGAGGAGGAGGAGGAGGAGGAGGAGGATGACGAGGAGGAGGACGAGGAGGAGGACGAGGAGGAGGACGAGGAGGAGGAGGAGGAGGAGGAGGAGGAGGAGGAGGAGGAGGAGGAGGAGGAGGAGGAGGAGGAGGAGGAGGAGGAGGACGAGGAGGAGGAGGAGGAGGACGAGGACGAGGACGAGGACGAGGAGGAGGAGGAGGAGGAGGAGGAGGAGGAGGAGGAGGAGGAGGAGGAGGAGGAGGAGGAGGAGGAGGAGGAGGAGGAGGAGGAGGAGGAGGAGGAGGAGGAGGACGAGGAGGACGAGGAGGACGAGGAGGAGGAGGAGGAGGACGAGGAGGAGGACGAGGAGGAGGAGGACGAGGACGAGGACGAGGACGAGGACGAGGACGAGGAACAGTGGGGGCAGGAGCGGAGGAAGAGGAAAAGGCACAAGAGACCTAGGGCAGGCGGGAGGGATGAGGAAGAGGATGAGAAACGGGGGGTGCAAGAGCTTAGGAAGGGCAGAAGGCACAAGGGAGGGAAAACCAGGGGAGGCAGGAGGGAAGCGGACGAGGAAGAGGAGAAGGAAGAGGAGCTGGGGGATAAGAAACAGGGGGGGCAGGAGCGGAGGAAGGGCAGGAAGCACAAGAGAGGCAGAGGGCAGGGAAGCAGGAGGGAAGAGGAAGTGGAGGAAGATGAGGAAGAGGAGGAGCAGGAGGATGAGAAACAGGGGGGGCAGTTGCGGAGGAAGGGTAGAAAGCACAAGAGAGGCAGAGGCAAGGGAAGTTGGAGGGAAGTGGAAGAGGAGGAAGAGGAGGAAGAGGAGAAAGAGGAGGAAGAGGATGAGGATGAGGATGAGAAGCAGGGGGGCCAGGAGCAGAGGAAGGGCAAAAGGCACGAAAATGGCAAAAGAAGGGGAGGCAAGAGGGCCAAATGATGGTGTGACGAGACAAGGGGGGCTGCAGATGAGGCATGCGTGGAGTTTACAAAAGGGGACAGCAGGAGAGGCATCACATACGTGCGAGGAGAGGCATTGGTGGAGACAGCAAGGGGGGCATCAGGGAAGGCACGCGTGGATAGAGAAAGGGGGACAGCATTACGGAGGGGAGTGGTGCAAGGGCCGCAGCAGTATAGGCATGACCAGATAGGACAAAGAAAGCAGCAGTAAAGGCTTGACTGGAGGATGTCTAAGGCGGAGCAGCAGACGCATGACAGGGCTGGACATGCGAGCAAGCAGTGGACGCATGGGCAGGGCAATAGTACCACAATTAGTGAAGGAGGGATGGGAGATGCAGGAAGAGAGGCAGGAAGTGGGGTCGCAGCCAAGGCATGGATCATGGGGGCTAGGTGTAGGGGCGAGCATGCTCGGCCTAGAGCACGAGACATGGGGTGTAGTGGGAGACATAGTGTACGGGAGCATGAGAAGCAGGTTGATGCAGATCACCCTAACTGGCGGGGGTCTTTGACTAGAGAGGGTGGGGTGTAGGATGCTGTTGTATGTGCCTTTTTTGTTGAGAATAAAACCCATTTACCAACGCTTCTGTAATGGTCATTTTGGATGCTAGGATGAGGCAACTAAACATCTTGTTAAACAACATGTTAACCATTGCAAGTCTCCAATCCAACTTCATTATAACTAAACCGGATGTCCTTGAAGAGTACAATGCAATGAGATCCAATCTCCAAAATTGCTCTGCGGAAACTCCAACCAAACTTCTGCCGAAGGTTTTCACCTGAGAGGTTTGAACAGAGAAGCATCGCAGAAGCATTCGAACAGCGTTCGACAAAGCATCCAACAAAATAGTGTACCAAACAAGACGTTTATAAATCATTCAACAAAGCTTAAAAGCAACTCTTTCCAGAGGTTTTCTGGACGCAGGATTTTTGTGATGTAATACAATGGCCAACCAACATGAAACTTGACCCTTGACTTGATCACCATCAACATTATGTTCCTGTCAGGCTAGTTTCTCTCATATGTCAGCCCATGCATGGCCCGGAGGCCACAGCACAGTGCACGGGACATGCCATCGAGTGCTTGCTTGCACCCTTAACATCCAACTCCTGTAGCAGCTTCAGCTCGGTCAAATCGTCTGGCAAGGCCTTCAATTGCTCACAGTCAGAGAGGCTGAGTGTCCTCAGCCTGGTCAGCTTTGCAAACCTGGGAGGAAGGGAGCTGATAGAAGTACAGTCAACTCAAAGTAGGTGCAGGCAGCGAAGCTTCGTGAGCGAAGACGGTAGCTTCTGCAGGGCCCAACACTCTGGTAGATCCAGCTTACGCAGCCTGGATAATGCACCGATGCCAACCGGGATCGACGTAAGCTTGGGTGCAAGGACCTTTAACGATGTCAGGTGTTGGAGCTGTGAAACCGTTTCTTGCAGCTCCCTAAGCTCCTCAAAGTGACATACTCGCAATTTTCGCAGCTGCTGCAATGCTGAGCCAATGCTTCCTGGAAGGGTCCGAATCCTTTCACCATGCCAGATACTCAAGACTTGGAGCTGAGAAAGTGGGCTCAAGGGAATAGGAAACTCTTCAACGTTGTCTGCCAACCTCAGCTCCAAATGCCTTAAACGAGACAGGTGGTAAATGCAAGGCTGGATGTATGTCTGACCATTGTCGTTCCAAAACAGGTCCTCAAGGGAGAGTGGCAGTGACATAGGAAACTCACACAGTCGTTTACACCGTGTTACCTCCAACCTCTGTAACTCCCCAAGGCCGCTTAACCTTCTTGGCAGCACAGAAAGCTGTTGACACTGCTCAATGATCAAGGCTGTGAGCCTTGTGAGTCGTGTAACAGATTCTGGAATCTCGACGAGAGAAGAGCAGTTCCGAATGCAGAGATGCTGCAGGTTAGTCAGATTGCACAGACACTCAGAGACATCAACAATTGAGGAAACTGAAGGGGGAAGGTGCTCCTGCTTGCAGATTTCTAAGTGAAGAGTCTCAAGGTAACTGAGCCATCCAATCCAATCTGGAAGCACCATCTTCCCAATATGCTTGAGGCTCAGAGTCTTGAGAGTTGTAAGACTGCAAATCTCTGCTGGCAGCTGCATCTTGCCACAGTAATGCAGGGAAAGACTCTCCAGAGAAACAGCTTGGCAAAGGGATTCAGGTGGATTTAAACAAGACAGGTTGTGCAGGATCAGTGATTTATGGGACGGAAGCTCTCCGAAGTCGTTGGAAAGGCTGTGAAGCTTGCTGCAGCCTAAAATGGACAAGCGCTCCAATGCACTCAGGGAAGTGATGCTAGCGGGGAGTTGCTCAAGCTTATAACACTCCTGAATGGTAAGCTCACGGAGGAATGGCAACAGCTCTCCAAAGTCATCGGGGAGTCGCTGGAGGTTGGCGGAATTGGTGATCACCGGCTTTTCTAGACGGATGCACGGTGATTGTGTAGGAAACATCGAAGTAATATTCGGGGTAGAATCCGAGAACTCGATCATCTTCAGGTAAGGCAGCTGAGAAGATGCAAAAGTTGCAGCAGATGGTGAAGAGTTCTTAGGTTTGCAAATCTCATCGGAAATCGAAAGTATAGAGAGCCTTGAGATGCGAGCGAGGCTTGACAGTTGTTGACGTGTCAATTTTGAGACAGCAATATGGAGAGAAGTGAGAGATAATAGCGATGCAAATCTGGAAAGTGTCAAGGCTGAAACGTCGGTTAGAAGAACAGTGTGGAGATGCTGTAGCTGAAAGAAAGAATCCGGCAAGTCAGTATCTTTATGGAGGCAATGAAGCGAAATCTCCTCCAGGTGAGTACACTTCAGGAAGAAATGGTCCAGGCCGGCTTCAGTAACCGGGTGCTCATCCTTGCTTCCTCCACATTCCGTCGGTGCGATCCTGCGACCGACGTGAAGGGTCTTCAGCTTGGGATGTGAGGAGGCAAGCCGAGCGAGAAAAGAGTCGTCAATCATCTCGACACTGCCATCGCTCAAGTGAAGATTGGTGAGGTTGTCGAAACAAGCCACTACGTTCGCCAGATCTTGACGAGATACGAAGCGGTTTTCTTGGACTGAGAGACTAGTGACCTGACGCTTAACGAGTTGACGCCAGCGACTGCATACGGATGCGATGAGCAGATTAACTGCTGCATCTGCCAAGGCTGGAGGAGTGAATTTATCTGCATTGAAATGCCAACGCGGAAGCAATTACCACGGTGTAGTACCTCCTTGTGAAGGCAATTTATTCTGGAACCTTATAATCCTCGTAAGAAGGTCATCTGAGAGTCGATTAATGTGTGCGAGACGCTCCATCTGAACTTCACGGATCGACAGCAAGGACTGCTAAGAAATGTATGAGGATTGAAACAAGATTTCCTTCCCAAGGGATAAACTGACAAGGGACTACGAAAGTCTGCTCATATACGGATCTCACAATCTCAGCTCCTCATTCATTCTATACTAAAGATTTGAAAAACACGCAGCAACATTCGCTTTCTGATCTGCGGTCTGGAGGTAAGCAAGTACGCGCCGTGCTTGTGTTGCAGGAAGAGCTGCGGATATTAGGGGAGCTCCTTAGAAATTGTCGAAGCTGGGGAGATGGTGGCTGATGTGTTTTCCTACTCTCGAGGTCGCTCATGGCTAGACCTGACGAAGCAGCAAACGAGAGCCAGTCTTGGCTAGATGGGATTCCCTTCAGTGAGCCCAACCTGGGCTCTAGGTGACTGGATTACACGCTGGACGCAAGGCTACGGGAATCTCACTCTGAATCCGGGGACCCCCCACATATAGCCTTGAAAGTACAAGGTTTGGTTAGACGTACCCTTTTCATGATTCGGACAATTTCGAGATTTAGCTCTTCAAGCGAGGGTGGTGACTTTGTTCTCTCAAGCCTCGATTTAAGCACAGCACCTCGCTTCGATTAGCTAGCCCCCTCAGCGCGTCGAGGTGAAATCCTTGTGACTTGAAACTCTACCCAACCGTTCTGGATTCTTGATGAACCGACCGCAACCACGCAAAACATCTCATCAGACCACAATAAGGAACCACAGAACTGTAATTTATTGCTTCAGTCCCTCGTCAGAAGCTGGCTAACCGTTCGAACAGCCGTTTATGCGGCGATGCTTGAACCATAAGGCCAAGTGAATCGCTGTTTTCGCAGGCTTTTGCATTACTTGGATAATTGGGAAGTCACTTACGGCAACTCTTCCGTCTAGGTCGCATTTACCCCTACTACTTCACGACTACCAGTCGTCAGGTCGCAGGCACTTACCAGTCCTCTGTAATCTGACCAGCTGCGTGATCGGCCTTGCTTGTCATCCAGCTCTCGGCGTGTGCTCGCTTCACATTCGAGTACCGTCTCGGCATCGTGCATATACAATTCGACATTCCTTATATCGTCGTGCCTAGTTAGAATCCCTTGACATATCGTCTGAGAATTCTGAAAACCAGAAAATCCGACATTTCGGATATGGTTGTGCCTGATTAAGATCCCTCGGCGTACCCGCAATCGAGTAAAGGACGATGGACGTATGATGAGCTGAGGTAGCCTTTTTCAGAGTAAATTCTAAGGTTAAGGGCTTCATAATTGATTTAGGATAGAGCGTGTGAGCAGGATAAAACGCTTTACCACCACTTAGGCTAGGGAACCAGCAAACAACCGCATCAGATAGCAGCTTTAGCCGGTATCCCTTCAAGGTGGCTTCTTGATTCGAACCAGGAGGCAGCTAATTGGTTTGCGGGAAGCCGTCCGGTGCAGTCCGGTGCAGTTCGGAGCAGCATGGCCAACGCTCTAGAGGATCTCGAGAAAACCCTCGAGGCGAGTAGCTCGGCACGCTGCTGGTTTCACTGCGCTGTTCTGCCGCTGGCTAGGCGTTCAGGCAACCTGCGGCCTCTTCTTCCTTCCCACCCAAATTACACCCACTACTGACATCAAGTCAAATCAAGCCGCTGTTTTTGTTACCCTCCCTCTCTCCAGACCAGCTCCCAAGTGCATGTATCAGAGCTCCCAAGTGCACCTTTTCTGTCCTTTCGCCCTCCAGACCAGCGCTCATGTGCACATCTCAGGCCTCCACCCCACTTTTGAGGCACCTCAATTGCCGCATTCGCATGTGTGTCCTACCCTCCCTCCATCCCTCTCTCCCTCCAGACCAGCTCTCAGGTGCACATCTCAGGCCTCCACCCCACCATTGACAGCCACCCCCCTGCTCCCACCGCCGCTGCACTCCCCATCCCACCCTCTGCCCGCCCCTCCTCGTCCTCCGCCTCCTGCCCCTCCCCCTCTCTCTCCGACTCCCCCGCCATCCGCCCCACCATCACCTCCTCTGCCTCCGCCTCTCACTCCTCCCTGCTTAACTCAACATCCTTCTCTCTCAACCGCTCGTCACTGACCTCTCTGATTGGAGCTCACGGCAAGGAGCCGTTCCTTATTGGTGAGATCCCTTCCCCATGACCTCTCCCCCTCTCCTCCCGACATTGCTCCACGTCCTTCTCTCTCGACCGCTCCACATTGGTGGGTGAAGAGTATTTTTGAGAATTCTTTAAAAATACTCTGTGAACTTATTTTGTACGTACAGCCCCACCCAACCACACCTCGCCCCCCTGCCCGCCTCTCCTCCTCCCCACCCTCGTTCCGCCGCCCACTCCTTCCCTCCTCTTACTCCAGGCGTGTCAGGGGGAACGGCATCGGGCAAGACAACAGTGTGTGAGCAGATCATTCAACAACTGCACGACCACCGGGTGGTGCTGGTGCACCAGGTGAGATGCGGTGGTGTGCGATGCATTGGAAAGACAGGTGGACTGTGGTTGTTGAGTCAAGTCAGCAGTCATTCATTCAGCAGCTGCACGACTACTGGGTGGTGCTGGTGCATCAGATGAGAGGTGGTGCAATGCGGTGCAGCATGTGATGATGTATGGTGGGGTGTGAGATGGGGGAGTGCAGTTCCATGCCGCGCCATGGCGTGCATGTGCCCGACCGAACCCTACTGTATGAGGAGGTTTGAGGCGTCTACTGTACCACATGCAGCCTCTGAGGTGACATGCGTTCTCTTCAAACTCTCTGCTTTCGTGCTTGCTTGCTGACAGACAGGAATCCTTTTGCCGAGAGTTGACAGAGGAGTGTTTCTGGGCATAAGCATGTGCGCTAAGCTGGAAACTCTGCGTGTTCTCACTTGCCTCCCTCCGTGCTTCCATGCTGGCAGGACTCCTTCTACCGGGGGTTGACAGAGGAGGAGCTGAAGCATGCCAGTGAGGGGGTCTTTGGCGCCTCAGAAACCGTGCATGTGGGGAAAGGCATGTTTCTGAAGCGTTTTCTTGCTTTCGTCCGTGCTTGCTTGCTGGCAGGACTCCTTCTACCGAGGGTTGACAGAGGAGGAGCTGAAGCATGCCAGTGACTTTAATTTTGATCATCCTGGTAAGTGCCATGGTTCGCCATGGTGATCATCATAGTTTTGCCCGTCACCATGGCTCACTCAGTTGGGTTTGCATTGGATTACCACTTGTTGCTGCTTGCGGAGCGGTTACCATTGCAATTTGACAGAGGAGGAGCTCAATCATACCATGATTGTCCTACTTCAAATCCAACCGTCCTGGTAACCGCCGCCACCACTGCTGGTTTCCTAAAACCACTGTGAATTGTTTCCTGGTAACCGCCAATTGAAGAACGCCTCACAACCATCACTACCAGTTTCCTGGTGAACATTCTTTGCTTTCCTTTCCACCCCCGTTGCTCTCAAGGAGTGCCGGCGGCCCTATCAGTGGAATGATGGATAATCTTGCAAGCTGCCCTGCCCTGCCATTGTGCCCACCCGCCTCCTTCCCCTGTCCTCCCTTCTTGCCATCTCCCCCCCACCTTCTCCCACTCAGATGCATTTGATACGAACACGTTTTGTCCCATCCTCATTGCTCCAAAGGAGAACCGGTGGATGGATGGATACCTGCAGTGCTATACGCCTTCCTCTGCCCCCGCCTCCAACTCCTGAACCCTCTCAAACCCCCCCCTTCCCCCTCCTCCCTCCTTCCCCCTTCAGACGCCTTTGACATGGACGCACTGCTTTCCAGTTCCAACCATTGTTGCTCTTAAGGAGGGTCGGTCGGTGGAAATCCCCATGTCTGTCTGTCCCCTTCCTGATCCCTCCCCTCCTCCCGTCCTGATCCCTCCCCTCCTCCCCTCTCCCCTTACCTTGTCAGACGCTTTTGACACGGATGCGCTGCTTTCAACCATCGTAGCTCTCAAGGAAGGCCAGTCAGTGGAGATCCCAGTGTATGACTTCAAGACACACCAACGGAGCACGGCCGTGAGGAAGGTGCGTGTTTGGATGGAGGGAAGGTGGTTGCACGGCCGTGTTTGTGCGTGCGTGCCCTCCCTGGTTTCAATCTCAAGGAGGGCCAGTCAGTGGAGATCCCAGTGTATGATTTCAAGACACACCAACGGAGCACGGCTGTGAGGAAGGTGCGTGAGTGGAAGGAGGGTGGGTGTGTGGTATATGACATTATTTTCCTGTGCATTCACCCTCCCTTGGCATTCTCAAGGAGTGGCAATTAGTGGAGATTCCCGTGTATGATTTCAAGACACACCAACGGAGCACGGCTGTGAGGAAGGTGGGTGGATGGGAAATGATTACTGTGGTGGGTAAAGGTTACCGTACGATCATGCTTGCGTATGTATGCGTACTTTCGTGGTTTCACTCTCGAAGGCATTATGGTGTTCCATGATGCCAGGGTGCGAGTGCTGATGAACATGAAGATCCACGTGGATACAAAGGCCGACGTGCACATATGAAATGAACTCATGAACACAGATGCACTCTCATGCACACATAAGGCCTCTGGATACTCACCAAACCCCTCAAACCCCCCCTCTTCCCTTCCTGTCTCCCTCTTTCCCGCCTGCCTCCCCTTCTTCCCCCACCCTTACCCTCCACTGAAACACCCACATCAGACCAACTCTGCTGACGTCATTGTTCTCGAGGGCATCCTAGTGTTCCACGATGCGAGGGTGCGAGCACTGATGAACATGAAGATATTTGTGGATACAGATGCCGACGTGCGATTGGCCAGGAGGATCCGCAGGGACACGCTGGAGCGAGGGCGCGACGTGCAAGGGGTGATTGACCAGGTGTGTGTGTGGTTACAACAAGGGGTGTGACTTTAACGAATGGTGATTGATCAAGTGTAATAAAAATATATATATCATACAACAAGGGGTGATCAGCCTAGTCGGAGGGAGTAGATCTCGAATGTGTGACTAGCGAGGCACGGCGTGCAAAGGGTGATTGACCAGGTGTGATTGTATGAGATTAGGTGTGATTATAACGGGTTTAGGTGTGACTATAAAGAGTTCCGATTGATCGAGTGTGGTTGTAGGGGGGAGGGGGTTCACCAGGTCTTATTGTAACAGAAGGATCTTGAATATTCCACCAAGGGGTGGTTTACTGATTGACCTGATTATCGCACGCGACCATATTCGGAGACACAAACAGATGGAGACGCGCGATTGGCCAGGAAGTCGGCAGCGACACACTGGAGCGATGGCTTAGAGGATATATCTGAGAGCATGAACAATCGGCTGTCATGTCTGCGGGAGCTCATCATCAGCGAGTGCTGACGTTTCTCGGCACAACCCGAGCAGTTCACCTCATTGACTCGTCTGTGCAGCTTGAGGCTCTCCAGCTGCACATTCGTCGGACGCCTGACAACCTTGAGAACATGCCCAACCTGAAAACGCGACGAGCTCGACCTCGATGTCTTGACTCATGCAGCCTCCTCAAGTCTCTAGAGATGCTGGTCATTACACACTGCATGTCTCTAGTCGAGCTACCGCACCCGTCGGGCACTTTCACTGCACTCACGACCCTTTGCCTCGAAGGTTCTCTCTTGCTCACTCTTCCTGTTGAGATTGGAGGTTGAGGAGCTCTCCAATGCCGTTAGGAAGAGTGAGCAAGGGAAAATCGTTGAGGCAGAGGGTCTTAAGTGCAGTGAGAGCGCCTAACGGGTGCGGTAGCTCGACTAGAGACGTCAGTGTGTAATGACCAGCGTCTTTAGGGACTTGAGGCGGCTGCATGAGTCAACGAATCTCGCATCAAGATCGAGCTCGTCCAGCAGGAGCGTTTTCAGTTCAGGTCGGGCATGTCCCCGAGAGGCTGTCAGGCAGTCCATCGAATGTGCAGCTGGAGAGCTTCAAGATGCGGAGGCAGGTCAAGGAGGTGACCTGCTCGGGTTGTTCCGTGAAACGTCTGCAGTCGCCGATGTTGAGCTCCCACAGACACGGCAGCCGATCACTCGTGTTCTCGGGGAGATCCTCCAAGTCCTTGGTCCAATCCGCGTGTCCCTGCAGATCGACGTGCAAGGGGTGATTGACCAGGTGCGTGTGATTATCACGAGGGATATTGATCAGGTGTGATTTCCACTTCCATTCCCTGCATTCCAGTATGCTTGCTTTGTGAACCCAGGCTTTATATACCCTTGCACTCCGTTTCCCCTCCATCCTGTCCTGCCTTCCTTTTTTCTCCCCTGTCCTTTCAAATTTTTCCCATTCCTTCCATTTCTTTCCTGTTCCTTTCCTTCTCCTTCCCTTTTTTTCCCATCCCTACGCTTCCATCCCTATCCATCCCTCCCCTTTCACCCTGTATGCTCCCTCCGCCTTTAAAGCCAGCTTTCTGATGATTTCCTTGCTTAGTTCAATGAAAATTTGGTGCAGATTCAGAACACAGATCATCATTTCCCTGCCATCCCATCCCGCTCCTTCCCTTCTCTTCCCTTTCTCTTCCCTACCTTTCGTCCATCCCCTTCCTTTACTCCAATCCAGTACGCTCGTTTTGTCAAACCAGCCTTCGATGATTTCGTGCTGCCCTCAAAGAAGTTTGCTGACATAATCATTCCCAGGGGAGGAGACAACCACGTGGCAGTGAACCTGATAGTGCAGCATATAGGGTCGAAGCTGGGGCAGCATGACCTGAGGAAGATCTACAGCAACGTACACGTTATAGAGTCAACGTTTCAGGTGTGTGGTGCAGTGTGGTGCGGTGCAGTGCGGTGAGGTGTGGTGCACTTAGGTGTGGTGCGGTGCGGTGCGGTGACAACCACGTGGCAGTGAACCTAATAGTGCAGCATATAGGGTCCAAGCTCGGGCAGCATGATCTGAGGAAGATCTACAGCAGCGGTGTGGTACACTCTCATTCAACAAGCTAACCAAGCAGCGCAAAGTGCTTGTCTCCTCCTGCGTGCCTCATCCGAATTCCACTTTCTCCCCTTTTCCCTCATTCCCTCCCCCTGTCCCTCTCATCTCATGCACACCACGCTCATCCGCAACAAAGGGCACTCTTCTGTGGGAATGAAAGCACAACATGTATACCTTTCCTGTCTGGCTCATCCACATTCTACATTTATCTCCCCTTACCCGTCTCCATTTCCTCACCCCGCTGCTCTCTAATGCCACCAGGTGCGGGGTATGCACACGCTCATCCGAAACAGGGACTCCAAGAAACACTCGTCTTCTCCATGCCTCATTCCCTCTGCCCCTCTCTCCCCATCAACCACCCCTCTCTTATGCCACCAGGTGCGGGGTATGCACACACTCATCCGAAACAGGGACACCAAGAAGCCTTTACAGTCGACTCAAGAGTTATCCCCCCTATTCCTTTCCCACAATCCCCACCAGGTGCGGGGCATGCACACGCTCATCCGAAACAGGGACACCAAGAAGCTTTTACAGTCGACTCAAGAGTTATTCCCCCTATTCCTTTCCCACAATCCCCACCAGGTGCGGGGCATGCACACGCTCATCCGAAACAGGGACACCAAGAAGCACAACTCCGTCTGTTACATGCCGCATTCCCTCTGCCGCTATTCCCCCCCCCCGTAACCCCGTCTCTCTAATGCCACCAGGTGCGGGGTATGCACACCCTCATTCGCAACAGGGACACCAAGAAGCACAACTTTGTCTTTTACATGCCGCATTCCCTCTGCCGCTATCCCCCCCCCCCGCAACCCCGTCTCTCTAATGCCACCAGGTGCGGGGTATGCACACCCTCATTCGCAACAGGGACACAAAGAAGCACAACTTTGTCTTTTACATGCTTCATTCCCTCTGCTGCTATTCCCCCCCCGCAACCCCGTCTCTCTAATGCCACCAGGTGCGGGGTATGCACACCCTCATTTGCAACAGGGACACGAAGAAGCACAACTTTGTCTTTTACATGCTTCATTCCCTCTGCTGCTATTCCCCCCCCGCAACCCCGTCTCTCTAATGCCACCAGGTGCGGGGTATGCACACCCTCATTCGCAACAGGGACACGAAGAAGCACAACTTTGTCTTTTACGCCGACCGCCTCATTCGCCTCGTGAGTCCCTCTCTCTCTAGTCTTTTCGTTACAGGCAATGCACTCACTCACCCATGCCACTCCACACCGCACACCACCCATCTCATGCTCTCTCTCATCTCATCCATGCCACCAAGAAGCACAACTTTGTCTTCTATGCCGACCGTCTGATTCGGCTCGTAAATTGCATTCGCCTCGGACGTCCCTTTGGGGTCCACGTGTCATGGAGCTGTTACTTTTAAGAATTCTCAATGCTCACAAGAGGTTTTTGTACCACCTCCCTGTCACAGTCATTTTTCTCCCATGGTCTCAAGTTTTTTTCCCTCCTTGTTCTCCTCTTCCCTCCTCTCTTTCCTCCACTTCCCCTCGTCTTTCTCTCCTCGTCCCCTTCTTCTTCTTCCCAATCACTCCCATATGCTGGTGGAGCATGGGCTGGCCTGCTTCCCTTTCACAATTCCAATAGTCTCATATTTGCTTCCCACCTCCTCCCCTCCTCTTCCCCTCCTCTTCGCCTCCTCCTCCCCTCCTCTTCGCCTCTTCTTCCCCTCCTCTTCCCCTCCACTTTCCTTCCTCTTTCCCTCCTCTTTTCCTCCACTTCCCGTCCTCTTTCCTTCCTCTTTCGCTTCCTCCCCCCCATCACCACCATCAGCTCGTGGAGCATGGGCTAGGCCACCTTCCTTTCACTGAAATTCAAGTCACCACCCCGACGGGTGAGTAGCACTGGATTGTCACAGCTGCACCTACTCGCCCTCTATTTCAACCCACCCCACTTTTCAACCAAGGTGACTTTTAAGTCGACTCAAAAGTCACCTAGTCGACTCAAAAGTCACCTAGTCGACTCAAAAGTCCTTAGCCGACTCAAAAGTCCTTAGTCGACTCAAAAGTCCCTAGTCGACTCAAACGGCACCGAATTGTCACAGCTGCACCTACTCGCCTTCTATTTCAACCCACCCCACTTTTCAACCGAGGTGACTTTTAAGTTGACTCAAAAGTCACCTAGTCGACTCAAAAGTCCTTAGTCGACTCAAAAGTCACCTAGTCGACTCAAAAGTCCTTAGTCGACTCAAAAGTCACCTAGTCGACTCAAAAGTCCTTAGCCGACTCAAAAGTCTCTAGTCGACTCAAAAGTCCTTAGCCGACTCAAAAGTCCTTAGTCGACTCAAAAGTCCTTAGCCGACTCAAAAGTCCTTGGTCGACTCAAAAGTCCCTAGTCGACTCAAACGGCACCGAATTGTCACAGCTGCACCTACTCGCCTTCTATTTCAACCCACCCCACTTTTCAAACGCCTTTGTCTCAGTGCAATTGAAGTGACCGCCCCTACAGCTTTGAGATATTCCTGGGCATTTCGGGAAGAGACACCATAGGAGCAGCTCTTACATCTTAGGCGTAGGCTAGGTCTTGCCGTCCCATTCTCTTCCCAACCTTCCCCTCCCTATCCACATGCAGGCTCAACATATGTGGGTATCAACTTTAGCAAGAAGCTATGCGGAGTGTCCATAATTCGCAGGTAGGTATTTCCTACTTGTATAGGGAGTGTGGGGTGTTAGGCATTTTTCGTTATGCTGAAGTATGTGATTGTGTCTGTGTTTATGATTTCTCTGTGGAGTGTCCACTTTTCAAAGGTATGGCGTACGGGGTGTGTGTGTGTGTGTGGGATGCGAGGCATGCTTTGTGTTTCTCGTCCCTTGTGCATATGTGTCTATTTTTGCCCCACGTGTAGTGAGTCTATTTTTGAGTCGACTCAAAAATAGACTCGCTATGTTTGCCCCATCCTCCCTTTGCACTGGCAAGCGCATGTAGGACGAGCGTGCTCCAGGGGAATGTAAGATCCTCTGTCTGTCCCATATACCCTTCCTATTGGGCGTATCTGAATGAAACCATGTCTGCTTCTGCCCGAGTTTTGAGACGTCTCAAAACTCGAAAACTCGCTTCTTTTTGAGACGTCTCAAAACATGATGATCCCCTGTCCCATACACCCTCCCTATTGGGCGTATCTGAATGAAACCATGTCTGCTTGTGCCCCTCCTTGTACCCCCCTTCTTTCATCCCATGGCACGGCAGTGGCGAGAGCATGGAGAATGCGTTAAGAGCATGCTGCAAGGGAGTGAAGATTGGGAAGATATTGATTCACAGAGAGGGGGACTATGGCAAGCAGGTAAGGATTGGATTTTCAATCCTGTCGAGTATGTGTGTGGGTGCATGCATGTGTGCATCACTCGTTTGTTTTTTCATGCTGCATGGGAGGGGTGCCTACAGCAAGCAGGTGAGGCGCAAACCACCCCTATTCCTCCCTCCCTCTCTCTCCTCTCTGTTTCCCTGCTCTCGTTTGTATGCATATGCATGCATACACCGGTGGTGCCTTTTGCGCAACATGTTGATGCTGACGTGAATCGTTCCGAATCGGTGGCAATTTTGAAGGGAGTGAAGATGGACAGAACACCCATCCACAGGGATGGCGACTTTGGCAAGCAGGTGAGGCTTCTTTGCCTTCTATGATGTGTGTGTGCGCACTGTGCATTTTGCATTGTATGTGCATTCTCTTAAGCATTAGTGTGATATCACCTTGCCTCGCCCCTGTGCTGAAAGGGAGTGAAGATGGGCAGAACACCCATCCACAGGGATGGCGACTTTGGCAAGCAGGTGAGGCTTCTTTGCCTTCTGTACAAGCCATTCAGCATGTGTGTACAGAAATTGACAGACAGACCATTCCCATCTCAAATGTCCTAAACCCATCTAGAAACAAACCTCACTTTTAAAATGGGCTTGGGAAGCAGGTGAGGCATCTTCCCTCTCTGAATTTTGAGTCGACTCGAAAAGTCAGAAGTCAACTTTTGAGTCGACTAAAATGTCAGGGGGTGAGGCATCTTCGCTCTTTGCTCATCGCAGCTCCTAGTTTATTCCACTTCGACATGTGTGTGCTATAAGTGCATTATGTGTGTCGCTTTCTCCCTTGCTGCTCATGCTCCCTCTCCCCCTTCACCTCCCCTTCTCCCTTCCCCACCAGCTCATACACAAGAGTTTCCCAGGGACATCTCCCAGAGGCATTCTTTCTCCCCCTTCCTCACATCTTTGCTCCCTCACTCCCCATACTCCACCTCCCCCATCCCCTTTCTGCAATCTTCCGCCAGCTCATACACGAGAAGCCCCCCCGAGACATCATCTCACAGAGGCATTCTTTCACCTTGTTTATCTTACCTCCCCTCCTTGCTCCCCATGCTCTCTACCCCTCCTCTTCCCCCTTTCCATCCCCGCCAGCTGATATACGAGAAGCTCCCCCGGGACATCGCCCAGAGGCATGTCATGCTGCTCGACCCTGTGCTGGCGTCAGGTGAGGCTTTACCCCCCTCCCTCCTCGCCTGGCACGTGATGCTGCTGGGCCCGGTGCTCTCCTCAGATAAGCACCCTTATCCCGGTACTACTTACTACTTACTGCTTACTAGTTCCTATTTAGTGCTTACTCGTTACTACTTACAGCTTACTGCCAATCAAGTGACCTATACACTGCCCTTCGATCTTATTAAAGTGCTGCTTTGCTTGGCCTTCTGCCTTGATTTCACCCCTCTCCATCAGGCCGCTCTGCCATGAAGGCTATCGAGCTGCTGTTGCACCGAGGGGTGGTAGAGATGGGACTGAACCTTCATGCTTACGCTCCGCATCCTTTGCCTTGATTCCGATCCCCCTTATTCTCCTATTCCCCCTATTCGCTCTCCCCTCCAGGCCGCTCTGCCATCAAGGCTATCGAGCTGCTGCTGCACCGAGGGGTGCCTGAGGAGCGAATCATCTTCCTCAACCTCATCTCGGTAAGTTCATGATTAGAAGGGGGGCAGAATCATATTCCTCAACTCATTCCAGTGAGTTTATGAGGAGCGCAGAGCGGTATTTAGTGGTGCAGGATATTATCAGCTGGGTTATTCTTCATCCGAGCTGCTGCTGCAACAGAAGGGTGCCTGACGAGCAAACCATTTTCCTCAACCTCATCTCGGTGAGCTCATGACTTCAAGGGATTAAGAACGGTACTTGGTGGTGAAGAGAACAACCAGTTGGGTTCTTGCTCACCACAGCTGCTGCAAGCAGGGGTGCGTGACGAGCAAAGCATGTTCTTCAACCTCACCAGTGAGTGTAATAAGCGAATTACAGAGCGGTAATTAGTGGTGAAGAGGGTTATCATCTTGGACATTCCTTACCCCTGCTCCCTTTCTATCTTCCCTGCTCTAACCTCCCTCCCCCAGGCCCCTGAGGGCATTCACAAAGTGTGTCGGTGCTTCCACCACCTCATTAGTTCATTTCCATGTTCCATCTTTCACCTTACCTTTCCCCCCATGCTCCTTCACACCCATCCTTCCCTCCCCCAGGCCCCAGAGGGCATTCACAAAGTGTGTCGGTGCTTCCACCACCTCAAGATCGCCATGCCTTCCCATTTACCTTTCCTGCTCCCACCCACCCTTCTCTCTGCTCCTTCTTCGCCTGTTGCAAACCTCCATCCTCCCGCCAGGCACCGGAGGGCATTCACAATGTGTGCCGCCGCTTCCCCCACCTCAGCGTCCCTGTGTCTTGTTCTTTCTCTGCCCTTCCATTGCTCGCCTCCTCTTCGCGCCCCTTCCATTCCCTACACCCCACCACTCCTCCCCCCCCCCAAGGCTCCGGAGGGCATTCACAATGTGTGCCGCCGCTTCCGCCACCTCAAGGTCCTTACTCATCTTTGTTCTTTCTCCTGCCTTCCCTGCACCCACCCATCCTTCCCTCCCCCAGCCCCCGGAGGGCATTCACAATGTGTGCCGCCGCTTCTGCCACCTCAAGGTCCATACTCATCTCTGTTCTTTCTCCTGCCTTCCCTGCACCCACCCATCCTTCCCTCCCCCAGCCCCCGGAGGGCATTCACAATGTGTGCCGCCGCTTCCGCCACCTCAAGGTCCATACTCATCTTTGTTCTTTCTCCTGCCTTCCCTGCACCCACCCATCCTTCCCTCCCCCAGCCCCCGGAGGGCATTCACAATGTGTGCCGCCGCTTCCGCCACCTCAAGGTCCATACTCATCTTTGTTCTTTCTCCTGCCTTCCCTGCACCCACCCATCCTTCCCTCCCCCAGCCCCCGGAGGGCATTCACAATGTGTGCCGCCGCTTCCGCCACCTCAAGGTCCATACTCATCTTTGTTCTTTCTCCTGCCTTCCCTGCACCCACCCATCCTTCCCTCCCCCAGCCCCCTGAGGGCATTCACAATGGTTTTGAGACGTCTCAAAAACAACCTCGCTGCACGTTGCCGCCGCTTCCCCCACCTCAAGATAGTGACATCGGAGATCGATTCGGGGTTTAATGAGGAGTATCGAGCAGGGTAGGGGTGGGGGTTTGGCGTGGGGAGTAATGAGGAGTGCAGAGTGGTGTCAGCACCTCCCTCACCTTGCGATCCCTGTGTCTTTTTTCCCTCGCCGCCCATCCATTGCTCGCCTCTACCTGTTACTGTGCCCCACCCAACCCCTCCTTCAGGCCCCGGAGGGCATTCACAACGTGTGCCGCCGCTTCCCCCACCTCAAGATCGTGACATCGGAAATCGACTCGGGGATTAACGAGGAGTACAGAGTGGTGCCAGGAATGGGGGAGTTTGGGGACCGGTACTTTGGTACAGAGGAGGGGGATGCTGGGAGGGATGATGAGAGGGATGGTGATGGTGACGCTTTTGAGGCGTCTTGATGTGTGGGGAGGGGTGGGAGGTTGTTGCGGGGATTGAGGAGGAGTTGAGAGTTGTGCCTGGGATGGGGGAGTTCGGAGACAGGGATGGGGGAGTTCGGAGACAGGGATGGGGGAGTTCGGAGACGGAGATGGGGGAGTTCGGAGACAGGGATGGGGGAGTTCGGAGACAGGGGGGAGTTCGGAGACAGGGATGGGGGAGTTCGGAGACAGGGATGGGGGAGTTCGGAGACAGGGATGGGGGAGTTCGGAGACAGGGATGGGGGAGTTCGGAGACGGGGATGGGGGAGTTCGGAGACAGGGATGGGGGAGTTCGGAGACAGGGATGGGGGAGTTCGGAGACAGGGATGGGGGAGTTCGGAGACAGGGGGGAGTTCGGAGACAGGGATGGGGGAGTTCGGAGACAGGGATGGGGGAGTTCGGAGACAGGGATGGGGGAGTTCGGAGACAGGGATGGGGGAGTTCGGAGACAGGGATGGGGGAGTTCGGAGACAGAAATGGGGGAGTTCGGGGACAGGGATGGGGGAGTTCGGAGACAGGTACTTTGGCACAGAGGAGGGGGATGATGGGAGGGTTGATGATGGGGATGGGGATGGGGATGGGGATGGGGATGGGGATGGGGATGGTGATGGTGACGGTGATGGTGATGGCGATGGTGATGGCAGGCAATGCTTTTGAGCTTGGTGAGGAGCGACGAAGGAGGGGAGGGAGAGGAGAAATGTGGAGCCCTTGTTGCTTCCAATGCTGCTGTGGCTGTTAGTGCTGCCAGTGCCAGTAATACCGGTAGTCCCGGTTTTAACCATTGGGACAGCATAAACATGATTTGTTCA
Organism: Closterium sp. NIES-65; assembly: GCA_948144175.1. Classification (NCBI taxonomy): domain Eukaryota; kingdom Viridiplantae; phylum Streptophyta; class Zygnematophyceae; order Desmidiales; family Closteriaceae; genus Closterium; species Closterium sp. NIES-65. The sequence goes on from CANXME010000986.1 coordinate 1,114,009, forward strand.
ACAGGAAAAATAAACGAAAGCTGTTGTCCTATCATATGGTAGTAGCTTATCCATCGCTGTCAACTGGGAATGTGCTTTCCCTAAAGGCCCGGTGGTCAGTCAGACCATGTCTTGCACAGTCATACATACGTCAGGTTGAACAAACAAGAAATAAATTAACGAGCAATCAAAACCGAGCATATCATTGAAAAGCTGTTACGAGTGCAATTGAGTGAACGAGTGAGAATTGCACTATCGAAGCAAGAGTCCAATGGGCGAAGGTATGAGCGAAGAATATATAGCGAAACTACAGTGGTAACGGTAATGGTCGCGCGACGAGCCTGGGACTGAGGTTGGGAACGTGTCGAAGCGTAGGCCCGGAGCGCGGGTTACCAGCCGAGCCGTGAGGTCGGGATGCGATGTGCGAAAATGGCGGGATGATGAATGATGCGATGGTTGTGAGTGGTAACGGTGCTGACTGAGGTGCTACAGTGATGTACGCGTTGAGCAGAGATGCGAAGTAAGGAAAAGGGAATTTCCTTACACTACCCCCCCCTCCTAAAAGGTCCTCCTTACGAAAGCGCGAGGGCGTCTTTGAAGTTTCGGCTGCGTAGATAGTCGGTGACGACAGGGTGGTTTTCAATTCTGTCCAGGGGAACCCAGTTGTCCTCGGTGGGTGTACGATCTTTCCAGCGAATCAGAAACTCAACTTTTCGGGCCCCTCGAGGGTCGCGAACTCTGTGGCTCAAGATTTTGTCGGGGGTGATGACTGGTTCGGTTGGTGGTCGTGACATGCTGGATGGTCGATGTCGTGGGAGTTGGCTGGTGGATGGTACGTAAGGGCGAAGCAGGCTGACGTGGAACGAGGGGCTGACGTACCAGTCAGCAGGAAGGAGGAGGTGCGCGGTGACAGGTGTGATCATGTGACTGATTCGAAATGGCCCACAGTATCGAGGGCGGAGTTTGGGAGTGATGGGCAGGCGGAGGTTCTGAGTGTCGAGTAAAACGAGGTCGTCGGACTGATAAGTGACGGGTCTGCGGTGGCGATCGGCGTTGCGTTTAGCGATGATATTTGATTTTTTAATTGCTTCTGCTGCCCTGGTCCGTGCTGCTTGCAAAATCTCGGCGAACTGTTGTGCGCGTGGAACGGGATTGTCGGGGTTTGGTGTCATGGGTACTGTTGGGTTATGTCCGTAATTCAAGTAGAATGGCGACTGTTGGGTCGTGGCAGATGGCGCGTTGTTGTATGCGAACTCGATGAGAGGCAGCTGCTGCTCCCACGTGTTTGGATCGTCACACGTGGCTCGAATGAGTTGCTCCATAGTCTGGTTTGTCCGTTCTGTCTGTCCGTCGGTTTCGGGGTGATACGATGAACTGAATTGAAGTCGCGTGCCGAACTGCTGCCACAGGTTCCGCCAGAAATTACTGGTAAACTTCGTGTCCCTGTCGCTGATGATTCACGCTGGTATCCCGTGCAGTCGAACGACGGTGGCGATGAAGAGTCGGGCTGTTTCCTCGGCTGTGATTGATTTCGTGCATGCTGCGAAATGTGCCATTTTCGTTAGTCGATCGACGACGACCAGGATCGCGTCATTCCCACTCGCCCCGGCCGGTAACCCCGTGACGAAGTCCATCGTCACCTGCTACCAAGCACGCTCTGGAGGTGGGATTGGTTGTAATTGTCCTGCCGGCCGCTTCCTGGTTGACTTCATGAGTTGGCAAGTGGGACACGATGCCACGTGTCGTTGCACGTCGGTCAACATTTCCGGCCAGTAATAGTACCGCTGCAGCTGCTGCCGTGTTTTTTCTACTCCGAAATGTCCCGAGGTAACTCCGTCGTGTGCCTCCTGTAACAGTAGTTCCCGTAGTAGCGTGTACCCTGGTACCCAGATGCGGTCGGATCCAGCTTTTACGTAATAGGCTCCCTTGGCTGCTGCGAATTGCTGTGAATTTCCTCCTGTGAAGAATGGGTCTGTTTGATATCCGTGGGTAAATAGTCCTGTCAGTAACGGGCTGGTCTGGGCGAGTAGTATCGCATGTATTTGGGCAGTGGGGCGGGTCAGTGCGCCGGCGATATTCGAGGCTCCTTTTTTATATGTGACCGTATAGTGGAAATTCGATTCGAGGAAGTCGAGCCACCGAATCTGTCGTGGGTTGAGGTGGGGCTGTGCGAGAAGGTACTGTAGGGATCGATGGTCTGTCCGTACTGTCACGTCTGCGCCGGTCAAGTAGCAACGCCACACTTTGAATGCATGCACGATCGCGAGCATTTCGCGGTCGTGTATCGGGTAATTTCGCTCAGGTGGATGTTGCTTGCGTGATTCGTAGGCGATGGGTTGGAGGCCGTTGCCGAAGTCCTGTAACAGTACGGCTCCGATGGCGATGTCACTCGCGTCTGTAACAACTTCGAAGGGGCGGTGTGGGTCAGCGATGCGTAGGACGGGTGGTGAACAGAGAACATTTTTCAGGGCAGAGAAGGCAGCATGCTCTTTCTCCCCCCACGTAAAAGGGACCCCCTTACGCAGTAAATCAGTGAGCGGGGCTGTTAAGCGTGCCATGTCGGGGACGAACCGACGAACGTAATTAACAAACCCTAAAAAACTCTGTAGTTCCGTGATGTTCGTCGGGGATGCCACGCTTTTACGGTATCCAGCTTCTTAGGGTCTATCTCAACCCCAGCCTCCGAAATGACGTGACCTAAAAACTCTAGCCTGTCCCGAAAAAACTCGCACTTGGAGCCCTTGGTGAGTAACCGATGTGCCTCTAAATATTAAAAACTGCTTCGAGATCTACTAAGTGCTGCTGCTGGTCCCGACTGTAAACGAGGATGTCGTCGAGGTAAACTATAACGCATTTATCTAAAAGTGGCCTAAACGCCTCGTTCATGGTCATCTGAAATGTTGCAGGCGCGTTGGTCAGCCCGAAAGGCATCACCGTGTACTCGAATGACCCGTACCTAGTCCTAAATGCTGTCTTGGCGCAGTCCGATGGTTCGACCCGAATTTGATGGTAACCTCCCCGTAAGTCTATTTTCGAAAATAATCGTGCGGTTCGCAGCTGGTCGATCAGTTCGTCGGCGCGGGGGATGGGGTATCGTGATTTTACTGTTATCCTGTTAAGCGCTCGGTAGTCGATGCACATGCGAAACCCCCCGTCTTTTTTCGGTGTGAACAGTATCGGTGCGGCGAACGGTGACGAGCTCGGTCGGATAAACTGCTTCTCTAACAGGTAATCTAACTGCTTCCTTAGCTCGTCGAGCTCGGGCTGTGTCAGTCGAAATTGGCGCTGTACAGTTGGCTGTGCCCCCGGTTCTAACTCGATCCTATGGTCATGCGCCCGCTGAGGTGGCAGCCCTTGCGGTAAGTCATCCGGAAAGATACCCGGGAACCGTTTCAGTAGTGCCTGTAGTTCGGGTGGTACGGCTGCCAACAGTTTCTGCAAATCACTCGGCCGGTCCTCTTTTTCCACTAATGCGATATCCACTGCGTACACGTCAGCTCCAGCAGCGACAGCCCGTTTCATCGTGATGGCGTTGACCTGGACCGTCGAAGACTCGGGTGGCTGCTAGCGAGGTAGGACGACCCAGTTACCACTACTTCGCACTGTGCAGCTCCCCGTCGTCCAGTCAATTCGTGGGTTATACCGTCGCAGCCAATCACGTCCCAATAAAATGTCGTGCCCATCCAGTGTCGTTGCGAGCATTTCCTGTGTAAACCCGAAGTTCCCTCCGCAGCGGACCTTTACTCTCTCCACCTTTTCCCGTATAGCCAGCGGCGTGCCGTCGACTAAGCGTGCATCTATCTCAGGTAAGCATCGGTTAAGTGTTAACTGTAATTTCCGTGCGGTTGCGGTATTAACTTAGCTGTGACTTGCTCCTCCGTCAATAAAAATCTTCACTGCTGCTCCCTGTATTTTCCCGTAGATTAGTACCGGGCAATCCATCGCTGTACCCTCCTTATTCATCCGAGCCCGATCGATGGCATGAATCGGTACTGTGACTCGGTGAGGGTCGGTGTGGTTGGGCGAGCAGGCAGTCTCGTCAGTAGTTGGCCCAACTTCTACTGACTGCTGGCGTTTCCCTGCCTCTGAGACTCCCTCCCCTGCTCTGCTCCTCGGCGCCTCAGCTCCTCTGGGCATTCGCTCTTGCGATGGCCCGGCCTGTTGCAAGCAAAGCAGCGCCCCTTAAACGGTGCGGCAGCTGCATTCGTTGCGACGGCGTGTACAGTGGCATGCTCGGTCGGTCCCCGAGGACGATGTCCGTAATAGGACCCCAGTCTCGGTCGACGTAGAATGTCGATCTTCTCGGCGAGCGCGAGAATCTCGTTGAAGTTAGAGAGTCCGCGCAGCATTATCTCGTGCGAGATGTCCGGCTTCAGCCCTCCGACGTAACGGTCCACCCGCTCCGCTTCGTGCATGTAGCCGACCTGCTCGCAAAGTGCGAGAAAACCGCTGGTATAGTCTTGAACTGACCCGAGCTGGCGCCAAGTGCGCAGTTTCTGACGCGCCGAAATTGAAGCCGCGATCGGCTCAAAACGCGCCCGAAGTCCTGGGCACCACGCATCCCACGTGCTGTATTGGGCGGTCTCGCAGAACGAACTCCAGGTGACAGCTGGACCCGAGGGCCCTTCCTCGTGCGACGGTGGCTCGTTGGCGCGTGGCGACGTCACGATGACTCGCCACAAGTCCATGGCGGGGCCTCTTAGCAGTGAAACCGCATACCGGATCTTTGCGGCGTCCGACTCGACGTAATTGGCGTCGAAGAAAACGTTCATCGTGAAGACCCACGATTGAACTGTCGGACCGCCGCGTTGACTTGGGTCGAAGCAGGGCGGGCGTTGCGGCTTGAGCGGCATTGGTGCCATGTTGGGTTGTTCGCCACTTGTCGCCGCAAATTCCACGTGCCGACGGACTTCTCGAGGCTCCCGTGGGCTTGGTGCGATCCTGTTTCCTCCCATGCCAGGCATCAGCTGGGCGGCGCCCTCACTGGCTGCGCCTGAGCGTTGTCCCGTGCTGTCGTGTTGTGTTGGTGTGCCGGACGAGATGATGATCGGCTCATCCGAACATGCAGATGCGTTTGTTGGTGCGTGGGATGTCGTCGGTACGTTCATCGTGGATTGTTGACGGGCGGAGTCGCGTTCCGCCGTGAGGGTCGCGATTTCAAGCGCCGAATCCTCCAGTTGACGCACGAGACGATCAAGTTGCTCCTGCGTCAATGTGGCGAGCGTGAAATCGGCCATGGCGGGGGTGTCAGGCAAGCTCAGCGAGAGCCTCGGTCGTGGCCGTGCGTGCTTGCGAGAGAGCACTACGAGCGGCGGTGCTATATCGCTGAGAGACGTCTACCCCCCCCAAAATTTGAGATAGTGGGGAAGTGAAAGTGTGGATGCGGTCCGAGATGGGATCGTAGGCTCTGAATAGCAAGTGTTACGAGTGCAATTGAGTGAACGAGCGAGAATTGCACTATCGAAGCAAGAGTCCAATGGGCGAAGGTATGAGCGAAGAATATATAGCGAAACTACAGTGGTAACGGTAATGGTCGCGCGACGAGCCTGGGACTGAGGTTGGGAACGTGTCGAAGCGTAGGCCCGGAGCGCGGGTTACCAGCCGAGCCGTGAGGTCGGGATGCGATGTGCGAAAATGGCGGGATGATGAATGATGCGATGGTTGTGAGTGGTAACGGTGCTGACTGAGGTGCTACCGTGATGTACGCGTTGAGCAGAGATGCGAAGTAAGGAAAAGGGAATTTCCTTACAAAAGCATATCACCATCTTAGGAGGTGCGATGACCAGCTGAACACTGACTGGCTGCATATTAGCGCATTAACATCTGCCATCAAACCAACAAACCTGGAGCATGAACAGAAATCCCGTCTGAACATACGTTCAGTACAGTACTCACGACAAGGGAAAATCGATGACCAGACACGAGACGAGACATGCTTCCGTACTGCATCAGTGTTACTGTCGTGATGCAGAAATCGTCTTGCGCGAGAGTACTCGCGAAACTCGTTGACGTTCGCTCGTTCGTCGTCAGCTGACAGTTGTTGCCAGGTTGTCTTGTCCACATGACCAGGGGTATTCCTTCCTCTGACCAGTCAAAAACTGTCGGCGCTGTGTTGATGTAGTTTTGTCAATGTTTCCCTGCCCGACATCTACACATCAAATCCTGAAGATGAAAATTGCTGGGGGATTGTACATTCAAATTGACACTTATACTAGGGTCCCAATCAGTTCAAAGGAGTGGTACGTAAACAATCTCTTGTTTCGGGCAGAGCCTGAATGTCGAAACGATGTTCCTGCTGTGCTGAAAAACGACGACTTCTTTGTGAAAGAAAATTCCTCCCAATCTTTCCTGGGGTTGGTTGGTCTCCGCGGACCGCGACCCACACTGTTCAGTGGTCTGACCAGTCTGCCTCTCACACTTCCGCCTAGGCTCTGCGCAGCGCGACCTTGGCTGTGTGTGCGCCAACTGAGAATTGCTCTCAAGTCTACTGGACAAATACCTGCACGCATTCCCTCATTCACCAGCAGAACGCATTTGAGCATCCTTTTACACACGCCCTGCACTCGTAGCTTCCCTCGAAAATCGACTGTTCTTGGCGTAACTTGCTTCGATCGTCAGACACGATGACGCGCGCCGGTCTTATCCCTCTCCTCGTCCTGCTCCTCGTCGCGCCTGGTATGCTCGTAGCTCAGAAAAACTCGTCTACTAAATTGGTCCAGTGGACGCCGACTTCCCAGCCTTCCTTGTTTGAATTAAAGTAGTTGGCCTGCGCTCCCTTTCCTTGAATGTCAGACGCGTTACTTCGGGTGTCAATGTGTCATTACGATCTTAACGCGTCAACTTGCAACATCTGATCTGTTTTTTTCTTGCGCTGCCTGCGCAGTTCTCGGTCACGGGGGTGGCGGTGGTTTCGGCGGCGGAGGCCGCGGCTGAAGGGGTCCCCACGGCCCGCCGATCGACGCGTCCGTCACCGGAAATCTCACAGGTGCGACGAGTGCACCATCTAGCACGGTTCAGTCCGCCAGATTCGTTCATCCCGTCACAATGCGATCCCGAATACATTTTTTTCTGGAATTTCCGTTCACTATTGGATGCCAAACGTGCGCTGGTCTCTTTCCGCCCCTCCCCGGAACCCCCACTCCCCCCTCCCCTTCTTCCCCCACCCGCCCCCCTTCTTCCCCCTCCCTCGCCCCTTCGTACCATCCGCAGGTCGCGTGGGCGCCTGGGTCTCTAACTGCACGACGGACATCGGAGCGACTCGCGGCAAGTTCCTGCTCGCCGTCTTTAAGGACGAGTCGTCGGGCACGCCCGTCTACAACCTCTATTTCGACGCGGATCTTGACGAGTACAGCGGAACCGCGCCCGACACGATCAACATCGTGCAAGGCGCGGCGTGTGACTCCACCGCCACCGCCGCCCTCACTCTGCCGTCCACCGGCTGGACCACACAGACGCGCGGCGGGCGCGGCGGCTCGCACACGGAGCTGCGCGTGACGGGCACCGTGGAAGGCGCCGACGCGACGGTCGTCGAGGCGCTTCTCGCGGGCGTGCCGAACGCGACGGTGACGCAGAACGTGTTCACCAAGGTGATCAACGGCGCGAAGCAGGGCTTCCAGAACGCCTTCGGCGGACGCCGCCGCGGGCGCGAGCTCGCGGGGAACAGCGCGGGGAAGCTGACGCAGCAGTTCCTGAAGCGCCAGCGCCAGCGCCTCGCGTGGATGGGCGCGAAGACCAAGGCGCTGTTCGCGACGTTCATCGGGACCACCGACACCACGACTGATTCGCCGTACGCTGTCATTTTTACCGACAGCACGACCGGCAACTCCTGGAGCGCCGCGCTCACTGGGAACTTCGGCAAGTGTGGCGGTCGTGGCGGGCGTGGTGGCAACGGGCCTGACGGTGACAGCGATGGTCCTGGTGGCGCTGGTGGCCGTGGTGGCCGTGGTGGCCGTGGTGGTGGCCGTGGTGGTGGCTATTAGAGTGATGCTATGAACTCAGCTGAAATGTGGGGGCGGATTTGATTCAAGCGTGGATCACGGAGAGGAGTGAAGCTAGCATGTCAGGGGAATGCGGCGTTGGGTGAGGGGGGGAATTGGGGTGGGGTTTAGAGGGGAGGGGGGAAGAGTAGGAGGTGGGGGGGGTGGGGGGGGGGTCGCAGGGGGAGGGGATGCGGGGGGTTTGATCACGTGGGGTCTTCGGTCGACTTTTTGAGAAACTCGGTTATGGACGCTTCGTTATTGTCCTCTAGAGTCGACCCAAGACAACCACTTGTGTGTTTTTTTGTTGAGTGGCAGTGTTAAAGTGGGACTAAAATGAAATTTCGCTTAATACTACAATAGCTTGTTCACATTCTGGTATTCCAACCGGCAGAATGCTCCAATGTTCCACTTGGACGCAAACATATGATAAAATAATCATGTTAATGTTACAATGTCATAGAGAGCATCAACACATCAGCCTCTCACTGCTGCTTAGCTTTACTGAACCTCACCAGAAGCAGAAACGTAACCAACCGTACAAACACCCCAAAACCCAGCAGCACCGCAACATTCTCCCACATGTCGAGCTGATTCAGAGCCACTGTAGTCGTTAGCAGCTGAGGCCCGTCCCGCAAACATGTGCTTGTAGTGATTTTGCTATAAGGAGTACCAGCCAGCACCTGCCGCATCCCCACCATGGCCTTATTGATTCTGGTTGCATTTAAATACGGCGCCACGGGTGTATTATCAAACATTATGCCAGCTTCCAAGTAACAGGGTCCTCCGGGCCTGGTGGGGTGATGATTCAGGAGAGAAATGGAGATTGGGGATTGGTGCTGAGGAGTGGGAGACGGTGGGGAAAGATGGTGGGGAGTGGGAGATGGTGGGGAAAGATAGTGAAGAAGTGGGAGATGGCGAGAAGTGATGCCCACATCATTCCACCCATACTCATGTCCCCAGCAAAAGGGTGCCGATTTCTCACCTGCCAAACTTGGTTGATCGTCAGCCCTTCATAAGCATACTTCATGGGCGAGAGGTAGTGCAGCCAGACCCAGCCGTCCGGGATGCCATTCCACTGCATGCAGTGTCACCCTCAGCATACTGGTTAAACCCACTCCTCACCTGCCAAACTCGTTGATCGCCCGTGCCTCATAGGCATACTTCATGACCACACCACGACCCGACGTGCTGTACACCCCCCTGCCCGCTACGGTTCCAACCAAGTACAGAACCTTGACCCCATCGCAGCTCTCCAACTTACTTCCCGCCATCAGCTATTCCTCACGCTATTACTAGTAGCTATAGCTTTCGCCAGCTGGCTTCCCGTTCATGCATCCAAGGCGTTCGTTAGCAGCACCTGACGTCTATCAACGGTGCGTGCCTTAGCCCTAAAGCCTTTCCCCATCCATTCACGTTTAGTCCCTTGTTACTCGAAAATTACTAATAATATGAATGAATAAAGTCGATCAGACCGCTGTCGCAATGCGCCCACAAACCGGCGTGCCAAACAGCGCATCGCCCGATGCATCGGGCCCGATCGTCGCGAGATGCATCGCGACGATCAGGAGCAGCCGCCGCCGCGATGCGCATTGCGGCCACCTTCGGGCCGCAAAGCGCATCGCGCCGACCGGGCCGCCGCCGCCGTGATGCGCATTGCGTCCTGCTTTTGGCCGCTCCGCGCATCGCGCCTACCAGGCCGCCGCCGTCGCAATGCGCAATGCGGCCACCCTGCCGGGCGCATTGCGACGATCCGCCACCGTGATGCGCTAACCCGCCGCTCAGCGAGTCGCGCCTCTCTGGCTACCGCCGAGGCCAGGGTGCCCATGCACTCTCGTCTGCTAGCCTCCCCTCTCGTGCTCTCTTGTCTCCTACCCATCTTTCCTCACTCCCTCGCATGCCGTGTCATCCCCGGCCAAAGCCTCGATTACGTCAATTCCCTCTCTCGTGCCAGGCTTTTCTTTTATGCTATCTCGTGCTTGACTGCTCTCTAGTCCCCTCTAGTTACGTTGAGTCTTCTCTCCATCCCTCTCGCACACCCCCTCTCATACACACTCATCGCCTCTCCATCCCTCTCGCTCACCCCCTCTCGTACACACTCATCCCCTCTCATCCCCTCACACACACTCCCGTTCCCTCTCATCCCCTCTCATTCACTCTCATTCCCTCTCATTCTCTCTCATTCCCTCTCATTCCCTCTCTTTCCCTCTCATCCCTTCTCATCCCCTCTCATTCACTCTCATACACTCTCATACACTCTCATCCCTTCTCATCCCCTCTCATTCACTCTCATACACTCTCAACCACTCTCATCCACTCTCCTAATCTCTCATACTCTCTCATAATTCCTTATCATACACTCTCATTCACTCTCATCCCCTCTCATCCTCTCTCATCCCATGTCATTCCCTCTCATACACTCTCATACCCTCTCGTACCCACTCATATACACTCATATACACTCTCATCCCCTCTTATACACTCCCATACACTCTCATTCACTCTCATACGCTCTCATCCCCTCTCATCCCATGTCATTCCCTCTCATACACTCTCATACTCTCTCGTACCCACTCTCATATACACTCATATACACTCTCATCCCCTCTTATACACTCCCATACACACTCATACACTCTCATACACTCTCATTCACACTCATCCCCTCACATCCCCTCTCATCCCCTCTCATCCCCTCTCATCCCCTCTCATACACTCTCACACACTCTCATACACTCTCTTAAACACTCTCATCACTCCTCATCCACTCGCATACACTCTCAACCCCTCATCCTCTCTCATACACTCACATACACCCTTATTCACTCTCATCCCCTCTCATCCACTGTCTGATATACTCTCATCCCCTCTCATCCACTGTCTGATACACTCTCATCCCCTCTCATACAACCTCATACCCCCTAATCCGCTCTCATCCACTCTCATACACTTCCATACACTCTCATTCACACTCATCCCCTCTTATCCCCTCACACCCCCTCTCATACACTCTCATCCCCTCTCATACACACTCATCCCCTCTCATACACTCTCGTACACTCTCATACCCTCCCATCCACTATCATATACACTATCATCCCGTCATACTCTCCCGTACACACTCATACACTCTCATCCCTTCTCATATACTCTCATACACTCTCATCCTCTCTCATACACTCTCATACACTCTCAACCACACTCATTCAATCTCCTACACTCACTCTCATACACTCCCATCCCCTCATACACACCCATTCACTCTCATACACACTCATTTCCTATCATCCGTTCTCATCCTATCTCACACACTCTCATCCCCTCTCATATACTCTCATCCCCTCTCATATACTCTCATCCCCTCTCATCCCTTCACATCCCCTCTCGTTCACTCTCATACACTCTCTTACACTCTCATCCCCTCACATACACTCTCCTACACTCTCAACCACTCTCATCCACTCTCCTAAACTCTCATACACTCTCATCATCCCTTATCATACACTCTCATTCACTCTCATCCCCTCTCATCCCCTCTCATCCCATCTCATTCCCTCTCATACACTCTCATACACTCTCGTACCCACTCATACCCACTCATACACTATCATATACACTCTCATCCCCTCTTATACACTCCCATACACACTCATACACTCTCATACACTCCCTTTCACTCTCGTGCACTCTCATCCCTGGTCATCCCCTATCATCCCCTCTCATCCCCTCTCATCCCCTATCATCCCATCTCACACACTCTCACACACTCTCATACACTCTCTTACACACTCTCAACCCTCCTCATCCACTCTCATACACTCTCAACTCCTCTCATCCTCTCTCATGCACTATCAGACACTCTTAAACACTCTCATCCCCTCTCATACACACTCATACCCCCTAATCTGCTCTCATCCTCTCCCATACACTTCCATACACTCTCATTCACTCTCATCCCCTCTCATCCCCTCTCATCCCATCTCATTCCCTCTCATATACTCTCATACCCTCTTGTACCCACTCATATACACTCATATACACTCTCATCCCCTCTTATACACTCCCATACACACTCATACACACTCATACGCTCTCATCCCCTCTCATCCCATGTCATTCCCTCTCATACACTCTCATACCCTCTCGTACCCACTCATACCCACTCATACACTATCATATACACTCTCATCCCCTCCTATACACTCCCATACACACTCATACACTCTCATACACTCCCTTTCACTCTCGTGCACTCTCATCCCTGGTCATCCCCTCTCATCCCCTCTCATCCCCTCTCATCCCCTCTCATCCCATCTCATACACTCTCACACACTCTCATACACACTCTTACACGCTCTCAACCCTCCTCATCCACTCTCATACACTCTCAACTCCTCTCATCCTCTCTCATGCACTATCATACACTCTTAAACACTCTCATCCTCTCTCATACACACTCATACCCCCTAATCCGCTCTCATCCACTCTCATACACTTCCATACACTCTCATTCACTCTCATCCCCTCTCATCCCCTCTCATCCCATCTCATTCCCTCTCATACACTCTCATACCCTCTCGTACCCACTCATATACACTCATATACACTCTCATCCCCTCATATACACTCCCATACACACTCATACACTCTGATACAGTCTCATGAGCACTCATCCCCTCTCATCCCCTCACATCCCCTCTCATAGCCTCTCATCCCCTCTCACCCCCTCTCATCCCCACTCATACACTCTCACACACTCTCATACACTCTCTTACACACTCTCAACCCTCCTCATCCACTCTCATACACTCTCAACTCCTCTCATCCTCTCTCATGCACTATCAGACACTCTTAAACACTCTCATCCCCTCTCATCCCTTTACATCCCCTCTCGTTCACTCTCATACACTCTCATTGTTGTGTGATGCAACCATATGCATTCACGTCTGTCTGCCTCCCATCATGTGTTTGTGCGTTGCATGCGTGGTGTGAGCGTGTGCAAGAAATTTGTGTCTTGTGTGGTTTGGATTTTCTGTGTGTGTGTGTGTGTGTGTGTGTGTATGTTATTTGGCTTGAGCAGATATCTGAAGTGATTTCTCTACTCAAGAGCTTTCCGACGAACCACGAATCGTCGCGATCGGAGCACAACCAAGAAAGTTACGAACATTGGAGTTCGTATGCTTATATATTTTGGTTGCAGCTACTTTGGGAAGTTGTGGCATTGACTCAATATGGGGTACAGACTTGTGGGGGTTGGGAAATTCGAACCCATCACTGTAGATGCTGCCAAGAGGTTGGGTGAAGCAAAACCAGGTTGGTAAGTGTGGCCAAGTTGTGGTGAGGTGGATGGCATGGGTTGGAAAGTGACAAAGGTCAAAGTTTGTTGCCTATGGGGAAGGGAATTGTGTGGCATGGGGTTTCCTTGGTTGGGGACTCTCTCTTGGGACCTTCCCTCTCGTCCTCCTCTTCCCCTCCTACCAGGTTTAGTGTTACTCTAATGTTCTTTTGTGGGACTTGTGAGTTAATTGTGATTGAGTTAAATTTCTGTGGCAGCATACCCCCTAGTGCGCCGAAAAGCATACCTCAAGATATGCTTCATATTTTGATACGATTCAAATTGGGAAATGTAGCCACGGTCTAGGGCTACAACATATTTGAATTTCGTGGGATTCTAACAGTGCACCTTTTGTCGACAACGTTTCTTGTGAAGTCGACGTTTCTGTCCAGAAATTGAGACCAACGATTTTGAGAAATTTGGGCACCTAATCTTCCTAGACTCCGTCCTTAGTCTCTAACACTCATACACTCTCATCCCCTCACATACACTCTCATACACTCTCAACCACTCTCATCCACTCTCCTAAACTCTCATACACTCTCATCATCCCTTATCATACACTCTCATTCACTCTCATCCCCTCTCATCCCCTCTCATCCCATCTCATTCCCTCTCATACACTCTCATACACTCTCGTACCCACTCATACCCACTCATACACTATCATATGCACTCTCATCCCCTCTTATACACTCCCATACACTCTCATACACTCTCATACACTCCCTTTCACTCTCGTGCACTCTCATCCCTGGTCATCCCCTCTCATCCCCTCTCATCCCCTCTCATACACTCTCATACACTCTCTTACACACTCTCAATCCTCCTCATCCACTCTCATACACTCTCAACTCCTCTCATCGTCTCTCATGCACTATCAGACACTCTTAAACACTCTCATCCCCTCTCATACACACTCATACCCCCTAATCCGCTCTCATCCACTCTCATACACTTCCATCATTCACACTCATCCCCTCTTATCCCTTCTCAGCCCCTCTCATACACTCTCATCCCCTCTCATACACACTCATCCCCTCTCATCCCCATACACATACTCCCGTTCCCTCTCATCCCCTCTCATTCACTCTCATTCCCTCTCATTCCCTCTCATTCCCTCTCTTTCCCTCTCATCCCCTCTCATCCCCTCTCATCCCCTCTCATACGCTCTCATACACTCTCTTGTCTGTGTGACATTCTTTCTTGTCCCCTAACTCTTGAAAGGCTCTCAATTTTCCCCCTTCCATTCTCTCTTATGCAGAATACTACACCTTATATCCGCATGGTCTTATTGTCCAACAGAGCTTGAGGCGGTCGTGAGGAACAACATGTTTCGCCTCATACGTTCAAGGTGAGAGGCTGAGGTTGAATACACATGTTGAATCTGCATGGTCTTATTGTCCAAACTAGCTAAAGTGCATTGTTAACATCAGCCATCGTTCATTTCCAAACAAGAGTTGTATAAGATAAGTTGCAAACTTCCGTGTGGTATCCCTCCATCCGTTATCTTTTGGTCCTGTAGCAATTTTGATGTGCAGGAAGATGATGCTGTCAACATTTACAAGGGGAAGCTCTACCCAACTGCTGTAGCAGCAAGGGAGGAGGTGCGGTTGTACTATAGGCAGCAGACGTTTGCTCCCTATTTCCGCTATAATCGGTCGAATCTCATTGAGGTGTGGTTCAAGTCCATGGAGGGCAAGGTATGGCCTCGTGGGGAGGTGCACATCGGAGAAGGGATGTGTCCATTCCGTGTTGTCATGCGGGGACCGCGCTATAGTAGCCTGCGGGTCACGGTGGCTGATTTGGATCACGCCGATAGGTGTGTCACTGAAGCTGCAAGGATTCGGAGGGATGAAGTCAAAGAGGTTGCGCGTGAGATGCTAAAGCATGGCGACGTGAGACCTCATGCGCTGATGAGTCGTGTTAGGGCGGTTTTACGTGTGGAGTGCTCGTACACGGTTGCGCGCGAGGTGCTCTTTGAGCTGAGGAATGCGGATCCGTTTTATGGAGACGATGGATTTCAATACATGGAGGACCTGTTATGAAAGTTCAAGGATAAAAACCCCTCATCTGTCGTGTCCATGATCAGGCGGGGAAATCTCTTCTACCGTGCAGGAATTATATTTCTAGGGGCGAGAGATGCGGTCATGAACTGCCTGCCCATCATTTTTGCGGATGGATGTCATAATAAGACCGCATGGGGGGGATACACCTTGAACATATGCATGTTGGATAGCCAACACAAACTTGTTATGCTGGGATGTGCATGGGTGGAGGGGGGAAAACAAGCATGCATGCGCCTTCCTATTCAATCTCCTGCTGGAGGCCGTTCCGGAGGTGAACTCCTCCGACTTTGTCATGATGCATGATAGGGGAGGGGCATGGATATCCGCCACATCCATTTGTCTCCCCCTTGTACGGGAGTCTTTTTGCATCACCCATTTGGTTCGAAACTTCAAAAACAAGTTCAGGACAGATCTGGACGGACGAATTCTTGCAGCTGCCGCGGCTCTGACGGAGCTTGTGTACCTCAAGACAATGGAAAAAATTGAGATGGAATGTCCCGGTGGATCCTCGTACCTTGTGGACAATGGGTTGTGTGGTAAGTGGGCGACAGCTTATTTTGGAGCACCCCGTTACGACTGCTTGTCTTCCAATCCCGTTGAGTCTCACCATGCGTCGCTTTCGGGATTGCGGGATAAGAGTCCGCCGCAGGTGCCGCTGCTAGGCTTGGCAGATAAGCTATCGACGAAGATCGAAGAGAGGCGCCAATTATACTCCGAGATGATAGTTGCTGACTTCCCTCCCAGGACAAAGCCAATAGTAATTGGGAATCGCGATGAGGGCAAAAGATACAGGGTGGCTGAATCGGGGGAACACGAGTACATAGTACGCTAAAGGGACGAGAGGCGAGTCGTGACCACAAACCCCGAGGATCCTGCAGACACCCGCTGCTCATGTGGCTACACCAAGTAAGTGGTGTTTAGATTCTGTTTTTAGCACAGCTAGCGTATGTTTCACTGGTGTATACTTGAATATTGTGTTCATCAGCTTCCCAAACGCCATGCAAGATCAACCCTCATATTGTACCCACTCTAAATTTCAGCCCCCAGTTATCATAATAGGTCTGCGTAACTTATGAAATCCCCTTTCCTGCCCATTTATCCCAACATGAGTGGTATTTGAGGCGGCCTAAGAGCCATGTAACCTCGTTCCTACTGCTATTATCATGTTGTCTAAAACCTTATGCCCATTTTCTCCTACGTTATACCCTCTCTAACTTAATGCCCATTTGTCCCATTTATCACGAGCCTTCCCCGTGCGACATGGGGAATATGGCGATATGCGATATCCTGTTTAAACTGAAATGTCTAGTTGCCTACAACTCAAAGAACCTTCCCTATCCCTCCACCTTGCCCATGCAGGGGCATAAGGTCGCCAAAGTGCCGTGTGTGCATATGCTTGCCGTAATCATATTTGCTGAATGTGGGCTTCTTTAAGCCATGTGTTCATGTGTGTGATGAAATCCTGCAGGTTTTAGCTATTCTTGCTGGTTTCAGTCATGCGTTAATCCCTTTTTACCTCTTCGCCTATTTATCCCAAAAACAGGGAATACGGGCTGCCATGCGTACACATCTTCGCCGTGTTAAAAAATGATGCTCAGAGGGCGCACGCAGTGATCCAAAAATATCACACAACTTCAGCACTGCAGCAAGTGTACAGAACGCCGATCCGACTTCTCGACCCAACCTCTGTGGTCCCTGACGGCGTTACCCTCCCTCCGGTCTACAAGAAGAAGGCCGGTCGGCCACCAAAGCGTAGAATGCGGTCCACAGGAGAGATGGACCCAATCAAGTTGCGCAAGTGTGGAAAGTGCGGTGAGTACGGTCATAATGCCCGAACTTGCGAGGTCCGTGCAGCCAACAGAGTGTTGTGGGAAGCTTTACAAACCCCCGCAAGGCAATTGTCAGTGCAAACAATGACGGACGCAGATGGTGCAGTGCATGTAGCCCCGTGCAACGCTTGCAGCCGAACACACCGCAGAGGGACTAAGTGCCAAGCCATGCGTAAACAAGGACAGCCAGGTGATGTGGAGGAGGAGCCATGCAGCGAGGATGATGGGAGTGTCGGTTTGGTTGAAGTGATTGGTGAAGTGGATGAGGAGGGACGGGATGATCGTGATGCCGTGACATATGGTGGGGCGCTGGTCGAGGTGTTTGGTAGGGATCCCGGAACTGCCGGTGATGTTGGTCTTGGTGAACGCACAACCACGAACTCAGACTTGCCCACTCAAACAGATAATTCGGCGGGGACACAGATAGACATCACCCAAGAGATTCAGGCGGGACGACTGTCGGATACTTCGGTGGCCGAGCGGGTGGAAGGGTTGAGGATTGCGGAGGACGTGGTTGCAGGGCGTATACGGCGGATGCAGGGATTACTCCTGCAGCGTGATGTGGCAAGACAGGCAGGAGAGGAACGTGCAACAACTGAAGGTAGGGGCAGAGGCAGGGGACGCAATGCAAGCCAAGGAGAACGGGGAAGAGGGAGAGGGAGAGGCAGAGGTAGATATGGATCTCGGTCTACCACGGAACAGCAGGGAGGAGCTGAACGGTTGGAACAAAATGGTGGGAGCGGATTGGAAGGGATGGAAGGTCAGCAGGGGTTGAGAGGGCAGCAGGGGATGGGAGGACACCCGGGGTTGCGAGGGCAGCAGGGGATGGCAAGGCAGCAGGGGATGGCAAGGCAGCAGGGGATGGCAAGGCAGCAGGGGATGGCAAGGCAGCAGGGGATGGCCTGGCAGCAGGGGAGCGGCGGACAGGCAGGGTTGGGAGGGCGGCAGCGGATGGGAGGGCAGCAGGGGATGGCAAGGCAGCATGGGATGACAGGGCAGCAGGGGAGCAGCGGACAGGCGGGGTTGGGAGGGCAGCAGAGGATGGGAGGGCAGCAGGGGTTGGGAGGGCAGCAGGGGTTGGGAGGGCAGCAGGGGTTGGGAGGGCAGCAGGGGTTGGGAGGGCAGCAGGGGTTGGGAGGGCAGCGGGGGTTGGGAGGGCAGCGGGGGTTGGGAGGGCAGCGGGGGTTGGGAGGGCAGCAGGGGTTGGGAGGGCAGCAGGGGTTGGGAAGGCAGCAGGGGATGGGAGGGCAGCAGGGGATGGCAAGGCAGCATGGGATGACAGGGGAGCAGGGGTTGGGAGGGCAGCAAGGGATGGGAGGGCAGCAGGGGTTGGGGGGGCAGCAGGGGTTGGGAGGGCAGCAGGGGATGGCAAGGCAGCATGGGACGACAGGGGAGCAGGGGTTGGGAGGGCAGCAGGGAATGGGAGGGCAGCAGGGGTTGGGGGGGCAGCAGGGGTTGGGAGGGCAGCATGGGATGACAGGGCAGCATGGGATGACAAGGGAGAAGGGGTTGGGAGGGCAGCAGGGGATGGGAGGGCAGCAGGGGTTGGGGGGGCAGCAGGGGCTGGGAGGGCAGCAGGGGATGGCAAGGCAGCATGGGATGACAGGGCAGCAGGGGAGCGGCGGACAGGCGGGGTTGGGAGGGTAGCAGGGGTTGGGAGGGCAGCAGGGGTTGGTAGGGCAGCAGGGGTTGGGAGGGCAGCATAGGATGGGAGGGCAGCAGGATACGAGAGGCCAACTTGGGTCCCAGGATGCGTTACAAGGGCAATTTGGGTACGTTCAAGCCCTTAACCAACGATGGGGACGCATGGGAATGCCAATGCATGGGAATGTTGCAGGTCTGGAGCAACGTTGGAGCCATGTGGGCATGCCATTGCAACGGGAGGTCGAGGGGTCGGCGTCTGGTATGCACAACAGGTCGTCGTGCCAACAGGGATACGAGAACAGCAACAGCTCTTTGCAGTAGAACGTGTGGGCTATGCATGTTATTATTCATGGATACATGATTGACTTCTTGAGCGCTCTGCACCTGGTTTGATAACATGTCCTTTTCTTTTATTTCCCACATTGTCTCTGCAACGTCACGAATGGTGGGGGTCTTTGGGTATCAAAATACTCCAATGTCAGTGTATGGTGCCTATATTTAACATTTAAAATAGGTAGTATCAAATGTTTAACATCTTCTAGTTGCATCATTCTATTGTTTGTGTTGTTCGGTGTGCAAAATTTTTACTTGCCATATTTATCTCAAACACAAGTGTTGTTCGGTTTCCTCCTAAACAAGGACACCTTGTTGTGGGCCGATGAAGGTCGTGGGGCGGTTGCGTGATGCTACATGACTTCCCTTCCATCCCTGCAGGGGTTTAGATGGTACATACGGTAAATGTGTCAAATTGTGTATGTACAGTATGTCACATGGTTTTGGACGGTGCAGTATTGCACATATGCGATAGCTGAAAGCAGAGTTGGTGTTTGATACAAATGTTTCAGAACCCGCACGACAGTATGCAGTGGTGATTGTATTAAAATAACATACAACGCCTTGATTCTATCATGTTTTTTATGGTCTGATCAGCTTTGTGTCCCACGGAGAAGCCAGCCACACTTCTACTAGGAAACATGCTCGCAGATGATCGCAAACGTATTGCATTTGCATATGATAGTCATGGGCAATGAAGAGGACTGGCATGTACACATTAATGCTGTGAGTGGCAAATGTGTGGCACTCTTGTGCAAATAGTCCACTCTCACCAACTTGTTGATCACGAATTCGTAAACCAGATGATGATTATATATGACTGCAATACCAACTGCTATTCATAGTGGTAGTGGTGGCCCTCTTGTTATGTCCAGCATTAAACCGTCCAAACTGACAAGGAAATATCTCAACACCTCGCTTATCGTCCATGTACCTCATCGACAGGCGCCGTCTCACCTACCACTAATTACCACCAACACCAATTTACCCACCCTCTAACCGTCACCTTAGGTAACATTCATAGGTGTATGAACAAGGTAAGCTCCTCTCATCTCTTCTTCTTCCGCCATCCCATCTCCTGCAACCAGCATAGTATGTGTCTTGCAGCCATGTCCTTCGCAGTCCTCAACCCGCGCCCGTCCACCGATATATCTGGCACTCTTGGTGGGTCCGTCATCGTCATGGTGATTTGCCGTCTCCCTTGTACACATTCCGACAGCTATCTTCCTAACACTCCTAGCACCAGATGTACATAGGTCGGCATGCCTCAAGCTAGCTAGCGAGACCTTCATGGTTATGTTTTTGGACCCTTGTATGACAATGCGGAAGGGACATAACTCATCTTTGCTGCTCACCTCTCCACCAACCCAACTCAAATTCTTCATCGAGTTGCACCGTACCTCGATAAGTTCTTTGTGACTATAATAGTAGAACTCCCTAATCATATTCTGCCGACAATACAACCGAACATCCTCCCTCGCTTCTGCAGCTGACGGATAAACTTTCCCCTTGAATATGTTGCATACGTCAAAGTCCTGCACAGCGACATAACTAGTGCACCAAATGAAATAGAGATCAAGCAACATCACAACATTGCAATTTGTGAGTGAAAATTGGCATTACAATGGAGTGTACGAACCCACGCACAGTAAACCACGAGGATCTGCGAAGGCCAACCCTAAATTCATAGGCCAGACCTCACCTGGCTTGCAGTGGGTGAGACATGACGCTGATCACAAGTGCCACGAGGTCTGATGGATAATGAGCATAGGAAGATAACGGGGAATGAGAGGGGATGATAGGAACGGGGAATCAGGACCAGAGAGGTGATGAGAGGGGATGAGAGTGTATGAGAGTGGGTTAGAGTGTAGGAGAGGGGATGGGGGGGAATGAGAGTGGAAGAGAGGGGATGAGAGTGTATGACAGGGAATGAGAGTGTGTGAGAGGGGATGAGGGGGGATGAGAGGGAATGAGAGTGTGTGAGGGGGAACAAGAGTGGATGAAAGAGGATGAGAGTGGATGAGAGTGTGTGAGAGGGGATGAGAGGGGATGAGAGGGGATGAGAGTGTATGAGAGTGTAGGAAACGAGATGAGAGAGAATGAGAGGGGATGAGAGGGGATAAGAGGGGATGAAAGGGGATCAACGTGAATGAGAGGGGATGAGAGGGAACGATAGTGTGCGAGAGGGGATGAGAGGGGTGCTGGTGCAACCCTACGGTTTGCACTCGGCTTGTTGTCCGTGTGCGTGCATGTGTGTGTGTATGGAATGGTATGAGGGCATGGGATAATATATATTTCATGCTTATAATTGTGTGTGAATGTTGAGTCATGATGTCGAGTGTGTGTGTCCGAGTCAATAGCGAGTTATCGCTAGACGCGTGTTACGCGGTCGTTTGTGTCTCGCGCGCGGGTTTCTATTTTTGTCGTGCGCGGTTTCTATTTTGTCCTGTGTCGAACGTTCCGCGTGTCGCAGGTGTGTGCAGCAGACCCATCAAGAACTCAAGGATGAGTTTGTGATGAAGAGCCCGAGCCTGGTGTCAAGCCTCAAGTGATTTCGAAGCTCGCCAAAAGGGTACACCTCAAGATATTGAAGATAGTTACATTACTTTGTGTAGTGTAACATTTCACTTGGTGTAGGCCCTAGTGAAGGGTAGTTTTCGAGACCCTTCGTGGTTGGGGACAGTGTGGCACTGTTCCACATCACTGTACCTCGGCTCTTGGGGTTTGTAGGAGCTGGGAGTCATTCCCAACTCGTAACTCTTCATATCTCTTCCTATTTTGTGTTCTAAGACTATAGTGGCTGCCATAGTGCCGTTCGTTCAAACCGACACTGTGTCGTCAATACTTGGTGAAATTGTGCGATCTAAATTGCCTATTGTAGGCGAGAATAAGACGCTCCAGATCCAAGTTGAATCAGGTCATTCAAAGTTGTGACCAGAACGCTATGAACGTTTGAAGCCGTTGTGCAGAAATCCGGCTGTGCACACTATCTTTCGTTTTAGGCACATTGGAGCCTATTGTGACTATAAAAAGTGGTATCAGAGCCCCTTGGAGCGGTTTTGACAGAGGCTGGACCTGAGGAAAGGGGTGGCAGAGGTGCTGGTGGCAGAGGAGAAGCCCAAGCTCAAGGCCAACCCCGTGATTCAGCCATGGCGCCTGTGCAACCAAGTGTTGGCCCATCTAGGGATGAGCCTAGAGTGTTTGGCCTTGACAAGTTCAATGGTGACAACTTTGCTGAGTGGTCCTTCAGAATGGAGAACATATTTGACCACTATGACCTGCTGGAGGTAATGGAAGGAACGGAGAAAGCGTCCCGAGAACGACCCGGAGAAGAGCCACAAGGCTACCTCCTACTTGGGCAAGCGTTGGGGAGCAGCCAAATCCGTCACATCAAGCCTTTCCAGCGTGAACCAGAGAAGGGACCAAAGGCATGGGCCTGCTCTCAAGGGTGTACACGCTCCTGCAACAGCGGCGGTAGCTGTGGTGTTGGAACGGCAAATGGCGACACTACGAATTGAAGAGGATGAAGTGGTTGAAGAAGGGGTGCAGAAATTCTTCGACTTGTTGACGCGGCTTGAGGGAGCTGATTTGAACTATAGTGGGCTCCAAAAAAAGACCAAGTTGCTGGCCCTACTCCTTGAGTCATGGTCCTCGCTCATCATCAACCTTAATCGCGGACTTGCCCCGCCTCTCGCTTGAAGACGTGAAGCGAGCTATCCTTCAAGAGGATTTCCACCGCCGTGAGTTGGTGAGTGCGGATGGCGCTAGGGCAGCAAGCATCGGCCGTGGATATGGTCGAGGAAGAGGTAGAGGACGAGGGGGAGGAAGGTTTGGTGGCAGCAACTTCGGCGGAGGCCGCGGGAGTGGCGGTTACGGCAGCGACAACAAGAGCTACGGACGCGGTCGCCGCCGATTCGACGGCGAGTGTCACTATTGCCACAAGAGAGCGACACATTGTGGCGCGACTGCTACAAAATCCCTGATGGTTGACCCCTGCTCAAGGCCAAGAGGGTAGAGGAGCAGGAGGAGGGAGAGGAAGAGGCCGTGGAGGCCGTGGCGGTCGCGGTGGCGGAGCTGCAAACATGAAGAGCGGAGACAACGACAAGGACCCGAGCAACGATCGGTACCCCGGGTCTATTCTACTTCGTGTCGACGCAAGTACCGACTGGTCCAGAGAAGGATGAAGGCTTTGAGGAGCCAGCAGCTGTGGGGAAGGTGACCTCTACACCCTCTGGACTATTGGGTGATCGATAGTGGCGCTACCTATAGCATGACACCTCGCCCGGACTTGCTCACCAAACTCGAACCGTCACCGGTGAAGCATGTCACATCAGCTTTGGGGCAGCGAGCGGAGGTGAAAGGCATGGGCAAGGCCATGTTTAAGGGTGCTGATGGGAAGATGGTGGGCCTCAAGAATGTGCTTTGTGTGCCCAGCCTTGCTGCCAACCTGATTTCCGTGCGGCGGTTGGCAAAGGCCGGCATGGACACGAACTCAAAGGGAGCCAAGACCTACACCGCAAGGCTTGGCGATCGGATTCTTTGGGACCTTCATGAGGACAGAGATGTCTACAACGAGATGTGGCAGATCCCTGTGGTCCCAATGCCTAAGGAGAGGCAAGTGGCAGCAAGCGTCAGCACCAAAGGTGGAGCGGTTGGTAGCGGCGATTGCGCGGGACGGTCGTGCTAAGGAGAAGGAGTCCAAGAAGTGCAAATCTTGGAGGGACCAGCAAGCTTGGTGATCCTATGGAGAGAGGTGTAGCAGCCAAGGAGCAGCAAAAGGGTGAGGAGAACCCCAAGGCAGCAGCGGAGGAGGACTACGGAGAGAGTATGTGGGGCGCTATTGCGAGCGCGGCATTCTCCAATTCAACTTCGGCTACGGGGGAGTGTGATTGGCTCACCTTGCATCGGCGCATGGGGCATATGGCCCTGCCCATCTTGCAGCAGCTAGTAAAGAATGAGATGGTTGCTGGCATACGTGTGAAGGGGGAGCCCGATGAGGTACTTGGCTGCCCGACGTGCATGCAAGCCAAGTTCACCCGTTTCCCATTCTCTAGTTCGGAGGCAACGGCTAAGGCACCACTTGATGAGGTGGTGATGGACGTGGTGGGCCCCCTGAAGCTTGGAGCTGCTGGAGCTGAGTACTTCCTCACTATTGTGGACGTCTACACCCATATAACTTGGGTGTACGTGCTGGCCAAGAAGAGCGACGTGGCTGAAACGTTGAAGGCGGATTGGTTCCCGATGGTGGAGCGGCAACAAGACCGTCTAGTCAAGTCAATCCGCACCGATCGAGGGGGAGAGTTTCTTAGCAAGGAGTTTGGGTTGTGGCTGAAGAAGAATGGTATTCGGCACTCCCTCACCATGCCATACTCCCCTGCAATGAACGGCATCGCCGAGCGAGCGAACCGCACAATCACGGAGGCGGCACGCGGGTTGCTCATTGAAGCCGGGCTACCCGACTATTTCTGGCCTGATGCGGTGCGGAGCGCGTGTGTGGCCAAGAACCGAGCCTTGACTCATGTGGAGCAGACAAATGGGTGCCCTATGTGGAGTGGCTAGGAAGGAAGCCAAATGTGGATATGCTTCGGGTGTTCGGGTGAATGTGCATGGCGCTCGTGCCTAAGCATCTTCGGCACAACAAGCTTGGTGCCAAGGCGGTGTGGGCCGTGCACTTGGGCATGGCTCAAAACAGCAAGGGATGGCTTCTTTGGGACCCATTCACCAAGAAGTTCTTGGTGAGCAGGGACTGCAAGTTCATGGAAAACTTCATGTACAAAGACTGGAAGGCGGAGAATGAGGCGAAGATAGGCGTGCGGTTTGGGAGGTGAAGAGTTCCGGTTTGGAGCATGTGGAGCTGCCTTTGGAGCTGAGCAGCGCCAGCACAACCACAAGGCAATCCTCCCTTGTGAATGGGGGAGAGGAGGCCAATGATGCAGAGGAAGAAGAGGAGGAGGTGCAGTAAGTGAGCGAGCGTGCACCGTCACTCCCTTCCCGTACTACGAGTGCTCCACGGATTCGAGCCACACCGCAGCAACGCCAAGGCCTTCAAGTCCCTGCAGCCGAGGAGGAAGGAAGGGGCAAGAGGAGAGTTCAACCCCCTAATAGGCTGACCTATGATGCGCTGGGAAAGCAGGGCAAGACAGCCCTGGCCGGAGCGGCAATGATGGTCGGAGACGACGAGGAGAGTGACTACGAGGAGTGTGCCTTCGCGTTCTTCTCTCCGGTGGAGATGCCGGGAGAACCAGCAACTCTCAAGGAGGCTTTGGAGAGTAGTGATGCTGAGGAGTGGAAGAAGGCCATGGAGAGTGAGCTGAAGAGCATCAAGGAGAATGACACGTTTGAATTGGTGGAGCTACCGGAGGGGCGTACGGCAATAACGTCCAAGTGGCTCTTCAAAATCAAGTCGGATGCCAACGGCAAGATCGAGCGCTACAAGTCTAGGCTTGTAGCCAAGGGGTACCAGCAGCAAGGAGAAGGTGGACTTCAAGGAGCTGTTTGCCCCTGTGGTGAAGCCGACGACGCTGCGAACCCTATTCGCGGGAGCCGCCATCAAAGGATGGGTAGTAAAACAAATGGACATCGTAACGGCATTCCTTAACGGCATCCTTGAGGAGGGAGATTTTTATGGCGCAGCCAGAGGGGTTTGATGATGGTAGTGGCAGAGTGTGGAAGCTGAAGAAGGCCCTCTATGGGCTGAAGCAGGCCCCTAGGCAATGGAACATGAAGCTGCGCGAAGTGTTGGAGGAGATCGGCTTCACTCCCTCAACGGCCGATCACTCCTTGTTCATGCTTGGCGAGGGGGAGCAGAGGAGCTTCATGGTGGTTTATGTGGATGACATTCTTATATTCTCACCCTCCTCTGACCTTGTGAAGGAGGTGATGCTGAAGCTGCATGACAAGTTCAAGTGCAAGTCCCTTGGTGACGTGAACTTCTACCTTGGGCTCCACATCGAACGAGACGTGGAGAAGCGGAGCATGCGAGTGCCAATGCACCAACGGAAGTTACCTGGAGGCGTTGGCTGCCAACTTCGGCCAGAGTGAAGGTCATGTGGCTACTCTACTCCCTTTCCCTCTGGGTTCAAGTGTGTGAAGGGACCAGAGGAGGAGAGCGTTTGTGAAGAGAAGAGGCGCCGTTTTCACTCGTTGGTGGGCAGCTCATGTATGCGGCGGTAAACACAACCCGACCGGACGTCGCGTTTGCTACCGGGCAGCTGCTAGGGTTGTGCAATGACCTAATGAGGAGCAGGTAGCAGTCTGGAATGAGGGTGGCCAAGTATCTGGCCAAACACCGACCATTGGGCTGCAATA